>CM077176.1:5173786-5621286 GCA_039654105.1 Coreius guichenoti
GGCTACTGTAGAAAAATGACGGCGCAAAATGGCCATTTCACTGTAAGGGGACCCGCGGTGTATGGAGATAGAAATGGCTCATTCTAAGGTAATAAAAACATAACGGTACATTATGTAAGGTCTTTATACTCCACTGAAAACATAGTTATGTATATTATATTGCATTTCTGTTAATAATTTGCAGGTTTGCCCACTTACAAAGCATGTAGAGGTCTGTCATTTTTATCATAGGTACTTTTCAACTGTGAGTGACGGAATCTAAAACAAAAATCCAGAAAATCACATTGTATGATTTTTAAGTAATTAATTTGCATTTTATTGCATGACATAAGTATTTGATACATCAGAAAAGCAGAACTTAATATTTGGTACAGAAACCTTTGTTTGCAATTACAGAGATCATACGTTTCCTGTAGTTCTTGACCAGGTTTGCACACACTGCAGCAGGGATTTTGGCCCACTCCTCCATACAGACCTTCTCCAGATCCTTCAGGTTTCGGGGCTGTCGCTGGGCAATACGGACTTTCAGCTCCCTCCAAAGATTTTCTATTGGGTTCAGGTCTGGAGACTGGCTAGGCCACTCCAGGACCTTGAGATGCTTCTTACGGAGCCACTCCTTAGTTGCCCTGGCTGTGTGTTTCGGGTCGTTGTCATGCTGGAAGACCCAGCCATGACCCATCTTCAATGCTCTTACTGAGGGAAGGAGGTTGTTGGCCAAGATCTCACGATACATGGCCCCATCCATCCTCCCCTCAATACGGTGCAGTCGTCCTGTCCCCATTGCAGAAAAGCATCCCCAAAGAATGATGTTTCCACCTCCATGCTTCACGGTTGGGATGGTGTTCTTGGGGTTGTACTCATCCTTCTTCTTCCTCCAAACACGGCGAGTGGAGTTTAGACCAAAAAGCTCTATTTTTGTCTCATCAGACCACATGACCTTCTCCCATTCCTCTTTTCTGGATCATCCAGATGGTCATTGGCAAACTTCAGACGGGCCTGGACATGCGCTGGCTTGAGCAGGGGGACCTTGCGTGCGCTGCAGGATTTTAATCCATGACGGCGTAGTGTGTTACTAATGGTTTTCTTTGAGACTGTGGTCCCAGCTCTCTTCAGGTCATTGACCAGGTCCTGCCGTGTAGTTCTGGGCTGATCCCTCACCTTCCTCATGATCATTGATGCCCCACGAGGTGAGATCTTGCATGGTGCCCCAGACCGAGGGAGATTGACCGTCATCTTGAACTTCTTCCATTTTCTAATAATTGCGCCAACAGTTGTTGCCTTCTCACCAAGCTGCTTGCCTATTGTCCTGTAGCCCATCCCAGCCTTGTGCAGGTCTACAATTTTATCCCTGATGTCCTTACACAGCTCTCTGGTCTTGGCCATTGTGGAGAGGTTGGAGTCTGTTTGTTTGATTGAGTGTGTGGACAGGTGTCTTTTATACAGGTAACAAGTTCAAACAGGTGCAGTTAATACAGCTAATGAGTGGAGAACAGGAGGGCTTCTTAAAGAAAAACTAACAGGTCTGTGAGAGCTGGAATTCTTACTGGTTGGTAGGTGATCAAATACTTATGTCATGCAATAAAATGCAAATTAATTATTTAAAAATCATACAATGTGATTTTCTGGATTTTTGTTTTAGATTCCGTCTCTCATAGTTGAAGTGTACCTATGATAAAAATTACAGACTTCTACATGCTTTGTAAAATCGGCAGTGTATCAAATACTTGTTCATCTCCAGTCTAAATAAATCAACAGGATGTTTCATCTGTTTCTGTGGTGGGCAGAGGGTGTGAATGAACAGCAGCTAAGAACATTCATATACGCTTTTTAGACAGGAAGCTTAAAACAGGAAATGGGCCCCTCTCACTCGGGTGGTGTTTCTTTTGTACAGTGGAAGCCAATGGAAACTCTGAGGGGCCGAATGTGTGCGGTTTCACTGGGCAGCCTAAAGATACTCTGACAAAGATAGTCAAATGACACTGAAAGAATATTAGATATTTTGGCTATTGTTAGACAAGTTCCTCCAGTTCCTCTTCCTGTTCTTGACTGAAGAATTTGTGTATTTGTGATAATTGTATTATTAATTTTACTTGAAAACAAATGCCACTTGCTGTGATGTTACATTAGTTATCTATCTATCTATCTATCTATCTATCTATCTATCTATCTATCTATCTATCTATCTATCTATCTATCTATATAATCTATTAATTAAAATCTATTATCTATTAAATCTATTAAAATCTAGTAATATATATATATAATATAAATACCACAATATATACTATGTATTATATATTAGAATATTGATATATAAATAAAGAAATTATATACATAAATAATTATACACTACCGTTCAAAAGATTTGTAAGTCTCTTCTGCTCACCAAGGCTGCATTTTGATTAAAAAAATAGTAAAAACTGTAATATTGTGGAATAATAAAAACAGTAATATAGTCAATTATTATTACAATATTCATGACAAACTCAAGAGTAATACAATTTTAAATAATCATAATAACAATAATATTTCAGTTATTGTATACAATAACTATATTCTGTCTACAAACAAACAAAACAAAACAAATAACTGTTTTATATAACTGTTATTGGTTGGTTAAAATAATAATAATAATAATGTTTTATTTTAAAAAGCGCCTGTCCCAAGCTCAAGATCATTGTACAGAGAAATAATAATTCAGTTATATTTTTTATTTATTTATTTTTGTTATTAGTCTTATTATTGTTATTTTTATTTATTTATTTAGTTTTTTGTTTTGTTTGATTGTAGACAAAATATAGTTAAATTATTGTATACATCTATTAAAATCTAAAAATATATAATGTATATCATAATATATACTATGTATTATATATTATAATATTGATATAAACATAAATAAATTATTATACACTACCGTTCAAAATATTTTTAAGTCTCTTCTGCTCACCAAGGCTGCATTTTGATTAAAAATAAAGTAAAAACGTTAATATTATGAAATATTATTACAATTTAAAAGAATTGTTTGCTATTGTAATGTAATTTAAAATGTAATTTATTCCTCTGAATTTTCCGCTTCAGTGTCACATGATCCTTCAGAAATCATTCTAATATGCTGATTTGCTGCTCAAGAAAATTTCTGATTATTATTATCAACGTTGAAAACAGTTTTTGCTGCTTCATATTTTTGTGGAAACCATGATAGATTCTTTAGGATTCTTTAATTAATAGTAAGTTCAAAAGAACAGAATTTATTTTGAAATAGAATCTTTTGAAACATTATAATTGTCTTTACTGTCACTTTTTGATCAATTCAGTGCATTAATGCTGAATAAAACTATTAATTTCTTCTTTTTTTTCCCAATAATATATGTGACCCTGGACCACAAAACCAGTTATAAGGGTCAATTTTTTGAAATTGAGATTTATACATCATCTTATACATCAAGCTTTCCATTGATGTATGGTTTGTCAGGATAGGACAATATTTGGCCGAGATACAACTATTTGAAAATCTAGAATCTGAGGGTGCAGAAAATCGCCTTTAAAGCTGTCCAAATGAAGTCCTTAGCAATGCATATTACTACTAATAATAAATTTTTGATATATTTACGGTAGGAAATTTACTAAATATCTTCATGGAACATGATCTTTACTTAATATCCTAATGATTTTTGGCGTAAAAGAAAAATTGATAATTTTGACCCATACAATGTATTGTCGGCTATTGCCACAAATATACCCGTGCGACTTATGACTGGTTTTGTGGTCCAGGGTCACATATACATACAGTATATATAAAATATATATATTTAAGGAAATGGAATGTTTTGGTGGATGTTAACTTTGCTTTGTCCGTGTGTAGTCAGTGACAGTGCTGAGAGCTCGTCCCAGTGCACCTCCAGTGACAGTGTCAGCGGTTTGAGCAGCATCACTGTCCAGCATCACCCTGCGTTAGTGATGGAGAGCTACACCAGTGACGGAGGCTCCTATCTGTCCTCTCCCACACCGTCCCCGTCTCCACCCAAAGTCACATCCTCCATCCTCTACCACAAAGAGACGGAGCTGCAGACACAGAGCAGCAAGTTCATCACAGCGGTAAGAGTTGACGTAAAGCCGTACTGAATTTGTATATTTCTAAAACAGTGGCAAGTGGAAGTGAAAGTGGTATATGAAGTCAATCCAGTTATAAATGAAACACCTAACCATTGTTATTGCTTTGAAAATAGAAATGAACAAACTTTATATATAATATTTCAAATTGGTCACAAGAACCCATGAATATATTTCTTGAAAGGGGAAGAATTGCCTTTAAAGGGATAGTTCACCCAAAAATGAAAATTATCCCATGATTTACTCGCCCTCAAGTCATCCTAGGTGTATATGACATTCTTCTTTCAGATGAATACAGTCGAAGTTATATTTAAAAATGTCCTGGCTAATCCAAGCTTTATAATGGCAGTGAATGGCAGCCCAAAATTTGAAGCCCAAAAAAGTGCATCCATCCATTATAAAAGTACTCCACACGGCTCCAGGAGGTTAATAAAGGCCTTCTGAAGCGAACCGATGTGTTTGTGTAAGAAAAATATCCATATTTAACACGTTATAAAGTAAAATATCTAGCTGCGGACCACCTTCCATATTCAACTCTGATTGTATTCGTCTGAAAAACCTAGGATGGCTTGAGGGTGAGTAAATCATGGGATAATTTTCATTTTTGGGTGAACTATCCCTTTAATGTGATTTTTGTAAGTCTCCTTGACTCTAAAGCATATTTTTTGGAATGTCCTGCTTTAAATGATATTAGTCAACGTTTTTATTTAGAAAGTACATTAATGGACATTTTTTAAAAAGGGAAAATATTAGATTTGTTATCAAATATCAAATTGAAATATTTTATGTACCTGTTATATTATTGGTATAATAATAATAAATAAATAAAATATATATATATTTGTTTTCTTTGTTATTGGTCTTATTATTGTTATTTTTATTTATTTATGAATTTTTTTTGCTTTGTTTGTAGACAGAATATAATTAAATTATTGTATATAATAACTGAAATATTATTGTTATTATGATTATTTTAAATTGTATTACTCTTGATTTTGCCATGAATATAGCCTTTGATGCTGACATGGTGTTAAATGATTAAAAAAAAAAGAATAAGTAAGTGTTCACATTCACTGAGTCACATGACATCTGCTTACTTTTCCAAACTAGCCACCTAACTATGTGTTAATATATCAGCCAAGACAAAAATAGTATTATCAAAGTTCTAGATGAGCTAAAATAATGTCAAAGATCCTCCTTTACTGCTGCCAAGCATCGCTATTACTATTGCTCATGCTTAGAGATTCAAGCAAAGCCTCAAAACTAAGTTAAAAACTTTTATTCCTCTTGTAGTTTATCTAATTTGATCTGACGTGTTTGTTTTAGCAGAGCAAGACTTCTCATTGCCTGTTAGGCCTCTCGACTCTGGTCTGAATCAAACGGTTTAGATCAGTAAGTAACTAGTCTGACGCCACCTGTGTGATTCCTGATGCCTGTTCCCCATTAACGCATGACACTGGAGCTGGTCTTAATATTTCCATCAGAGAATCCCTTTGCTTGATGTCAGTGTGTTGGGCTGCATGTGTGCTGGGCTTCAAGAGTTATTCTAGGTTATTTTGAACTTAATGTGCATGTACGGCTGCCACAGACAATAACGTCATCCCTCAGTGTTCAAACACGTTTACAATAATGCACTTACAATGAAAACCAGCCGGCAAGAAGAGCAGAGCGATTAGAAGCAGAAATGTGAAGTGTGTATTTTTATTTAGCACTTTGAATGTTTATTAACCAAGCTTTTGCGGTCAAAACTACTGTTTTGGAGGAACTTCTGGTTTTGCATTGATGTTATTGTCTATGGTGATCAACTGCATGCACTTTATGTTGAAAATAACTGTCTGTTCCCCTGCGATGCACATGCACTGTAATGCATGTTTAAGATTCCGTGGTGTCGAGTCCTATTTGTGTCACGGATGTTATTGCATCTAAAGCAATAATGCACAAATATCTCTTTTGGGGAAGAATGACAAAAGAAGTGAATTGTTAAATGCACAGGTCAAACAATGTGAAGTTGTGCAGCTAACGTCAATCATGCCTGCCGAATGAGCTGCAAGATTCCCTTCCATGCATTTGAACAAAGGTGCGTTCACACTGACAGCGATTTGCAGAATCAAAGCGACAGAAAGTTATTGATTTTCAGCTATTTTTTATGATGCATCAAACTGACTTTCCAATACAGTTGGAATTTGTCACTGAGCAGAAACTATGGCTGCACCTTATTGTTAAAAATAAACCATCAAAACATTTTGTGTGATGCTGTGATATGGAAAATGCAGGAATTTTTAATCATTCTAGAATTTTTTTGAAAATATAAATATAAAATATATAAATACAAATATATCAGTTATTTTAAAAGAATAAAATAGTATTTCATAAAAATAATCCAGCTGTACAATGTAAAATGCATGTATGCGTATAAATGAACACAATGCCATGCTTCACTCTGAAACTGCCAGCGCGTATATTCAATTCAAATAAAATTGAGCCCAGCCCCAAATCCGCTTGTTTGAGCCTCAAATTCTTTTAGAGCTCTTTGGATTCAGCCCACTTTATTTTCCTCATCCGTTTGAAATAAAATTATTACATATTAATAAATTGTATAAATAAAATTATTTTATTTGCAAGTGTGTTTATTTGTTTCATGAAAAGTTATCTGAACAAAATAAACCAGTTACAGCTTGAAAAAAATTGAAATAAAACTGAGTTTGTTCCCATTTGTATTACAATACAGCAAAAACGATTTGTTCGTTTTGGGTTTGGTTCTTTAAACAGTTTTAATCCCTGTCCCCAGCAGATATTAAAGAACAGAATTTATTCATAAATGTATAATGTTAATAATAGACATGTGGGATTAATTTTGAAGCATTAAAGAATAATGCATAATTTAATTTGTGACAGTATTTTACAAAATGAGCAGGAAGGTAAATCGAAATTTCGTAATTTATGCTTTTAAAAATAGTTTAGCAGTGTTACTGTTACGTAACTGCTCTGAAACACACGGGTTGAGGATACAAATGCAAATCCAAATGTCATTTATTAGGGTAATCCAGAATCATAATCCATGTAACAGGCAAAAACACTGTGCAGATAATCCAGACAATAAACACGAGGGCAGAAAACAGGCAAAAAAGAGAGAGAAAAACACAGGGCTTATATAGGCAGAGCTTAACAGGATAATGATACACAGCTGGAAGTAATCAAGCATAATGAGTCCAGGCAATGTGTTATGGGAAATGTAGTTCATGATATATACAGTATGATCAATGAGACAGGAGGAGTGCCCTCTGGTGGCCATCATCGGCACTCCAGCTGACAGGCGTGACCGTTACTGAGGGTCCTATTTTATTGATCTGAGCGCATGGTCTGAAGCTCATGGCGCAGGTGCACTTAGGGCGTGTCCGAATCCACTTTTGCTAGTTTAACAACGGAAAAAACAGTCTGCACGCCAGGCGCATGGTCTAAAAGGGTTGTCCCTAGTCTCTTAATGAGTCATGGGTGTGTTTTGGGCGTAACGTGCAATAAACCAATCAGAGTCTCATCTCCTATTCCCTTTAAAAGCCAGTTGCACTTGCTCCATGGCGGATTCGCTATTTACATGGAGGAATTTGCGAGCGGAAAGACTGAACGCTTCTCCAGAGAGGAATCCTTTTATTTTTGCTATTTAAAAATGTTTGTGTGCTGCTGTGCGTCCCTGTGTGTGTAATAAGCAGAGTGTATGTGCGTTGTGCACCCGCCTATTAAATAACACAAAAAATACTGCGCTATTGACTTTAGACCAGGTTTTTGTTGGTCAATGGCGCAGTCGTTTTCAGTTCCGCAAAATAGCAACGCGCCAACAATGCGCTTGAACACACCTCGTTTTCAGACCAGCACGCCCATGGGCGAACAGATGGGTGCGAGTGCATTTGCTATTTAAACAATGTGGCGCTGAACGTGAAAATGATAACTGCATCGGGCTGAAACTAGCAAAAAACACTTGTGTCGCGCCTGGCGTCGCATTGCCTGGTGTATGATAGGGCCCCGATACTCCCTTTCAAAACCTGCCCCTTTTGGTAAATCTGAAATTACAAAATTGTTACAAAAATTTGTTATCAGGAGAAAATAAAATAATATAAAAAATGTTTTTAAAAAAATTATAAATTCAAACAGTAATCATCTAGTTAACGGAACACCTCCGGCCCATCAAAGCTGGTCCCAGGCCTGAATAAGCCATATTTTGATATCAATTTTATTATGATATATGATGCAGTACACATGATCGCTGTCAGTGTGAACGACCCCTAATAAAGATCAAACTCTTAGCAGCCACTTGCACGTCAGCCGTTTCTAATAACTTGTTTTCTTTTTGTTTTTTCAAAGCTGTGAATCCATTGAGACGGAGTGATGGGAAAAGCAGCTGTTGGACTGTGAATGTTGGACGCCGTGTTCGGACAGGCGGCGCTCATATGCACTGAAACATTTCATAGCTTCTGATAATCATCCAGAGCCTCGCTGATGAGGATGAATGAAACGCCTCACCAGTGCTGGTACATTATCGGACCGGGCGACGAGATCACGGATGTAAATTATTTCAAGTGTTTTATTGTTACGTTCTTCACTTTAAGAAACATGATTTCATTGGCACAACAGAGACAGATTCACCACTCGACATTTGATCTGTACAAATAGCTGAGAGTACTGGCACTACTAATAAAATCCATTGAGGATTGCATTTTTATTAAGGACTGAGTCCATCTTTTTACTTTGAAAATAAAACGGTAAAAAAAGCTGAATTGAATACTGTAATTTATTAAGATGCTGTTTTATTAACTCAAATGTAACAGAAAATACAGAAAATACATTAATTCAGTGTATAAATGTGAAAATATGTACAGAGAAATACTATCCAGCTTTACAGGTAATAAAATGCTCAAACACAATGAACAAATAAAGCTGCAGTGATGCAGTGATGAGGCTCAGAGGCAGCGTCAATGCTTTAGTTCTAGTACAAGAACTGCTGTATTTTACTAGCATTTACTAACAAGTCCCATTAAAAGTCAAATCTGCTATCTCTCATTCTCTTCAGTCAGAGACTTCCCATGACTGAATTTCAGGAAAATCATCACAGGGAGGAGAATTTACTGGTGACTACCACTTCTGCTTTTTTAAGTTCTTGAATTCTATTATTATTGCTAAACCTTCTGAGAAACAATGAGTTCAAACGGCACAGAGCTGAAGACTGCAAACACATCCACCCAGATGTCTGAATGAGCAGGAGAAGGTGCCGTCACTGCTTATGGTCACGTCTCTCTCTGTAAAACCAGTATATTAGCACTGCAGAGATGAGCATGTCCATCAGAGTCACACACAGCACCAGCACCTCCATCTGCAGGACGCAAACACACACCGATAACATCTCACAACAATAGAGATTAATAAACCACCAAAAATGTCAACCTGGATCAATACATTCTTTTTAATCTTACAGGAACAATTTTGCAAGGCTTGTAAAAAACATGTTCAGGCCATATTTTACCTCAAAATCAAAAGAAAGAAATAAGAAGTTATATTTTGCATAAAGCCTGTTTTTTTAAGATTTTCATTATAAACTTTTCATGAGATTTTATAAGCATATTTTCACCACAGATTCCCACTGTAATGCAAAATAGGGTCACACTTTAGATCAGGGTCCAATTCTCACTATTAACTACAACTTTTGTCTCAATAAACTCCTAATTTACTGTTTATTAATAGTTAGTAAGGTCATTAAGTTTAGGTATTGGGTAGGATTAAGGGATGTAGAATATGGTCATGCAGAATAAGGCATTCATATGTGCTTTATAAGTACTAATAAACAGACAATATTCTAGTAATATGCATGCTAATAAGAAACTAGTTAATAGTGAGAATTAGACCCTAAACTAAAGTGATACTGAAAAAAAATTGTTATATACAAAAATAAATTTTTAGGTGTATTGGTAGAATTTGGTAGAATTTGTTATATTGCCATTAAGTTATATTTAATTAAATAAAAACAACCCATTATATTGCAGTCATTTTTATGTGCATAATTGTCATGAAAATAATGGCACAATGCAAAGAATCCTAATGATCCTTAAAATAGGCTTAATTTTCTTTATGCTAAATATTTTAATTTATTATATCAATTTTATTATATTTTAAAACTATTTTATTTATAATGTGTTCGATTATAAAATTATATACTTTTTCCTCCCCTTTTGATTTAATGTGCATAATTGTCATGAAAATAATGGCACAATGCAAAGAATCCTAATGATCCTTAAAATAGGCTTGATTTTCTTTATGCTAAATATTTTAATTTATTATATCAATTTTATTATATTTTAAAACGATTTTATTTATAATGTGTATGATTATAAAATTTGATTTTGAACTGGTTGTGTTTTCGTGAGATTCACACAAGGCCCTACAGTCTTTATTTGGCACATTTAACTTTAAACTGTAAATAATCAAATATGTTAACATACAGTATTACTATCAAATTTATGCATTTAATAAAACGAGAAGAAATACTAAATGTGAAGCACAAATGTTCATAACAACAGCGCAAGAATTGTTTAGAATGATTGATTCTACCTTGTACTGGATTTCATCTACAGCTGGCTGAAGATCAACAGCTAGAAGAATCACTCCGACCCCAGACACCACCAGACATACGATGTTGGCAACGAAGCAAGTCTGTTAAAAATAAAACTACTGATTAATGCCTGTACTTTCCAAACACTGTGTTTATTAAATGCACACACTAACCTGTAGAAGTCCAGGGCTTTTGTACAGAAGATTAGACATGATTCCAGCCACGAGAAACTGAAGACGAAAGAAAACCGGTTCAGGGCGCATCATTTTGTTGTTTCGAGTGATTAACATTACTGATGAGTAAACTGATTATTTTCTGTACACTGTAAACCCGAATAAGTTGACAAAACTCCAAAAATTTGAGGTAATCCGTTACATCAAAATGTTTAAGTTGAGTAAGCAGAACTTGCAGATTTTTATTTTGTACTCATACATTTTAATTACTCTTAACTTGTAATATTCAAGTTAATTATATATATATATATATATATATATATATATATATATATATATATATATATTTAACTTAAAATTATCATGTAATCTCAATTTAAATATTTTTAGTTGTGGAAACTTGTCCACTCGTCACCATGATGGTACCCACCCCACACACAAAAAAACACTATTAAATTTCCCACTTAACATTAATCTTGCACAAAAATTATATAACACTTAATTTTAGCATTTACTCTCCCTTTTGAGTGTCATGGCAAAGCATGCTGGGAAATAGTTTCAGTTAAATTTAAGTTTGTCTAAATTAAATTAAACAAGTTCATAAAATTAAAAAAAAAAATGAAACAATTTAGATTACTTAAAATGTGTCAGTTTTGTGAACTCAAAAGAAAAAGAAAGTTCTAAATACTGTTATAAAGTTTAGTTGATTGAACTAATTTGTTTAATTTAAGTTTGCTTACTCAAACTAATTAATTAGTGTTATGTAATGTGTGTCAAAATCTAAAATACAATATTTTATTATGAACATTCATGCATGTACTGCACAATGAAACTTTTACAAAATATTTTCAAGATTGAAGCAGAGGCAAATGAAGCTCACCATTATTCCAGTAATGATTGGCACTCGGAATAAGGTCAGTAGATTATTATTGATCCCGAATGATGCTGCAAATACAACCCCTATTCCAAAACTCAGGATCCCACTGGACGTTTGCACGGCCTACAGTAAAAATAAAGAACCTTTTACAATCACATTTTTGTTTTGTTAATTTCATGTGCAAACTTACACCAAACATTTATGACTCCAAAGCTAAATTTAGTCTAAACTCGACACAGGCCTTCAGCTGTTCTTATTTTGTGCAGTTTATTTATTCACAAATTTTATTAAAAAGAAACCCTAGCAATGCCCTAGCAGCCACATAGAACTCACTCTTGAATGGTTCACTGGGGTTATATAGAACTGGGTTATTGACTCGATTTTAAAGAGCCAAAAAATGTTCTATATAAGGAGAAATGTCTTAAATGTTTACTAGGACTGGGTATTGACACACATTTCACGATTCAATTCGATTTCGATTCACAAGCTTGCGATTTGATTCCGATTCGATTTGACGATTATTGTGGATAGGCTATATATGAGCAAATTTTCAGTTGGTCAGTTGGTAACATTACCATTGATTAAATTGGCTGTCAACTTTACGGATTTATTCAAACATGCATTAGGCTATATATTGAACATTAAATATATATATATATATATTGAATATGTAATATAGCCTAGTGCATAGGCTACATTTAGCAGAATGCTAGGTTCATTTTTCTTAGGTAAATGTGATGTGACATTGTTTACAAGCTGTTATTGTCTTTCCGCGGTTGAAACACTGATTGAGCAATTACATGAGACATGGTACGGAATTTGGTAAGTTGTACTGTATCTTTCAACATACCTTCAGATGTTCATTCATGTTTATTTCACGCTGTAACTGGTATTGAAAATGATCAGTTCACGTGCCGCTTCTCTTGAACTGAGGCGCTACAGCGATCTGTCACGGCACAATAAACAGCGGTATTTATTTATTTTAATTTCGTAGTAAAATCAACAGAATTTGAAATCTGAGACTTTGTTTCATATCAAAAGTAACAAAGCATCAACTGGGATTTAAGAATCGATATTGGTAAAAACGAGAATCGATTAAAATCAAGAAATCGATATTTTTTACCCAGCCCTAATGTTTACCAGGTTATTTTCATTTGTTTTTACTGCTAAAGTATGTTTACGAGCTGCTTAACTCGTCAAATTGAATTATAATTATATATAATTATAAAAATAAATCCATAAAATGATCCCATAATGGGAACCCCTAAAAGCTTATATATGACGTGCCTGACAGAATCCTTTAAGGTTCTATATAGAACGTTTTTAAAGAGTGTAGCAATCGATTGTTTTGACAAACATTCCATTCCATGACGATGCGTCAACATAAGTTACTTATTCAGCATGAGTTATTTTCTGTTGGTTATTTCACAAGAGCTCAACTGAAGGTCAGTAAATGCTGTAAATGAAGCGCTGAAGTGAATGTTGTTTTGGGTTACCGCGCAGGTGGCGGGTCCCTTCCTGAGGAGCCCGTGCAGGACTGGCACTGCGCCCGGCAGCGCTTCACTGGCGCGGTAGTACTTGATGAGCGGCCCTTCAACGCCGCGTCCTCCTCCTACTCCTGCCGAGTCCTCGTCCCGCTGAATCTCCATCGCGATATTTGCTTTAGCCATGTTCTCAACGACTGCATGAAAATAAACACACAAGCAAACACAAATAAGAGAGAGAAAACTAAACAGAAACAGAACAGTCTTCATTCCCCCATTTTCAGAAATGCAAATCCAAAAAGAAATGTTGGGCAAAATGAAGTAAATAAATATGGTAATGCTTTGTTTTAATGTGTCCTTGTTACACATTTTACACAGTAATAACTATATTAGGCATAATTTGACGCAACTAACCCTAAACTAAACCCTAATCCTATAGTAAGTAGGCTACATGTAGTTAATTCATATTACTCATTACTTAAATGTATAATTACACTGTAAACAAAGTGTAACCATAAATATGAATTGAATAACCCTAATTAACACTCACTCATTTATACATCTCTGCTATAGGAATGTTCCAATAGTCATCCTTCCCATAGCCATGTTCAGTTTTGTAAATATAAGCCTACAGTTTTTTTGCATATATTCATTAAGCTATACAAAAATACATATAAAAATGCAAAGCTTCATGAGTTGATCTTACCGAGCTGAGTCTGTCTTCCGTATTATAGCTGAGAAAAGATCATCGTGTGTCACTTAAGTGTTACACCTGACAAGCAACTTTCATGTGGTTGGTCAAAAAAAAAAAAAAAAGGAACTGTGATGTGAGAACTGATGATGTGAGCTGTGTTTCTCATAGGAACTTCTGCTATCTGAGCAGACAAACCTGCAGAAACTTCATCTGGACTTCACACACTTCATTCGGTAAGACCATTTATTTACCACTAAAAGACTCTTTACCTAAAACACAAACCCCTCTTATAGATTGATAGAGTGAGTGTCAGAGGGATCTGATAACTGATAACTGAATCTCTTTCAGCTATAAGTTGCATATTAACCTTAGACTTCCTGTAAACGGTCTGGGCATTTTCTAAACTCTGGGCGAGTTCGGGGTCGTTTGAGACACTTTTTATAGTTTTTTTTTTTATTGGATACTATAGGCTATTCCTAAATTTGAGTTCAATCATGACTAAAATGATGTGAGGTGTTTCAAGTGCGAAGCAACTGACAGACTTGTTTATTTTCATCCAAACTAACACCACTAACGCACATTTGTCTGCTCTATAATTAAAATAATTCATTTATGATATTTGATTCTATTTAACCCTTTTTATTACACTATAAAACATGATTTTCTTCCTCAGTTCTCCAGTACAAATATAACATTTCTGAATCAAGATACATTTATGAGAAGCAAAATGAGCCAAATGAAGCGAGTTTTTGCTTCAAACTAGAATGGGGTGTTTTCCTTTTGAATTAAGTTGATTTTTCTGACCCCATTGGCAGATCTTTGTTGTTTAAAGCATAAGCTCACTTCATTTTGATCATTTGTTTAGTAAACAAGACTTAAAATCTGATGTCAAGTAAATGTATCTTAATTTTAGAATGTTTAGATATTTATATTGGATAACAAGACTACATGTAAAAGGTACTTGTGGAGTATCCTGGACCTTGAAAGCCATGCACACAGTGAGGTACATAATGAAGGAGACATTTAGCAAACACTTTAGCTTTAGAGGACTTTAGCAAACACTGGAAAACAAGTAAATAGATTAAAGTTTGAAAAGTGCCTAGAGTATACGCTCATTGGGTAATGGCTGATAACAGAATGGTATAAAAATGGGAATTTGTAAAGATGATCAGCTGGCATCTTGGCTTTGATGCTTTGTCCAATAAAGTCTAATCTTTTGGCATCTGGAACTCGAGAGATTTCTGAGTACTGAGAGTACTGTTCACGTGTCAGTCAAAAATTAGCATTATTTTTATTTCAATGAAATGACTGTTCTATATTTTATTTCTATAATATTTTTTATTTAACATTTTGTATTTTTAGGGGATTTTATGCTACTAAATTATATTTATGCTGTAGTTATAATCCATTTATTCACTTTTTGAGCATGGACCTGAAAATGAAATTTCCAACTTAAACTGTCATAAATCTTGAATGCTTTGGAGCACAGACTTCAGTTTGGTCTCTTTTTAAAGACGACGTGGCAGATTATTGCTGAAGTGAAAAAAGTTTTAAAAAGTTGAAAAAATATATTTTGCACATATATGAAAATTGCACAAAAATATCATTTTCAATTTATATATGAAATATATATTTTCCGAAACACGGTTTACTCTGACTGTGAGCAAATCAAAGCCGTAAATCTAAACAAGCTGTGTTCCAAATTTGAGATTGATATTTAAAGTAAATGAGTTTTCAGTAAGAATTTGTTTGGGTGCAGTACCAAACGCTAGACGAAATTAGTCTTTCCAATGCGCTCACTTTGATCATTTACCCTTTTCGAATCATGTCCATGATTTTTTTGTGTGTTCACACAGCAAGTGCCAAAACCTTTACCAAGTTTCATACCATTCCGATGAAGTAAAAAATTCTAAAAAAAAAAACATAAAAAACATAACATTTTTCCAGTCAAAAGTGGCCAAACAGCACCAGAGGGTTAATAGGCGTTCTGCCTCTGCCAGCCGACTTTAGTCTCTCCTGCTGTTCACATTTGAACTGCTGAATGTTGGTACAGTCATTTTTGATCCATTGTCCGATAACAATATTCTTTTCAAGTGACAGACGAATGCGGTACACATTTAAGCCGGATGACTGTATGGTCATCAGCATTCCTCTTGGAAGCATCAGGAACGTGGGAGAAGGGCAGCTGATGCCCGAGAAGTTCACCTGCATCTTCAAAGATGCTTACAAGGTTTTTCTTAGAGGACGACCAAAGGAACTCGGGGTACGTGTAAGATTTAAATGCATAATAAAGTAAAATACAAATGTCAGAAATTCATTTATTTTATTAAGGGGCTCATATATTTGCCCCAGAATTGTTTTGTGCATTTTTTACCTTTATTTTTCTAAACATATAAACTCTCTACTGTCTACCATCACTGTGGATTTTGATGTAGTCACTGTTTTTATAAGTTAATTTTAGTTTCCCTTTAGTTTAACAGTTGCAGAGGCACTTGACAGAATAGATCTTGAAATACATCAGATCGTGCATAACAGAAAATAAACAGGAATTCACTTCTTCTTCTTTTCTTTTTTTGCTGCACATGTTAGATTTCTGGGGCATTTACTGAGTTTCAGTGGTATTTTTGGCCCGACTGCTGGTTGATTTGTGACCCTGATTCCAAAAGATTAGCATTTAAATGTCATCATTTTAAATTACTAGAGTTTTCCATCACATATCCATCCACTATATGCAAAAATAAAATGTATTATAATACACCCATTTGTACAGTGGGGAGAACAAGGTTTGCCCACTTACAAAGCATGTAGAAGTCTGTAATTTTTATCATAGGTACTCTTCAACTGTGAGACAGAATCTAAAATCCAGAAAATCACATTGTATGATTTTTAAGTAATTAATTTGCATTTTATTGCATGACATTCCGTCTCTCACAGTTGAAGAGTACCTATGATAAAAATTACAGACTTCTACATGCTTTATAAGTAGGAAAACCTGCAAAATCGGCAGTGTATCAAATACTTGTTCTCCCCACTGTATATACACCAAAAGTCTGAGAACACCAGTGAAAATGCTTCTTTCCATTTCAATTTAATACATTTTTCATTATTGGAGTAAAAAAATATGATAACATCTCAGTATTTGGTGCATGAACAAAACCCGATGATTATGTTTTCTAGCATGATTTGAGATGATCTGAAGAGCATCTTGAGCTTCAGTTGAAGAAAATCTGACAAAAAGTCACATGATCAATGACACTCATTCACTTACATTTCATTAGTCACCTAGAATCTGTAACATCTTAGTTCGGTCACACTTTAGTTTAGGGTCCAATTCCCAATTAACTACGACTTTTGCCTCAATAAACTCCTAATTACTGCTTAAGTTAGTAAGGTAGTTGTTAAGATTAGGTATTGGGTAGGATTAAGGGATGAAGAATATGATCATGCAGAATAAGGCATTAAAGAGATAGTTCATCCAAAAATGAAAATTCAGTCATTAATTACTCACCCTCATGTCTTTCCAAACCCGTAAGACCTTGGTTCATATTTTTGATGAAATCTGAGAGCTCTCTGACCCCTCCATAGAGAGCAACTTAATTAACACTTTTAAGGCCCAGAAATGAAGTGAAGACATCGTTAAAATAGTCCATGTGACTCCAAATTGACCCAAAAATAACAAATTTATTCAACAATCTCTTCTCGTCTGCGTCAGTCTCATACGCTGTTGACGTAGTAAATACAGTGCAGCGCTTCCGAGTTACGCCAGAACGCCGGCTTACCATTGGCCGATGCTGTTCACGTGAGCACCACAACGCATGCGTGTGATGCTGACGCAGGAGCTAGCCAATGGTGAGCCACCGTTCAGCCCATAGATATGTATACGTAGATGCCTCATTCAACCGCTCCAGATACATAGACGCGTGCCTGCCATCTTGCAACGGTCAGTGTGTCGTCACTCACAGTAAGAGTCAATGATGCCACATCATTGGGCAGTTTCTGGTTGTGAAACCGCTAAGATTTAAATTCCCGAAGAAATTGGATATCCTTTTACAGGTGAGAATGTGTCGTTTTGTGTTTTTTTTTATATGTATTAACTCAATATTACATGTTTTTACTATGGTCATTTTAATGTTTTTACTTTTACTATTGTAACTTTAATGTCAGCTGATGCCTTCGTCTTGTTGTATTGTGTTAGTTTAGCAAAATCATCTGCTGAAGTCTATTTCATATACACTCACCTAAAGGATTATTAGGAACACCATACTAATACTGTGTTTGACCCCCTTTCGCCTTCAGAACTGCCTTAATTCTACGTGGCATTGATTCAACAAGGTGCTGAAAGCATTCTTTAGAAATGTTGGCCCATATTGATGGGATAGCATCTTGCAGTTGATGGAGATTTGTGGGATGCACATCCAGGGCACGAAGCTCCCGTTCCACCACATCCCAAAGATGCTCTATTGGGTTGAGATCTGGTGACTGTGGGGGCCATTTTAGTACAGTGAACTCATTGTCATGTTCAAGAAACCAATTTGAAATGATTCGAGCTTTGTGACATGGTGCATTATCCTGCTGGAAGTAGCCATCAGAGGATGGGTACATGGTGGTCATAAAGGGATGGACATGGTCAGAAACAATGCTCAGGTAGGCCGTGGCATTTAAACGATGCCCAATTGGCACTAAGGGGCCTAAAGTGTGCCAAGAAAACATCCCCCACACCATTACACCACCACCACCAGCCTGCACAGTGGTAACAAGGCATGATGGATCCATGTTCTCATTCTGTTTACGCCAAATTCTGACTCTACCATCTGAATGTCTCAACAGAAATCGAGACTCATCAGACCAGGCAACATTTTTCCAGTCTTCAACTGTCCAATTTTGGTGAGCTTGTGCAAATTGTAGCCTCTTTTTCCTATTTGTAGTGGAGATGAGTGGTACCCGGTGGGGTCTTCTGCTGTTGTAGCCCATCCGCCTCAAGGTTGTGCGTGTTGTGGCTTCACAAATGCTTTGCTGCATACCTCGGTTGTAACGAGTGGTTATTTCAGTCAAAGTTGCTCTTCTATCAGCTTGAATCAGTCGGCCCATTCTCCTCTGACCTCTAGCATCAACAAGGCATTTTCGCCCACAGGACTGCCGCATACTGGATGTTTTTCCCTTTTCACACCATTCTTTGTAAACTCTAGAAATGGTTGTGCGTGAAAATCCCAGTAACTGAGCAGATTGTGAAATACTCAGACCGGCCCGTCTGGCACCAACAACCATGCCACGCTCAAAATTGCTTAAATCACCTTTCTTTCCCATTCTGACATTCAGTTTGGAGTTCAGGAGATTGTCTTGACCAGGACCACACCCCTAAATGCATTGAAGCAACTGCCATGTGATTGGTTGATTAGATAATTGCATTAATGAGAAATTGAACAGGTGTTCCTAATAATCCTTTAGGTGAGTGTATATAGATATTCTATTCATACATGAGTCTAACTACGGTTGTAGACGCTCAGCCAACTTGCTCTCGAATGTTCAAGGACCCCTCCAATATGGTGGACGGCTTACGTATTGCGGCCGCCAATGAGGCATCTATGTATATATTCTATCGGTGCGTCCCAATTCGCATACTATCCATCCTAAATAGTATTCGAAAATAGAATTACTGTGTCCCAAATCGTAGTATGTTGAAATGAGTATTCCAATGATACCCGGCTGGTCTACTGTTCCCGGTTAGAATTCGAAGTGCAGATCCGTGTGCACTCTTACGGCTAATATTGCCCACAACCCATTGCGAGTTGGACGAGGATTCGATTAGAACTACAAACACGGATAAAAAGTGGAGTTAAAAAACTACAAACATGGCGGATGTGCAAGTCCGACGGTTAAGCAGAGAGGTTTAGATAAAGGGGTTTGAGTGAATAATTATCAGTATCTAACCTGACAAAAATATATTTATTCAGTATTATCCACATTATATTTCATCTGCAACAGCATTGAGAACTTTTGTAATGATACGTTTGGCCATTAACTTTTAAACACATTATCATATTCAAATTGCAAAGGAGAGTCTCCGCATGAAAGACCCACGACTGGCAGATCAACGTGCTACTACAATTCTCTCTAATATGGTAGGAAATTAAATTAAATTGAATGTGGAGGGTTTTAACTGTGACAAGATGATTGACAGGGCAGTTTAAACGGTGACAGGATGCATGTAACTAAGCAACAGCGCTGTCCGTTAAAGATGACGAAATAGTACGTCCCAAAGCTTACCTACTTTTCTGCTACACACTCAAAAGTATGTACCTTTTATTCAGAAAAAGAGTACATACTTTTAGGACATAGTATAAGTAGGCAAATTGGGACGCAGCATATGGTTCTGCTGTAGAACTCGGAAGTGCTGCACTGTATTTACTACGTCAACAGCGAAGGAGAATGACACAGACGAGAAGAGATTGTTGAATAAAGTTGTTATTTTGGGTTAATTTGCATTCAAAAAGTATTCTTGTCACTTCATAACATTAAGGTTGAACCACTGGAGTCACATGGACTATTTTAATGATGTTTTTACTAATTACTTTAAGTGGTAATTAAATTGCTCTCTGTGGAGAGGTTAGAGCTCTCCGATTTCATCAAAAAGATCTTCATTTGTGTTCCGAAGATGAACGAAGGTCTTACGGGTTTGGAACGACATAAGGGCGAGTAATTAATGACAGAATTTTCATTTTTGGGTGAACTATCCCTTTAATATGTGCTTTATAAGTACTAATAAACAGCCAATGTCCTAGTAATATGCATGCTAATAAGCAACTAGTTAATAGTGAGAATTGGACCCTAAACTAAAGTGTTACCCTTAGTTTTACATTTGGAAAACTCCAGATGTTCAATGTGATTTTATGAGATTTATTACTGTATATGAATGTTGTTGATGTTTCAGGCGGCTCAGCTCAGCATCGGGGTGTTTGTCATTTGCGTCGGCAGCCTCATTGCTGTTGAATACCATCTGGCTCATTTAGTGTACGCCCTACCTTGTGCCCTGGTGAGAACCTTAGCGACCTTGTATTCATCACAGCTGATTTTTGATGTTTAAGTTTTATTCATGTACACACACACATCTCTCACACAGTCTCTGTTGTTTAGTTCATTGCAAGTGGCATTTTGACATTTGCAGCCGGAAAGTCTCCGTTCATGCCCGTGGTAAGTCAGAACAAATATTGTTCATAACTAATTTTTATCATGATGGAAACTAAATTGAATGATTTACCTTCTTGTTCTAAAAGGTGAAACTGTCCTTCATATTCAACATTATCAGCCTTTTCTGGTCCATCGCAGTTATAGTTCTCTGCTCAGTAATGAGTTATAGACAAGTAGGCCAACATGTTATTTGTCATTCTTCAACCATATACTGTATAACTTACCGAATTGCAGAGCTGTGCATATATCTCATTGATTTACTTTATTTTACAGTACAGCAGCAGCCCAGAGTCCATTTCAAAGGTACCGTTATGTGCTCATGTAGCAAACGTGATCTTTCGAGCTGATGTTAATTATCATGTGCACATTCATTCATTAAGTTGGCTTGAGAGAAAAGCTATTTAAACAACATTATTCTTCTTTTTCTTTTTCTGACTCTAACTCCTCCTAGAGCTTCAACTCTACAACCACCAAACTCAGACTAGACCTTAGACTGTTCCGTATCTTTTCTAACTGATCGGACTTGCGGTTTTCCTAAAAATGACGACTAAAACTCGGAAAAATCCCATTGTCTTTCATTGACTGAATATTCAAATGAGCCAAGACTGTTCAAACTCCAACTGTCAAAATTCAAATTTAAACTGCCAGAAGCCCATTAGACTCAATTAAACTTCCATTCTATCTAATATTTCTAATATTTCATATCTATTTATCTATCTATCTATCTATCTATCTATCTATCTATCTATCTATCTATCTATCTATCTATCTATCTATCTATCTATCTGTCATGCTAGCAAACATGTTAAATAATGCTAGCAACATTCTAAATCATGCTAACAATTTGCTAATTCATGCTAGCAGTGTGCTAAATCATGCTAGCAACATGCTAAATAATGATAACAAAATGCTAAATCATGCTAGCAACATGCTAACTAATGCTAGCAATTTGCTAATTCATGCTAGCAATGTCCAAAAACATGCTAATTCATGCTAGCAATGTGCCAATTCTTGCTAGCAGCATGCTAATTCATGATAACAATGTGTTAAACATGCTAATTCAGGCTAGCAACGTGTTAAAACATGTTAATTAATGCTAGTAATGTGCTAAAACATGCTAATTAATGTTATAATTGTGTTAATTCATGTTAACAGTGTTAATTCATGCTAGCAATGTGCAAAAACCTGCTAATTAATGCTAACAAGATGTTAAAACATGTTAATTCATGCTAGCACTGTGCTAATTAATGCTAGCAACATGCTAATTAATGCTAACAATGTGTTAAACATGCTAACAATGTGCTAATTCATGCTAACAACATGTTAAAACACTTTAACAGTGTTAAAACATGCGTATTTATGCTAGCAAAGTGCTAAAACATGCTAATTAATGCTATCATTGTGTTAATTCATGCTAGCAAAACATGCTAAAACATGTTAGCAATGTGTTAAAACATGTTAATTCATGCTAGCATTGTTCTAATTCATGTTAGCAATTCTAGCAAAAAATGCTAATTAATGCTAACAATGTGCTAAAATATGTTAATTTAACACCTAACTATCTATCTATCTATCTATCTATCTATCTATCTATCTATCTATCTATCTATCTATCTATCTATCGACAAATATTTTTATCTCGTTTTTTATTATTCCTTTCCTCCCAGGACCATATGTTTGTAGGGCTAAGGGTGGTGGTCGGCGTGTTGTGTGGGTTTGAGTTGATTCTGGCTCTGGTTCTGATCTACTGGGAGAGTAAAGCCATATGCAGAACTCATTTCAACACCCTGGTAAGTTTTCAGTTTGAAATTAACAAAAAATGCTGAACTATCAAACACTTTGAAAGCCCTTTTATTTTTCTTCATTTCAACACAGCCCTTGATCACTATCAAGCAAGACATTTGAATGGAGAGTGAGAACGAAACACCTTGAGAGGTGGACTTCTCTCTAGGACGTTACAAGTTGAACATCTGAATGTGTATATAGATGTTTGTTTAATGGCTTTTTGTCTGTAGCTCAGCTGGTAGAGCGATGTTAACGTCATGGGTTTGATTCCCAGTGAGCGTGTGAATAGAGCAAATGTTTATACTGAATGCAATGTAAATCGCTTTGGATAAAAGTGTTTGCCAAATGCATTAAAGGGACAGTTCACACAAAAATGAAAATTATGATTTACTCACCCTCAAGCCATTCTAGGTGTATATGACATTCTTCTTTTAGACGAATACAATTAAAGTTATATTAAAGTTATATGTCCTGGCTCTTCCAAGCTTTATAATGGCAATGAATGGCAGACCAAAATTTGAAGCCCAAAAAAGTGCATCTATCCATCATAAAAGTAATCCACACAGCTCCGGGGGTTTAATAAAGGCCTTCTAAAGCAAATCGATGGGGTTTTGTAAGAAAAATATCCATATTTAACACATTATAAAGTAAAATGTCAAGCTTCCGGCGGACTGCCTTCCGTATTCAACTTCTGGAAAAAGTGTAACTGACATGACGTATGATGACGGACGTAGCGTAAATGTTTTAAACTGCGAGAGGCGTTACACTTTCTGTGCAAGTTGTATACGGAAGCTAGATATTTTACTTTATAACGTGTTAAATATGGATATTCTTACACAAACCCATTGCTTCGCTTCAGAAGGCCTTTATTAACCTCCCGGAGCTGTGTGGAGCACTTTTATAATGGATAGATGCACTTTTTTGGGCTTCAAATTTTGGGCAGCCATTCACTGCCATTATAAAGCTTGGAAGAGCCAGGATATTTTTGAATATAACTCCGACTGTATTCATCTGAAAGAAGAAAGTCATATACACCTAGGATGGCTTAAGGGTGAGTAAATTATGGAATAATTTTTTTGGGTGAGCTCTCCCTTTAATGTAACTGTACCACTATAAGCTTGATTAGTTTTCTATGTGCTCACTATTAAAGTTTTGTTTATTAACCTCTCATCATCTGTTTGTGCTTTCTTTCTGTGTAATAATGGATAATAATCAATTAAGATACTGTATTTGAAACACACGCACATTGTGTTTTCATGTTTTTTGGGGAGTTTCTATAGACATAGTGATTTTTATACTGTACAAACTGTATATTATATCTCATAACCCTAAACCTACCCATTGCAGAAAACTTTATGCATTTTTACATTTTCAAAAAACATCACTTAGTATGATTTATAAGCTGTTTTGCTCATGGGTACCCAAAAAAATGTCCCCACACAGACAAGGATTTTGGATATTGCCATCTTTGTGGGGACATTTTCACACACACACACACACACACACTGTCACAGAGACGAACTCCGTGATCCCCTCCCATCAGCCCCGTACCCGGCTCTGATCAGCCGTTCCAGCTGCAGCCTATCCTCTGGCCTATTTAACCTGACGCTCTCCCTTTCCCCACTGCAAAGTTTTGTTTTGCTACGGTGAACATCTCTGAGCGTTATTTCCTTGCCTTTGCCTGCCTGTTGTGACCCCGTTGTGTATTTCGACTACGAACCTTTGCTGTGTTTTGGACTTGTGATTGTTATCTGCCTGCCTTGACCTACTGCCTGTCCATCGACCATGGTTGTGTGCTCTCCGTTTGCTGTGTTAGCTGGTGCTTGACCATTGCCTGTACGACCACGTTATTATTAAAGTTCGCACATGGATCCCACTTCGAGTGACGAGTCCTCACACACACACACACACACACATATATATATTAAATATATTTAATTTCTTTTTATACAATTTTTCTCATATTAATTATAATTTATTTTAAATTAGTTTTATCATTTAGTTTTATTTGCAAAAAAATATTATTTTTGTTGTTTTAATAATAAATACTAGCTAAAAATCATCCTACTAACTGTACAAGAAAGTATGGTTTCATTACAAGATCACTGAACGTTTGACTGTGAAAGACATTTTCTGCTTTGACTTTTGTGAGTCGTGAGCTTTGTGTTTGTGAGTTCTTTAGTTAAACCGCAGCTCCTGCTGCTGCTGTTGACCATGAAGGTGTGTGAAGTTCAGGCGGCGTTAAAATATGAAAACCAACCACAACAGATTCTAATGCAACAAAATAATCTTCAGAAATCATAAAAAAACAAACATTGTGCATCAGCCCTGTTCCCTGCTCGATCACACCAATGTAACATCCTTCAGATGTCTAGTGGTTTGCAGAATTTTATTGTACCTTAAATAAAACTCAAGCCTAAAAAAACATCTCACCACGATCAAGCGTACACAGCTACAATGACCTCAACAAGCATTTGGACACTTCAGTCACGCTAATGTCTGAATGCCATCGCATTACAGTGTTGGGTAAGTTACTCTAAAAAAAGTAATGAATTTCTAACTACTAATTACATCTTCACCAGTGTAATTAGATTACTGTACTAATTACTCTCTCTAAAAGTATTGCATTACTTATTACTAATTATTTTCTAAATCCCCTATCAACCTCAATCAGTTGAACAATAAAGGATAGACATGAAACTGCTTTTTTAATACTTTCAAATAAATATGTAAAATTACATAAATCATTCTTGAATTGACCAAAGTATTTAAAGGGGTCATGAACTGAGAAATTAAATTTTCCATCCTTTTGACATATATGAGCTCATCATACTATAAGACATTTAAGTTTCAGAACTGAAAACTTCATTGTTAGTCCAAAAGCAGCTTTTACTTTAACCAAGCCCAGCGAACGACTCATTGTGGAATGTGCCTATAATAGATCGGTGAAAGACCGCCTCTGCAGAAGATCAACGTCTACTTCATCATTGTAAATTTAGCCCCGCCCACTGGTGTGTTAGTGAGATGACGAGGAGAGAAGAGCAATACAGGACTAAAAATAACATTACCTTCCAAAGGATCCTAATGCTAGGAATGTGGTTATTTATTTTCAACAATGTGAATGTCTCAGTTGAGCATTATTTATTTGTATTTGGTACATTTCACTGTGGATTCTTTGGTAAATCACTCGCAATTTCGGCACAGGCTTTGCAAACAGACTTTTACGATATGGGGCCCTATCATACACCTGGCACAATGCGACGCCAGGCGCGACGCAAGTGTTTTTTGCTAGTTTCAGCCCAACGCAGTTATCATTTTCACGTCCAGTGCCACGTTGTTTAAATAACAAACACACTCACGCCCATCTGTTCACCCATGGGCGTGCTGGTCTGAAAATGAGGTGTGTTCAGGCGCATTGTTGGCGCGTTGCTATTTTGAGGCAACTGAAATCGACAGAAATTGCAGTATTTTTTGTGTTATTTAAAGGCTGTGTTAGTAATATGCGCCTTTATGCGGGTGCACAATGCACGTACACTCTGCTTATTACACACACAGGGATGCGCAGCAGCACACAAACATGTTTGAATATTAAAAATAAAAGGATTCCTCTCTGGAGAAGCATTCAGTCCCTCCACTCACAAATTCCACCATGTAAATAGCGAATCCGCCATGGTGCAAGTGCAACTGGCTTTTCTGATTGGTTTATTGCATGTTACTCCCAAAAGACACCCATGACTCATTAAGAGACTAGGTACAACCCTTTTGGACCATGCGCCTGGCGCACTGACCGTTTTTTTCCGTCGTTAAACTAGCAAAAGTGGATTCGGACACGCCCTAAGTGCACCTGCACCATGTGCTTCAGACCATGCGCTCAGATCGCTCAAATAGAGCCCATGGACTCAACAGTAATGCAGCAACATGTAAGGAAATGTCTAAATATAATACTATAATCAACACCTTGAGAGCTGTAATAGTAAAAACATGCCAAAAGTTTTCGAGAGAGTTACACATGTAATACTTAGTTATTTCATATACAAAGATCATGGGCGTCACTAGGCCCTTTTTAGGGGGGCTTCGGCCCCTAAACTTCTGCCCAGCCCCCCTAAAAAATATGTGATTAACCTTTAAAACATATGAAACTGGCGGGAGGCTTCGGCTTCGTCCCGTCTTTTAGTCTGCGTGTTCTTCAGAAGCAGCGGGGTGTGCGTTCATCTGAGCCTCATTGGTCTGTCACCGCTCGTCAATGTCAAAATATTTGAGAAAACCAATCAAATCAGAGTAGGCGGGCTTTATGTTCACACAGAAGCTGCCGAGGCTGAGCGGGACTTTTAGCAGCGCGACTCGACGTCAAGTGAGAGATGTGTAGCTAAACTAAACATTTCATATTTGACAGCTGCTTCTTTAAGTCAGAATTTTTAAACAAATGACAAAAATATTCAGGCAAATTAATAAACTTTTGTCTAATTTCGCCATTTTGAATTGAAAATAGGCCTACGTGATTCATAATGTAATTAACGAACAAGAAATATTAACAAAGCCGTTTTCATCAGATTAGGCATAAAATAATAATGAATGTGTACATATTGTAAATTAATATAATTCCATTTGTAGCCTTCAGTAAATTAAAAAAGCTCAGCTTTGTTCAGCCTGTATTGGGCATAAGATTAGTAATGAATGTGTGCATATTGTGAATTAATTTAATAAACGTAGTTACCTAGCTTTTCATAGTAGCCTTCAGTAAATTAACTTGTCTAAGAAAATGATTCATAAAACATATCAGTTAACCATATGTTTACTTTCTTCACTGACGGAAATGGAAAAACTATATCAATCAGAGCTCAGCGTTAGGAGGGGAAGAGACAGGGCAAGATAAAAACAAAGAGAAAAAGAGAGATGTGGAGATAAGAAGAAAGACAAATAATCCACTGCCCACTGACATGGTTTTCAAGCTATTTTTATCTAATTTTTTGGCCTTCAGAACATCTTAAAATGCACATATATAGATCATAGAAATCAAAATTTTCTCAGGGTAGCATGCCCCTGAACCTCCCTAACTACCTCACATTTGGGATCTCAGTGATTATAAAACCCTGCCTACATTCCTGTGTACGATTAAGGGATGTACAATATGGTCATGCAATAAGGCATTAATATTTGCTTTATAAGTAATAATAAACAGCAGATATCCTAGTAATATGCATGCTAATAAGCTACTAGTTAATAGTGAGAATTGGACTCTAAACTAAAGTGTTACCATTTTTTCATACCCTCACTGGGGGCTGAGCCCCCCTAAAATGAAAATCCTAGAATCGCCCCTGGCAAAGATGTCAGCCAATCACAGCAGTGGGCATTTACATTGAAATCTCAGAGCAGCCAATCACAGCAGTGGGCGTTTACACTGAAGTCTCACAGCAGCCAATCACAGCAATGGGCGTTTACACTGAAGTCTCACAGCAGCCAATCACAGCAGTGGGCGTTTACACTGAAGTCTCACAGCAGACACGCCCCTTCAAACAGAGCATTCAGAGCAGAGGGCTAAAACGCCTTTTATTTCTAAATTATGACAATTTTTGATGTAAAAATCATACCAACATAATAAGTGCACCCCAGGAAACATTATAAAACAATAAAACAATGCAGTTCATGGCCCCTTTAAAGGGTGAAGGTTACATTCAAAACATAAATTTTAACATTAGACATTACATTTTGATCAATGTTAAATCCACTATTGCTTTATATAGCATTGTTCTATAGTCAATACATATTTAATGCAATTACATCCAAATTAACTGTAATGAAACTAAGGAAAAATTAAGCGTAATCCCTTAATTTACTTTTTAAAGGGAGAAGTAATTAAATTACAGTAATGAATTACTTAGTAATGCATTACACCCAACACTGATTACATACAAATATCAATCATTTATTGTAAAGAAAGTTCACAAGCACACTTACAAACCAAATATTTGACAGGAAGATAAAACAAGATATTGGAAAAACCCACTTCATGCAGAATTAAACAGCCGTGACTGGACATCATTTTAATGATATTTTTCAAAACAAGTGCTGTTTTTATGCACTCTAAAAAAATGCTGGGTTGTTTCAACCCATGTTTGGGTCAAATATGGACAAACGGTTGCCATTTTCCGAGTGTCTATTACACTAAGTGCAAACAGTCCGCCTTGTTGGCAGAGGCTATCTACACTAACTCCGCCCACTGACGTCTGGTTGGGCCAGACAAAATTACAGAAGACACTGGATTGTCATCAGTAGCAATAGTATAGGGGTAGGGCATGTGGCAGAAAGTTTTGACGCAAACTGACCCGAGTTCAAATCTGCCGTTTGCCGAACTTGCACTACTCCCTTTTCCCATCACATATCAGATCGGAAAGGCATTTATTTTCAATAAAAATGAAGAAAATATTCAAAAAGTGGAAATAAAATGCCTAACATTTGTTTAATAATAAAGTGTTTGGGGTTAGGGGTAGGTGTAGGGAGGGCTTTATTGTCCCAATAAGTTGGCATCCATTTAATAATTTTAATAAATAAGTTACACTATGTTATTATTGCATACCGTTTAATGTACAACAACACTGAGGTGCAAGTAGTATCTACCACTATTTATAAGTATAAATAGCATCTAACTACTATTTACACTTATTGCAAATAGTAATAATAATAATAGTAATTGAAAATACTGCTACGTTTACACAGTGTAAATATAATCTATCACTATTTAAACTTGTAAATAGCAGCTATCGCTAAGAAAATATGCTATTTTTACTTAAACTTAAATTTATTAAATTATTTTTTTAATAAATAATTTTTAAACCCGGTTGGGTTTGTTGACCCAAACATAGCATTTTTACAGTGTGTGTAAAAATCTAAAATTGAACTTTTAATTCTTTAAGTATCCACTTTTTTTGGTGCCCTTGTATATAACTTATGAAAAATGCAACGCCACGTTTTCCAATGTTGGCGTGTAAATGCAAAACACACACATATGTGTGACACTCAACACAGCACAGTGACCTTGAGCGCGTGAGAAACTCGAACAGCATTGCATTTTGGCCCATTCGGCTTGCCATAGCGGCTGTACGCCTGGCGCTGTATGCACACCAATGAAAATACACAGAATTTTCTGTTTTCACCCAAAGGGTCTGCCATCTTTCTGCTTCGTGCATGCATCGCTCTCTCTGAGCAGCTGATTGTGTACATGCATTTGCCGCGTGCAGGGCCGGAGAGCACACATGCATGGCCGTCATCCGGGTTGCATTCGTGCAGCAGACGCCAGAGAGGGAGAGAGAGCTGCTAACATCACGGTAATCAAAGGTGAATCCGGGACAGAGAGGAAACACGCCGATCTGCTGATCTCACGTGCATGGCTTCAACGTTCGGCTGTCGGACTCTCAGTAAAGATGATGTGAATTACAGAATGCATTTCCGCATGATCAACGAACAGCAGGTGGAGGACATCACCATCGAGTTCTTCTACAAGCCGCACACCATCACCTTGCTGACATGCACCGTGCTCAGCCTCATGTACTTCGCGTTTACGCGGTGAGTGACGCACAACCCTAAAGCAACACAAAGAGTTACTATAGCAACACGTTTTTCAAATCGAAGTCTGTCTTTTGTGTCTTTTAGTGCATGCGTGTTGTTTTGAGGTCACCTACGTGCGTGTGTGTTTCTAAAGTTGACAAAACGATCTTATTACAAAGTGCGCATTTCACTTCCGGGAAAACGGACAAAAATATTGACGACGTCATCCTGCACTCGGGGACCTTTTTTTTTTGTTCAATGAAATGGCAATGTCCACCTCCCTAATACCACAATTTTCTATAAGTAAGCAAGTAGCAAGTCATGGTTAATGTCTGTGATGTAAACAGGAGGCTATTCATATTATAATACTTATAGTCATAGGACATTTAAAGTTGGCTTGAAATGGACGTTGCGATAGTCTTTCCTTCCCTATTGTGACATATATCCAAGTGAAACGGCTTCTGGAACAAGAAAAAATGTTGGGCGGGGCTTGATTTTGTCCATCAGAATCATTGGATGGTTGTGGTTTGCTATTGGTGGATCTCATGTGAGTGACCGGTTGCCCCGCCCTTGTGCCAGTAAACGCATCATCAGAGATGGGAGGGGGAGTTATTCTGATTAAAGAATATGAGGCACATGAATTAAAAAAAACAATAATGATGTGCACAGATAAATCATTTATAATAAATACTGCAATATTCCATAATAAAAATAAGAATTGTAAATTAACGTTTTTTTGTCCTTTTTATTGTATTAATGCATATTACTGGTCTTTAACGTAACAATTTGCATGTACATTTGTATTTTTTTTATTAATCTTTAATCATCTATGGTGTATTCAAGGCCGCACAGGAAGACAGTGCAACGCCCAATATGGTGAATAAGTCCCGCCTTCTAAATGAAACCACCAATCGTTGATTAGTAAAGTCATCGCTTAGAAGCTCCGGTTGCTATAGAAACAGGCAGTGGCGTTTAGGACTGCGCATTAGCTTTGTCCAGGCTGAATTTTATTTTTAATTTTTTGTCATGGTTTGACCGTTTAGAAACAAAATGTATGAGACAGTTGTTGCCATGTTTCATTTGTGCTTTCAAATATGAAATTTAATCGTAAGCTTGGTGAACAGTGTTGGAGAATTTGATGTTACCCCATTCAAAGAGATAGGAGCTGCACTTGCACGCCCGAGAGGCGCTTCAAAGATGGCCGCCGAGTGAAATGACTTGTCTTAAAGGGACTTTGCCACACTGCAGTTCAGCTAATTACATGCACATCTGACTCCATTCCAGTATGCAATGCTCACTTTTCACAATCCAGTTACAAAGAGATGAATAAAATCTCCAATCGTTTAGTTCGCTTAAATCCCGCCCCTGCAATCTTGCATTCAGATCTGCCTCCATTTTTGGCATCTCAACATCCAATCTACAAACGACGGACAGAACTAAGTCCCTGATAATCCATTACACATGACATGGATGTACAGTATGTCACAATATGGAAGTAAAGATCTGTCGCCGAGGGATTTGTTGCAACTGAGCACAGGCAGAATACGTGGAATATAGTTATTGAAAACAGAAGTGGTAGTTCTCCTTATCAGTTCCAGTTAAGGAGAACATTGTCAATGGAAAATAAATGAAATTTTCAATAAAATGACATTCAGTTGCATGACATGTCTGACTGCATGCATCTACTGGTTTTTTTGGTGTGTATGGTGAACTGTGAAACTTGTGAAACTTGTGAAAGAGGAAGATCCTTTGTTTGTGCTGGTGTGTTTGAGTGTATAACCACATGTTTCCTTTGCAGAGATGATGGAAACCATGACAATAACCTGTGGGTGGGTCTCATCCTGGTCATCTCGTTTTTCTTGGTCATCAGTGTTCTTGCCTTCCCAAACGGTAAGAGCCTTGAACTCGGGCTGGTATCTGAGAGCTTCAGTGTTTTATGATCATGGTCACATGGTTCTGTTCAGGTTCATAACTAAGGCTGCATGATATATTGAAATAAAATTGATATTGCAATATGCCTTTGTGTGATCGTGCAGGTTGCAATTGAATTATTTGCACACCTGATATTATTATGAGTGGCATGCGTGTAAATGAACACAGTGCCGAGCTTAACTCTGAAACCGGCAGCGCATATTTTTATTTGCTGGCAACCTATGAAAATAAAAGTTTGATTAGGTTACTGTTTGAAAAATAAATTATTCTTCAAATTCAAATCAAATGATTAATTATTAGTATTGTAATTTTATACTAGAATAAAATTTTTTTGTTTTGTTTTACAGTACAATAGTATTACTACAATATTTTTAAGAATAATCACAATAAAATCATTATATTATAGTCATTGAATTGGTCAAAAAATTGGGAATGTGGCATATGAAAACACAAAAAATTAGTGTAGGATTTACTTTGAAACTATTTTTACTCAGGAATTGCTAGTAAATTTCACAAATAATTACTAAGAAATGGTAAGTAACATATTGAATTAAACATGAAGTTTAGAGGTAGAAACTGAAATTGTATTTTCTTGTAAAACGTACTCTAATAATCTTTGTTGAATTTACAATTTGAACAAAATGTATTACAGTGAAGCTTTTCCTAAATTGTTCAGCCCTAAAAGGATTTTGCAGATGAACACCCCAACAAAATCACCCAACCTACTCTAGAATGATTCATTATTTCCAAATATAGCTATTCAAGTCCTGTATTTTTTCCATTATCGCAATATATTGTGCAGAAAAAAATGTTGCAATGTCATGTTTTCCCAGTATCATGCAGCCATATTCATAACTCTATTCATAAATCTCTTTTCAGGACCGTTCACAAGACCCCATCCAGCAATATGGCGTATAGTGTTCGGTGAGTGTATCAGATGTGTTTATGTGACCTTGATGGCCAATTATGAAGCTTAATGATAAACATACACTGTGAGATGATTTTTAAACATGAATAAATGATGAGGGCAAATTTGAGGTCATATCTAAGTGGTTGGATTAGTTGGGTAATATAATTTTCCACCTTCATCTTTTCTGAAGTGCATGTTTTATGTTGCCGTGCAGGATTGAGTGTGCTGTACTTCCTCTTCCTCGTTTTCATCATCTTCCTGAACTGGGAGCAGGTGAAGTCGGTCATGTACTGGCTGGATCCCAATCTCCGCTATGCCAAACGGGAAGCCGACATCATGGTCAGTGATGTTCAGGGAAATATGATCTGTTTTTTTTTGTTAAAGAAGTAGTTCACCCATAAATTAATTTGATGCCATTATGATTAAGCCCTAAAAAGGCAAAATAATTTCCTTTCTGCCAGAGCTCACAGATCAGGGTTATTATAGTTCACTAAAACTAAAACCATACAAATATTTTTGTTACGTGAATTTTTTTTTTACTGAAATAAAATATTTAAAAATGGCTAGTTGCCAAGGAAACATTTCTTGTTTTCATATTGTTCAACTTAATAAATAAATAAATAAATCTCATAATTTTTTTCAAAGTTAAAACTGCATTTTACAAAAAAAAATACTATTTAATACTACTTCAATTTCACATTTGATTCAGTTTTACTTGCCTTTTCTTTGTGATAAACTGTGAAATCTCAAAATATCAATGATACTAAAATAACAGTCACAAATCTCAAAATGATGCACTACGTTCAGTTGAACTATGTTAAGCCCACATTAGCAAATTTAAGCGATGTCACTGATGTCCGTCTGTTGTTGTGATGATTGACAGGAGTATGCGGTGAACTGTCACGTGATCACATGGGAGCGAATCCTCAGCCACTTTGACATCTTCGCCTTCAGTCATTTCTGGGGTTGGGGCATGAAGGCTCTGCTCATCCGCAGCTACGGCTTGTGCTGGACCATCAGCATCACCTGGGAGCTCACCGAGGTAAACGTCTGCAACTCATGGGATTCCTGCTGGTCATTATATTGTTTTGATGCATTGCTTAACTTATAGCTTGCATCTGATTATAATGAGAGCTATCCAGTTTTGTTGCATCACAATGATTTGTAGAAGACAATATATGATGATTCACAGCTAATGACAGTTTGATTTATGTTTTCCAAAATATAAAAGGAATTGTTACATTTAATTAGGTTGCTTTTTAAAAGATTTAAAAAAGATGGTTTTATGCATTAATTTGATTACCACCGTTTTTGATAATAAATTTTGTATTAAAGGAGTAGTTCACTTCAAAATGAAAATTTCCTGATAATTTACTCACCCCCATCTCATCCAAGATGTTCATGTCTTTTTTTTTCTTCAATCGAAAAGAAATTAAGTTTTTTGAGGAAAACATTCCAGGATTTTTCTCCACATAATGGACTTTAATGGCAACCAACGGGTTGAAGGTCCAAATCAATGCAGTTTCAAAGGGCTTCAAAGGGCTCTGCACGATCCCAGACGAGGAATAGGGCCTTATCTCGCTTTGTAAACACTTAGGCGGTACTTCCACCTACGTTGGTTGCCATTGAAGACCATTATGTGGAGAAAAATCCTGGAATCCTGGAATTTCTTTTCGACTGAAGAAAGAAAGACATGAACATCTTGGATGAGATGAGGGTGAGTAAACTATCAGGAAATTTTCATTTTGAAGTGAAATGAATCCTTTAAATCATAAAACACAGAATCCAGTTATTAATTCAATTGATTATTAAAATGGAATCCAGAAAAAGTAAAACAGAAAAGATGGAATTTAGGAAAAAACGTATGTACTTATAACTTATGTCTTGTCTTTGTTGATTATATTGAGTGGTTAAGTTTTGCTGTATCATGCCACTCACTTTTATGATGACACGCTTTTATGATGATTTTGAAGATAATGTATGATGATTCACAGCTAATGAGATTTAGAAAATGTCAGAGCCTGGCTTCAAATTATTGCTCTCATTTTAGCTTCCAGTGTTTCCCACAGGATTTTGGTAAAACTCTGGCGGGTGGACCTCAGTCCCTCTAGGGTGGTCCGGGGCCATGCCCCACCGTAAGAGAATTTTGTGCATTTTAATGTTAAATTCATTAATCTGGTGCACTTTGAGAGTTCAAAATGAAGAGCTCCAACCCATATTCAGTGTGCAAATTGAACAAAGAAAAAAAAAGTCTGACTTGCATTGACTTGTACCTCAACTTCAAAGGGGACTCGACCCTCTTATAGTTGTGATATAGTGTCTCAGTCTACATTACACTACATAATAGAGATGCACCGATACCATTATCGGTATTGGGCCCGATAACAAGCTCATGTACTTGTACTCGTACTCGTAAAAATTAATCAATTAATTATCTGCATTAATATCAAGAGGAGGTACGAAACCTAGTACATATAATACAAGTAATCTGATAAAACATCTGAAATTAAAACACAAAAATGAGCACGGAGAATTTGCCGCTAGCAGTAGTAGCACTCGGCAACAAGTGCTGCAGCAAACCCTTGCAAGACGAGAGAAAATGTCAAGAGATAACCCAAGAGCTATAAAAAAAACAGAGGTGCTTACCCAATTCATTGTTCTTTATCAACCACTGTCAATAATACTTTTTTCATTCGAGTAATAATAAAGAAGCTGTCCTACATTCATTAGTATCACTGTGTTGTGCTTGGAAAACTGGCACATCACCAAAAAAAAATTTTTTTTTATAAATGTATAGGTGTCGGTATTGGTATCGGCGAGTACCAGAAAAAAAAATATCAGTACTTGTACTCGGTCCTTAAATGGTATTGGTGCATTCCTACTACTACTATTACTACATAATAATAATAATAATAATAGTGTATATATTATAATATTAATCCTATGACAGTAATAGCCATATATTGTAAAACAAATGCACTGAAAAATAAATGAAACTTTCATAATTAGTTTTGTTATAATTTCTAAACGTATTACCGGCACATCCGGGAATTTAACTGTCAATTTTGTCACCGCCCCTTTTTAGAGGAAAATAAACTAGACTTCCCATAGACTTCAATACAAAATAGCGGCACAAAACAACGTCCGTACACAACCGGCAGGCGTGAATAACTTAAGAAATCACTAAGATTAAACATGTCAAGTAATTATATGTCCAGCCTGCCTGCCAAGAGCGTGAAAGATACATCCACAAACTTAATACTAAAAACATGTCCCTTCATTCTCCCAGCGTCAAATTGATGGAAAACTTGGTTACAAAAGTGTCTCATTACAAATCTAGTAAAATGCGATAATCGTCAACTATGCAGATGTAAAAATAATGCGTAACTGGTGCCCAGTACATTCCCAAATGCACGTTAAACTCAGCACCTGCACGGATGGAGTTCACTTAGGGCTGGGCGGTATATCGAGTTTGTACAATATATATTTGTACGATATATTTTTTATAAACGATATGGAATGAGGCAATACCGTTTATATCGATATACAGTAGATTGATACGAACGCATCTGAAAAATAGCGGAGTACGCAGAATGAGCTGATGCAGGGAAAGTGCATGATACAATTTGTCCTGAACATGACACATGCTTTATATTAAGGGCTTCAAAATAACTGGTAAGATATAGTTAACACGTATAGTTTAAAGCAGCTTGCCCTGTCAGATGCTCTGAGAGATAGGCTACTTGTGCTGACTGACAGATAAATACTTGCTGTGTTTAATGCGTTTGAAATGTGGTGCTTTGATCAGAGCATAACGTTTCACAGGTATATTCTCCATCTGTAAATGTTAGAAAGTCATGCAAATATGTCCATTTTGCTGTCCGGAGAGGACGAGCCTTCTGCAAGTGAATCTCCGCTAAAATTCAGGCTTCCGTGAATGAGCGCCGCCGCGTGCATGCGCGGCAAACAGACGGAGCGCAATAGGAACGCAATAATTCTGACTAAAGTATACATATTTCTAAAATATTTGTTGTTGAACAACAAATGTGCCATATGTGGAATTTTAAACCTACAAGTAAGTATATTTTTATGAAAGTGACCATTATAATGGGGTAATCAAATGTAGGCTAATATGCTTTTGTTTTTATTTTCATTTTTAGTTTAGTGAATTTAAAAACAAAATTATTAATTTTGTTTTTAGTTTGTAAACCCCCTTTTTGCACATGATATATTGCACAGCCTACATTACATTCACTGTATTTGTTTATAGCCTTCAATATCAACATTGTTTTTAGGACATCATTGGGCAGGATGTGAAATAAAATTATTAAAATAAATACAGATTTTTTTTTTTTTATCCAAATAGAAAAACGCAGAAAATACCGGGATATATACCGTGTATCGCCATTCAACCAAAAAATACCGAGATATGATTTTTTTTGGCCATATCGCCCAGCCCTAAGTTCACTGCATTCATTCACTAAACTGAGACGCAGAGCTGATCACGTGAGTGAAGCGCACACTTCTCTTTACGCCGCGCAAACAGACATGCTGCGTCCGAAATCGCGTACTATGTGAGTAGGTACTACATTTGAATTTGAATGAACTTCGCGACAGTCAAAAAAGTACGTTCTATATAGTATGAATGAGTGAAGTATGAATGTAATCCGGATGTACTATATCCGCCATGTTGTCGTTATCATGTGACCTACCAGCATCGGTTGCGTCCCTTCACCTCCATTCATAAATCCTCTCCCGTGGCCTCATGGGATAGTAAAGTGTCCATCGAATGTGCACTTTAGAATCTCGCCGGAAGTAGTAGGTCATCTGGGTACTTTTCGCCTACTATGAATTCGGACATACTACTCTGTTGGCGTACTGTTTTTCACATACTATATAGTAGAGAAATATTCGATTTCGGACACAGCTACAGTCTTGCGATTTGATAAGGACACAAAGCCTTATCAAGCTTTCGATTTTAGTTTGTTTGATAGCAATGGCGCAAAACACTATTAAAGACCTTTTGTGTTATGTATATAAATGTATGGGAAACACTGAGCTTTGGTTCAAAACCTAGTTAATTTAGCAATCCCAGAATGCATTGTGAAACACAAATCATCCTAGATGAAAGACGAAGAGAATTTATCAATATTTCTCACGTCATCCTCCATCCTTTTAAGTTGTTTGATACGTGTTTTTATGCATATTAATGCATCAAAGATGTTACTGGCAAACACAGTTGAAATCAATGGTGAGTCGAGTCTCTTGAAGAGTGCAAGCATACAGATTCACACAATAATACACAAATATAATCTCTCTGTACAGTTGTTCTTCATGCATCTTCTTCCTAATTTTGCGGAGTGCTGGTGGGATCAAGTAATCCTGGATATTTTGTTGTGTAATGGAGGAGGCATCTGGCTGGGAATGACTGTCTGCCGTTTCTTAGAGATGCGCACGTATCACTGGGCCAGTATCAAGTAAGAGATCTGATTCATTTGAAACTGGATTTTGCAGCATTTACAGTGGCTAGAAATGATGAATAATTGTGTTCCTCCGCTGCGCAGAGACATCCACAGCACCACGGGCAAGATCAAACGTGCAGTTTTACAGTTCACGCCTGCCAGCTGGACGTACGTGCGCTGGTTCGACCCCAAGTCTTCCTTGCAGAGGGTGACAGGAGTCTATCTGTTCATGATCATATGGCAGGTTAGTCTTTCAGAGACTGTTTATCTCTTTATCAGCCAATGTTGAGAAATAAAATGCATTTCGTTTTGGTTCAAAACCCCAGAATGCATTGTGAAATGCATTTAAGATGGAGGACGAAGAGAATTTATATTTTTCAATTCATCCTCTTATATCGTAAGAAATATTGATAAATATGTAAGGGGTAATCAATGGCTCGCTGTGCTTTAAGTGATTTTGTTACGGTTTTAATGCACACCTTCCAGCCAATCAGTATTCAGACAGACCATGGTATAAATTAATTATATACCATTTAATAAATAGAATTAATAACAGTACTTAAAAGTTAAATAACTGCACTTTTTATTGTCAGCATAAAAAAATAACTAGTTTAACTAGCTTAAAAACATGGGTCATACGAGTTCTCTAGAGAGAATGGACAATCAGACTAGAAGTGCCGACTCGTTTCCATGGCGATGAAAGCACGCTCTTCAATCCCTATTGTGAGAGAGGGAGGCCGGTCTCTTTGCTCCCTATTGAGGGCCCTTTAAATAGTAATTAAATGTCTTTGAAATGGGAATTCGGAGGAGGGGAGTCTGTGAGCGGACCCTCCATTTCCACTTCAGAGACTGTGACCAAATTAGTTGACAATTGAATACTGGTTTTGGTGTCCTGTGAATCTCTGAAGCATAATCTGAACTAACTGCACTATGATTCTTGTTACAAATGTAGCTTTTTGTATGATGGTTTAGATCATTTGCCTTGTTTTAAAGGCACAATATGTAAGATTTTTGGATTAAAATATCCAAAAGCCACTAGAACAGTGTTATATATTTTGTTGACTTGTGTACTTACATTATCCCAAATGTTTCCAAGAATGTTTAAATGATTTAAAAAAACATACCCGCGTTACCCTCGATTTCCAGTTTTATTTTGTAGAAACCATGGAAACACCAAAGACTCTTTATTATATGATGTGTTTTATTAGACAGGTGAGCAACTGTTTGGATACATTCATCGACAGAAAACTAATCATTGTTATGCAGCTCAACACAGTTCGTCTTATTGTTTAAATCTGGTCTTCTTGATTTACCATGAGTACCATGTTTTACCATGCCTAATATCGATCTAGCTCACTGCAGTGTGAACAAGTGTCTCATAGTCTCCGCCGAGTGAACGCACAGAGTAGCATTATAACATAACTTTCAACACACTCAAATGTATGTAATATGATAAAACAGCGCTGCGTTACCCCACACGCACATGAGCGGAAGAAGCAGAATCGTTCGTCTGCGGCGTAATAAAAGCTCCGCGAAATCAAGACGTCATCAAGCTACGCCTTTGTTTTGAATAAGTGACCTCTAGCAGCGAAAAATTACATATTTTGGCTTTAAGTAGGTCAGGTTAGCAACAACAGCACCATAAAAACAGAATGACTGCAGAATGTAATGTGCGAACTATTTATTTATTTATTTTTAAAATGTTGTTTATGTTATGTTGTTTATTTTATTTTATATTATTGCAAAATGTGAACCATCTCCCAGCTTTAATGTGCTAAATGCATCAATGAGATAAGATTTTATAAACATTAACATCATGATTTTCTGCAGTCCTGCTCTGAAACAATCGATGCAAATTGTGAAAAGCGCTAAACAAATAAAATTTACTTGACAATAGGTATATCTAAAAATCAACCAAAATGAAACCATCCATGCATTTCTTTATTAATACTGAATTCAAATGAGTTTTTCCTAAACTAAGAATCTAAAAATTGCATCTGGTTTTTCTTTTGGTTTATTGCATAACATTTCAAATTCCTTTCTACACAGAACGTTATTAATTAGCTCTGGTTTGTCCCAGTTCTCACGGGTCATTGGATTTAGTTTTTCCGAAAAGCTTTTTTTAGTTTTGGTTCATTGCATAAAATATTTTTTTCTCCCTCTCTCTCTCAATCAAGCTGACAGAGCTGAACACGTTCTTCCTGAAGCACATCTTTGTGTTCCCAGCATGCCACGCTCTCAGCTGGTGCAGAATTCTGTTCATCGGTATCATCACTGCCCCCACCGTACGGTAGGTACATATATAACATTATATAAAAGGTATTTAACAATGTATAACAAAATGCCATTCCCAACTCATTTTACTTCCAAAGTCTGATGTATTTTAGAGTACAACAAGAAAAAATGATAATAATAAAAATAATTGATTAAATCATCAAAATGTCCACATTAAGAGCTGCAGATGACGCGGTTATTTTAACATCAGTAGATATTTTGCTAAACAAACTAACATGAAATAACAATGAGCAATACATTTGTTATAGTATTAATATTTGTTAGTAAAAATACTGCCGTTCATTGATTTTTCAAGTTCACAATGCATTAACTAATATTAACAAATGCAACTTTTGATTTTAATAATGGTTTAGTTAATGTTGAAATTAATATTAACTAAGATTAATAAATGCTGTAGAAGTATTGTTTATTGTTAGTTCATGTTAACTAATAAAACCTTAAAGTATTACCGTTTTTTAAATTTTTTTATTTTTTTTTATTTAAAACAATCAAAATAAAACCTAAAAAAGATTAAATAATTTTATTTCTTTACCTGCATGTCATGTGACCATTAACTGACATCAGAGAACTGTGAGTATGCGAATGTGTTGTTGTTTAAGTAAATGTTTTTTGCTGACAAAGACGTTTGGGAATCACTCTTCTAAAACAATATGAAGACCGTTGGAAAAGCATGCACTATTGAATTGTGTGCAATAAGACCCAGAACGTGTATTAAAGCTTGACTTTGATTATTCATGTGCACCGATGCATTTCTCTGGTCTGCTCTACAGGCAGTATTATGCGTACCTCACGGACACACAGTGCAAACGGGTCGGGACACAATGCTGGGTGTTTGGGTGAGTTTAAACCAGTTAAAATGACATAAGTGTGATCCTGCTGCCCGTGTGGTCCACTGTAATGCACAAGTAATGGAGCATGTCATCAGTAAAACGTTCTTCAGTGTGCGCTGATGTTCATGCATGTCACACCAGTGTTTGAGGTGAAAGGCTTGCAGGCTTTTCATTCAAATGAACTTGTTCACATGCCAAACGTTTAACCACAAACCCGCATGAATGCTTGTTTTCCACTGCAGCGCTTTGGTGGGCTTTGCTGCTCTATTATTATTTGCGTTATCTCAGATATAAGACAGTGACCTAGAATTGTGTGCAGTTCAACATTTAGGTTATATCATCTAGACTTCATCTAACACCCTTCAGCTTTACGTTGCACAACCAAGGCCTAGTAGAAACGCTCTTGTCTTCTTTCCCACAGGGCAATAGCTTTCCTGGAGGCGTTAGCATGCATTAAATTCGGACAAGACCTGTTTTCCAAGACGCAAATTCTCTATGTGATTTTGTGGCTCTTGTGTTTGGTGAGTTCCTGCACTTTTTGTCTTCACTTTGAGCTTTTCATATCATCAGTATGACTGTTTGATTTCTACTCATTCAGTAAAAACTTAAACACACCTATTTTTGCCATCTGTGGGAGGAGATTTCCTGAAAAAAATAGTCTTTTCAGGAAGTGTTTTTGTGTGAGCACAAAAGATGCTGATGTGTAATTGATGGAGTCTTTGTCTCTCTCTCTCTCGCGTGCGCATCTGAAGGCTTTCATCACATTCCTGTGTCTGTATGGGATGGTCTGGTATGCTGAAAACTACGGGCCCAGAGAGAAGGTGAGTCACGGATTTGTCATTATTTACTTGTTCCTGAAAATACAAAAGGGCACACAACTAAAGCTTATTGTGACCGAGGACTGTCAAGCAGAGGAGTCCATATGACTTCATCTTCCTCTTCGCCGAAACTCTCGCATCTCATGCACACATGCATACATTCAGACTCTGGCTCTTAAAGAGTTAGTTCACCCCAAAATGAAAATAATCCCATAATTTACTCACCCTCAAGCCATCCTAGGTGTATATGACTTTCTTCTTTCAGCCGAACACAGAGTTATATTAAAAAAATATTCTGGCTTTTCCAAGCTTTATAATGGGAGTGAATGGTAAATGAGATTTTGAAGCCCAAAAAAGCGCATCAATCCATTACAAAAGTAATCCATATGACTCCAGGGGTTTAATAAAGGCCTTCTGAAGCGAAGCCATGTGTTTGTGTAAGAAAAATATCCATCTTTATAATCCATAATCAGTGGTTTCTGGTAGCGAGTTCCGGCGGAAGAGTGACCTCTGACCCGATGCATGACATATTGACGAACGCGGAAGTGCAGAGGATCGAGCAAAACAAAACACCAGTCACAAGTCTAAAATGAGAATTTTTAAAGAGAAATGTTGAGTTTATTTCCCAGCCCTATTAGTTGGAACCATGAGAGGCGCTTACTCTACTCCTACATCCCACATCATACGTCGGGTCAGAGGTCACTCTTCCGCCGGAACTAGACCCGCGTACGGCCGTAACCTGAAGCCAGTGATTTATAGTTTATAAAGTTATAAATATGGATATTTTTCTTGCAAAAACACATCGCTTCGCTTCAGAAGGCCTTTATTAACCCCCTGGAGCCGTATGAATTACTTTAATGATGGATGGATGCGCTTTTCATTGAACTAACCCTTTAATCACTGCAAAAAATTAATTTCTTCCTTTTGTTTTCCAGTACAAATGTCTAAACAATCTTAAATCAATTTTGCTTGAGAAGCAAAATGATTTAAAGTCCCCCTGTTGTCAATCATTTTATCCCTTAAAACTCATCTTTGATCACCAAAATGGCATATTTAAAGGTTTTTTTTTTTTTTCCTGTGAAAAAAAATTCTTCATGCTTTAAAATAGCTTGAATGTAAATCTACACCCTTGCGTCATTTATTCTATGCGGATCCATGAATATGAAAATTAGCCCTGCCTCCACTCACTCACACCAGCTCAGAGATCCACTCGGCCAACTTTTACTCAAGTTACTGTAGTAAACGCTGCACAATGGTATCGCTCTTCACAACGTCGGACACATAACGGTAAATATGCTAATAATGTGTTGCTAATGTTACACAAACCATGTTCCTGTTCGCCATCTCAGTCTGCCTTAAAAAAAATCAGCATCCTTAGAAACGCTTTAAACATCATAGAAAGTCAGTGGAGAAAGGCATATAGTTTATCGTATAACATAACATCGTAATATACATAATTCACCCGCTATATTGCTAAATGTACACAAATTTTCATATCAACAGAAAAATATACCAGGATAAGCTGGCTTCTCTTGAGACTCCCCTGCTTCACAGCAGTTAATGATATGCTAAAGTCCGCTCACACGTTGTCTGGATTGTTTACAACGTGTTTGTTACATAGAGGACAGGGGCGATTTCAAACCGCATTTTTGAGACTGTCTTTTTTCACTGCAGTTTTAGGGAGAAAATACTCAGCAATGGTGTTGACTTATGAATTTGCACATGGTTTGTCTTAAAGCATATTAAAAACACCACATAGACATATATAAACTACTTTAAGATATTAAGTCTTGTTTAACAAAAATTGTCAAATTTAAGTGAGTTTATACTTTTAAAACAAGAAAAAATCTGCCAATTGTGTCAGAAAAATTGAAATTAAGATAGTTTTCCTTGTTTTTTTTAAATAATTTTGCATCTCAAGTAAATGTATCTTGTGGAACAGAAAAAAAAGTGCAAGGTCTAGAGATTTTAACTTAAGCGCAGCGTTTTCAGAATGCCATGTCATGCGCGAGACGCTGCACAAGACCATTAAAGACATCTGTCTAGCGCGTTTATATTGAAAAAATTATGGAAAAGTAGCACAGTGGAATGGAATAACATGTTCTGTGTGAACGGCGCTTTAGGCTGTATTTTTGTGATTCATCATCCACTTTAGTTTCAATTGAAAAGAACGTCTCATTTTGTGTCTCATGAAAGATGGAATGACATGACAGAATTTTCACTATTGCATGAATTATTCCTTCATATTGTTTCTTCCCTGCTTTCTTCTGTTCTGCTTTTATCAGTTGTGACATCAAACCCTGTTGCCTTTAATTATAAAATTAAAACCTGATGTTTACAGTTGGCTATCCAAGCAGTGCTAAAGTGAAAGAGTTTTGCCGTCTAAATCATGTGATGTTTTGACCTCCATAGAGCTTCTCGGAGTGTGAGGACAGTTTTTACAATGAGCCGGGTGACAGCATGTCTGAATGCAAAGGTAAAAACAAAATCATTTACACTATTCAGCAGAACAACATTATGTTGATTACCAGGATGTTAATGACAGCTTACAGACTTCAGCGAGTCTAACCTGTAGTGTTGTGACCTCTTGTGGAGAACGAGCAGAAGACACATGGGTAATAAGTTCTGAGACGAGGCAAGGTCTTTAATACTAGACAGAGTACCGTATATTGCATACTATTTTATTTTTTAATATATAATAAAAGGTCAAGCACATTTTTGTTCTGCATTTTGGAAATGTATTAGAAACATGAAATAAGGCTGAAATAAAATATAAATATTAGGGGAGAGCGGGGCACAACCTAATGCGGGGTTAGTTGTAAAACACATGGTTTAAAACTTTCCACACATGCCAGCATGACGAAACTTAGTGTGTTTACTAGTTGCCATATCAACATTATTTAGAGAAAAAAATTGTGCCAAAATTAAAAAATCTTTGAAAGATATCACTGAACGTTTATTTAACCATAGCAAAAGTAAATTTCTTACTTAAGTTAATTTTTCATCTCTGTTTTTTGTGTTTATTTAAAATAAAACAAATCTGATATTGTTGTAATCTCATATGTTATTTAACAGTTGAGATGGTTCTTTAATGTTCTTTAATCTAACCAGCAGAAGACACGAGCCGTGGTTTAATCCCAGTTGTGCAGGTGGGGCATGTTGTCACGCTGCATTACAATGAGCCCCTATTAGAACTATGATATTCTATTCTTTATGAATTCTATTGAGAAACAATGAGAAAAAGGTGAATAAAGACTGAGAGTCAATGTTCAGAAATTATTCATTATTATTATGTTTTTAACTATGCTGTATAGCTGTGTTTTGCGGTGTGCTTGTTGTCAAACTCAAATGTGTTTATTTTTAATGTTTAAAAAATGCCATTATTTTATTTGAAAAAGTTAATAATTGTATTTTGACAATATTTTAGTTTGTCTTGTATATTTTTTGATTATATCAGATAACATTTTAAGATGTCATATGCTCATGTTACAATGTACCCCACCTATGGGGCATGTTGTCACATTTCACTTCCATTCTTTTGGGGTAAATCAAGAAAAAAGTATAAACTGTATTAATGAAACAAAACCACATAATTTTACTAGATGTGTGAAATTAATGTGGGGAAAAAATAAATTCTCTGAACCCCAAGTGGATTTACACAAACTGAGAAAGTCAAAAAGCGTGAGGTTGTGTCCCGCTCTCTCCTAGTTTATAGAAATAAAATCTTAAACTAAACAGAAATTAGAAATGTTGTCTCAGCAATAAACTAAAATAAGTTTAAGTTGATGCACTAAAATTATGAACTGAACTAAAACTAAATGTAACCTTAATAGCAATTTTTTTTAAAACAGAAAACAAATAAAATGACGACAACGCATAACAAAATTACTAAAAAGTAAACTAAAATTAACATGAAAACAAATAAAAACATATGAATAAAGTTCAAAAATTCATATTCAAAATAAATATTAATATTAATAAATCTAAAATAAAACTGCATCCAGATGCTCAATGCTTAGTTTACATGCTATATACTGCAAAAATTGTAAAATATCAATATGCAATTCTGAATATATCTAGTTGAGTTTTTCTAAATGTGCATGCATTATACTTTTGCTTCTGTGCATGAACACAAACATTCCTACTTCATTGTTTCAAATCAAATTGTAATGCAATTGTGCTGTAGGGGAGTTTGAGATGGATGGCACAACTTCCTCTTCTACCAGGAAACGGAGGGACTCCGAACCATCATACAGAACCATCAACGGGGTGGAGAAATAAGTCCGTCTGTTTTCCTCAGACGGGAACGTTTGCACATGTGTCACTCCTGTTAATGGAGGGACCATCAGATGACTGTGATTATGAATGGTGGGATTGTCTCAGGTTTAGTCCGAACATTTCAGAAGTCAGAGCGGTTTGCAATGCTGCAAAACACTTTGAATAGGCAGTACTGTGTGTCCAGTGTTTAGATGGTGAGCTCACTTTACCTGTTGAACTACAGAGACTGGTTAACCACGTTAGATCCCGAGCAGTGCTGTGCATCACCGTGTTCTTCAGTAGCATGCGTGACTCGTAAGTGTTGCTGCTTCTCACTGTATTTTATGTTTTCAACAGTGTATTATATGCTAGCGATTTCCAATTATGTTATTCATATCATAATCTGTCTACAAATGATGTCAGATCAAGTCAACATGAAATCCAAATGTACCCTTTGTTTTTACCTTCTTAACGCGTTCCTGGTCTTATTGTGCATGTTTTACTGATGCATGTTGTTTTAAATAAAACATTAAAATGTAAATGTAAAGTTTGGGGATAGTAAGATTTTATGTTTTTGAAAGAAGTCTCTTCTGCCCACCAAGGCTGCATTTCTTTGATTTAAAAAATACAGTAAAATAGTCATATTTTGAAATATCATTGCCATTTTAAAATAAGCGTTTTCTATGTGAATATATTTTAAAATGTTATTTATTTCTGTGATGAAAAGCTGAATTTTCAGCATCATTACTCCAGTCTTCAGTCACATGATCCTTCAGAAATCATTCTAACAGGATTATTTGCTGCTCAAGTAACATTTCTGATTATTATCAATGTTGAAAACAGTTCAAATTTGTGGATTTTTTTTTTTGTGAATGATTTTTTTTTTTTCCAGTATTCTTTGAACAGAAAGTTCAAAAGAACCGCATTTATTTGTTTATAAATTATAACATTATCAATGTCTTTACTGTCATTTTGATCAGTTTAATGCATCCTTGCTGTATTAATTTCTTTTAAAAAAAAAAAAATCTTACAGACCCCAAACTTCTAAACAGTAGTGTATGTCAGATTACAGAAGCAAAATGGTTGCAAATATCATTTCATGTTGACTCTATCTAGGAAAGGCTGACTGTTCATGGCCAGTACTCTATCCAGAGTGACTAAACCAGTTGAATGTTACTAGGTTAAGCTGCTTTGAAGGAATCAGATTGAGATGAATGCAGGTGCACTGGCCTGGATCTCATAGAAGCACAAAGGTTTTAGCACTTTGTGGCTTCACTTGATGTTTTAACGTGTGACGTTTGTTTTTAGTGTTTCTGCTTCTCCAGTGACGTTCTACAGCTGCTGTCGTTTTTAATGTTCTCACCTGAGAGGCATTTTGGGTTTTGCATGTCTGTGAAAATCATCTATATCAGTTTCTATAAAAGCTTGTTTCCGCCATGGAATAAAAATAAAAGGTTAATTATGGCTTTTTATCTCGAAATTGCAAGAAAAAAGTGCCGCAAATTTTTCATCTTTCAATTCTGACTAATTTTTTCTTAGAATTGTCAGAATTGTGAGATATAAACTTGCAATTGTGAGAAATAAAGTTAGAATTGTGATATGAAATTCGCAATTCTGACTTTTTACAAGCAACCGCAAGTTTATATCACAATTAATAATTTTTTTATCAATTGCAAGTGTATATACGTTTTTATAACTCGCAGTTGTACGTTTTTTTTTTTACCTCACAATTGAGAAAAAGACAGAATTATGAGATGAAAAATTTGCAACTCTTTTTCTTGCAATTCCGAGTTTCTCACAATTCTAACTTATTTTTCTCGCAATAGCAAGTTTATATCTCTCAATTTATATTTTTTTCTTAATTGCGAGTTTTTATAACACAATTGTACGTTTAGATCACACAATTCTGAGAAAAAATTCGGAATTGTGATATAAACTTGCAATTGTGAGAAATAAAGTTAGAATTGAGAGATGAAAAATTCTCAATTATAACTTTACTTGCAATCGCACGTTTATATCTCAAAATTAATTTTTTTTTTCTCAATTGCGAGTCTATATAAGTTTTTATAACTCGCAATTGTATTTATTTTTTTTTACCTCACAATTCTGAGAAAAGGTCAAAATTGCGAGATGAAAAAGCGAAACTTGCGATTGTGAGAAGTCAGAATTTCCGAGATAACTCGGAATTGTACGAAAAAGAGTTTATCTCACAATTCGAACTTTTTTTTTTCTCGCAGTCGCAAGTTCAATTCTAAATTCACAGGTTTTTTTCATCAATTGCGAGTTTTTATAACACATAATTGTTAGTCTATATCACAATTCTGAGAAAAAAGTCAGAATTTTGATTATTTTTATTTATTTTATTTTTTTCTCACAATTGTGAGTTTGTAACTCCCAATTCTGACTTTTCTCAGAATTGTGATATAAACTGAGAATTGCGAGAAAAACGTTAGAATTGTGAGATAAAAAGTCGGAATTGGCTCTTTGTTTTTTATACATGTGTTTGTTTAAAATGATCCTGATCACCACACACCCTTAAACCAGTATTCTAGCCTTTTTAGACTGACGTTTAACACCGATATCGTGTGCCTGCATGCATGTTATAACAGCTATCACCTGTTAACTTTATTGCTTTTTGTGTGTGTGTGTGTTGTGTACATTAGTGTTTTTTCCTGATATGATAACTAGAGAGCGGTGTGGCCGATGTATGTGGTGTCATTTTAATACCATTTAAAATGCAGTTATTGTAATATACACAGACTAAAATATTTTGCACCCAATTTTTTCACTGTTTACTTGATTCAAAATAATTAAAAACAGAAATTGTGCTTATTGTGCACGTTTCTGTTAATTGCACGGTTATCAGCTATGCCGATATTCTCAATGTTGGTGGACTTGTCGACCTGGTTGATATACATATATTCTTCCATTACTGGTGTTCATAATCCAACACCATTTCCTGTCATCGTGTTCAGACAGCATGTAGTTTTCTTAATTTCCGTATTAATGTCCTTCATGACAATCTGTGGACAGTCGGAGCATCACATGATGCTACATATCCGTTTGCCAAAACACTTGTTTTGTGAGTCTTTTTAGTCACTGTGAAACATTTAAATGCCTTTTTGTCATGTTTCTGATTTGTACATTTCACATAAATTGTAAATGAATCAGTGTTTGTCTTTTTAGCAATATTAAACAACTAGATTTTGGTGAAGAATGGCACAACATGACTGAACTTCGCAGCTTTTCAATATATGACGTTTGTTTGTTTGCTCAGAGTTTACATGCAACTACTTGGGATGTAACTGAATTTTAAGATTAAATTTCATCTGTATCTTGTGACTTTGTATTTTCATATATTATGGTAATTATTTTTCTGCCTTTATTTCAGTGTGCCCTAACCAATACAATAAGTAATTTGTTCACTCAGCACAGCCAGTCAGGTATGACATTTAGTATACAGTTGTTTAGAGTGCATTCGTGTCGGGCGGTTGCCTCCGTGAAGTGCATGAAATCGTTTAATGCACAGTTAGACGTAGATTATACCATGTCTTATTGCATACCTTCCAGCCTAACAGAATTGAGTATTCAGACAGACTATAGGGTATAAATATACACTGAACAAAATTATAAACGCAACACTTTTGTTTTTGCCCCCATTTTTCATGAGCTGAACTCAAAGATCTAAGACTTTTTCTATGTACACAAAAGGCCTATTTCTCTCCAATATTGTTCACTGTCTAAATCTGTGTTAGTGAGCACTTCTTCTTTGCCGAGATAATCCATCCACCTCACAGGTGTGGCATATCAAGATGCTGATTAGGCAGCATGATTATTGCACAGGTGTGCCTTAGGCTGGCCACAATAAAAGGCCACTCTAAAATGTGCAATTTTACTGTATTGGGGGGTCCGGGAGTGACCACCATTTGCCCCACACAGTGCAACACATCTCCTTCGCATAGAGTTGATCAGGTTGTTGATTGTGGCCTGTGGAATGTTGGTCCACTCCTCTTCAATGGCTGTGCGAAGTTGCTGGATATTGGCAGGAACTGGAACACGCTGTCGTATACGCCGATCCAGAGCATCCCAAACATGCTCAATGGGTGACATGTACGGGGAGTATGCTGGCCATGCAAGAACTGGGATGTTCCAGGAATTGTGTACAGATCCTTGCAACATGGGGCTGTGCATTATCATGCTGCAACATGAGGTGATGGTCGTGCATGAATGGCACAACAATGGGCCTCAGGATCTCGTCACGGTATCTCTGTGCATCCAAAATGCCATCAATAAAATGCACCTGTGTTCATTGTCCATAACCCCACCGCCACCATGGGCCACTCGATCCACAATGTTGACATCAGCAAACCACTCACCCACACATACACGCTGTCTGCCATCTACCCTGTACAGTGAAAACCGTGATTAATCCGTGAAGAGAACACCTCTCCAAAATGCCAGACGCCATCGAATGTGAGCATTTGCCTACTCAAGTCGGTTACGACGATGAACTGCAGTCAGATTGAGTCTCCGATGAGTACGACGAGCATGCAGATGAGCTTCCCTGAGACGGAGGAGAAGTGCTCACTAACACCGATTTAGACAGATTTGTGAACAATATTTGAGAGAAATAGGCCTTTTGCGTACATAGAAAAAGTCTTAGATCTTTGAGTTTCTTTGGTCTTTGAAGTGTTGCGTTTATAATTTTGTTCAGTGTATATAGACTTAGCTTAGACTTCTTTTATAGTTATAGTTTCATTCCTTTTCAGCAGCAACAGAAAAACAAGACAATACAGTCAATTAATAATCTGAATATCTATCAATTACAAAATACCATACAATGACCTACTTAACATAATAAACTCAAAAGCACCTCCATTTAGCTCCCACATACTCAATACTCTCACATTACATATCATGCCACTCAACACCTTAGTCCAAGCAAAACATTCAATGTATCATTTAAAATAAGTCATTACAGTTATATAACTACAAGTAGTAAGATAAGGAAATATATAAAATAAACCACGTCCATTCATGCATCTACATAAGTACATATAGGCCTACACATGGTGCGGTTGTACAGCCTAATCGTTGCAGGAATAAAAGACCTAAAATATCTCTCCTTCTTACCCTGAGGAGGAATCAACCTTCTATATATATATATCTACTGTATATAGAGAGTGCATTTATTCCTGTGGTCAAAGCTGAATTTTCAGCATCATTACTCCAGTCTTCAGTGTCACATGATCCTTCAGAAATCATTCTAATATGATGATTCACAGAGCGTTTATGCACTCTTGAGGAAACAACTGATGCACTTCACACTGTATAACTTGTTTTTGGTGCAGGAATGATCCGGCTTTGACCTCAGCTGTGATCTGCATTGGTGGACGGTGAGCTCATTTAACCAACTCGACTAACTAATGGCTTTAGGTTTCAGACAGTGCACACAACGGACAAAAATAGACACGTGTTGAGCTCTGTTTCAAACAGGCTGAACCTCACAAAACCTGCCAGGAACATCCAGATCATATTTCACAAATGAAGCCTATTTTAGGACTATGCGTTGTGGTGCAATTTATGTCATTCAAGGACATTTAGCCCTTAAATTCTCACTTTTGTAATGATTATCAGTAGTAATAATAATGATAATAAAGATTTGAATTGCTATTATATAATTAAAAAAAGTACAATTGTAAGTATATATTCTGGTAGTTTTTCTTCTCACCACTCGGGGGCAGTACAGATCCTCAGCTCATGTTTATACAGTCACGTGATCATGTTTATCCATTTCAGGCTTCTGTCGTAAAACCCTCATCTTTCTACTCTTCCTGCCACTCATTAGGCCAGTGTTTATATAAAGCTCAGGATCATCAACAGCATGTCCGAGACAGCCGTCCAACCACATGTAAGAGCGGAAGACATCCTAGCACAGATCCGAGCAAACCTGCTGGAGTGCAAAGTGTGTTTTGAGAAGTTCTCCATTCAGAAACAAGACCACACGCCTAGAAATCTTCCCTGTGGCCATGTGCTGTGTCTCAAATGCATCTGTGCACTTTCCCACCCTGTAAACCAGAGGCTGGAGTGTCCCTTCTGTAGGAAACTGTGGGATGTGGGCAGCACCTCCGAATGCCGTGCGCTCACCGATCTCCAGGAGCTTCTGCTTGTCCCAGAAGCTTGTCCCAGGTTGTATGATAGATTCATAGGATGGACTGAAAGCTTGGGATCTGGGGCGCTACGTATCCGTTCGGCCTTTGGAGGATGGGGAACAATTGTCAACCCTTCTGGGATGGTTGTCTCTGAGACATCGGGACAGATTGTTTTGGCGCATGATGGTGAGAAAAGAGTTGCTGTTTTTGGTGCACAAGGAACTTATTTGGACGGCTTTGGACGTTATGGACACGACCCGTCTGATTTATGTCACCCACTTGATGTTACGCTGACCAAATGTGGACATGTTTTGGTCACAGATGCTGGTGACCAATCAGTCAAAGTCTTCACTTCCAAAGGCCATCCGGTGACAGCCATCCGAGACTCTTTTCGGCTGCCGTGGGGTGTTGATGTGGACCCCCATGGACGTGTTTTAGTGACCGACGCTGAGTTGGGAACTCTTAGCCAAGTCATAATAGACTTTTCTCGTGGTGCAGTCCTAGTTAACAGAGTGGTTTTCAAAGAACTGACATGTCCACGTTCGGTAGCTTCATGCAAAGCATCGGGAAACATCGCAGTTGTGGAACATTTTCAGGGCGGATTCACGACATGTTTGAGAATATTCAATAGTGACTTTGTTCCTTTGACGCAGGTGGACAGTTTCACTCTTAACTTGAAGAACTCTCTGAGTTTGTCTATATCTTCAGTGGTTTTTGATAGAAATGGAGATGTGATTGTAGGGGATGCACGGAACGGGATGGTCTGGAGTTTGGGAAAGCCACAGAAAACACCCACACTGACTCCACTAGTGAGCGGACTGCTGCGTCCAGTGGCATTGGCTACGACAACACTGAATGAGCTTGTTGTCTTGGATGGTGGAGATCATGCAGTCAAGTGCTATGCTGCGGACACAGATGACTTGTACTGTGATAAAAAATGAGAGGTGTGAATATACACAACTAGTGTATTTGACAAATTAGAATCCATGCATGTTGTTCACGTGGATTCAGGTGTGAATATTAAGGCTTAAGCTCAAAGCTAATAAATGGAAAGTTTCAAGCCACACAATCAGAGTTCACGTTTATTGGTCAAGCAAGTTGTACTTGCAGGGAATTTGACTTGTAAGCACACAAAATATACATGCATGAGTATATACAAGAGTACAAAATGCAGTGCTGTGTATGTATTGATTGACGCACTTAATTCAAGGTTGCTCTAATGGGATTGTCCTTGATTTCCTCTTATAAGTCGTTTTGGATAATTAAATGTATGTTAAATCAAATGCATAATCACCTTCTAAATTAAATAATTTGGATGTCAATCACACCTGATATTCCTTGCTGAAGAAATTCAGGCACTGATTCCCATTATATATGAGTTGGCATTAATCATTCAATGCATTAATAACCAAATTGTCCATTGACGTCGTTGAAATGCATGCAGCCTATGCTTTGATTTTCCCTGATAACGCACAAATTATTTATTTTCATGGTGGCCCTGAAATCTAAAATAGGGTGAAAGGTTGGGAACCACTTGGCAGTTATTGGCACAAATTATGACTTTTCAAAATTGGTTACAATGCAACATTTAATCATTTGAAGTCATTTTAAGTGAGTATACGCCCTGTGTAACTGTTACACTGGGTGTTATGTAAAGTTGCATGCATTAAATTTGTATTAAATTATTTAGTAAATTCTCAATTTTTAATCCACAGAGATTAAAACAATCCCATAATCTACTCTGCTCCATTTCCCTCGATTCTACCAGACTGGGGTTGTCGCCGTTATAAAACACTTCTTACCGAAACTCACATCTCACTGAAAATGACCCGCACTTTCACTAGAGAAAATCACATTAATGTGCTTTAGTGTCATGGCACAAACTGTGCATTAGTATCGCTAAGTGTTTGCGTTTTAGCTGCATACAATGAGAAGTGCAGGTATAAAAACCTAACAATAGTTCAAATATTCTCATAAAAAAATGTAACTTGCTAGATATTTTATACAAGGGTCATAGTACAGTGTAAAAAGTAATAACTTTTATCTGACCCTTAATGACTTTCATACTTGTAATCTGGTCATTCAGTTATATTAAATAATAATTTTGAATAGAATGAAGATGTTTCTGCATGATCAATACTTTTTTTGAATGGGTGAAGAAAAATCAAGAAATACAAATAAAAGGAGTAGCCTAAAAAAAGAAACATGACGAATATGATGAGTAATGAGCATAAGTTTATGGTTACACTTTATTTTAATGTGTCCCTGTTGGTGTAATTACATTTAAGTACGGGGTAATATTAATTAATTACATGTACTTATAGGGTTAGGGTAGGATTAGGCTGTGTTTTATGGTTAGTTGCGTGTAATTATGCATATTTTACTATAGTAAATACATGTAACGTGTAACAAGGACACATTAAGATAAAGTTTATTGGCAGAGACTAAATTGCTAGATATTTTATACAAGGGTCGTTTAGTCATATTAAATAATATTTTTGAATAGAATGCAGATATTTCTGCATGAACAGTACTTGAATGGGTGAAGAAAAATCAAGAGATACAAATAAAAGGAGTAGCCTAAATTACGGAAGAAACATTATGAGTAATAAGCATAAGTGGTTACACTTTATTTTAAGGTGTCATTGTTAGTGTAATTAAGTACTGAGTAATATTAATTAACGACATGTATTTAGGATTAGGGTTTGTTGCATGTAAGTATGCCTAATTTATAGTTACAATAGTAAATACATGTAACAAGGACGCATTAAAATGCCAAGTTTATTGATAGAGACTAAATGTTGTTACATATGTTATATGTACTTACTATAGTAATAACAGTAAAGTATTCATAATTACATGCAACTAGCCCTCAACCAAACCCTAATCCTACCCTAACCCTATAGTAGTAAGTACATGTAGTTAATTAATATTACTCAGTACTTATATGTATAATTACACTGTAACAGGGACACATTAAAATAAAGTGTGTAACCATAAATTATGCATAATTTACTGTTGTTACTATGGTAAGTACATATAATATATGTAACAAGGACACTTTAAAATAAAGTGTTACCACATAAGTTTATGGTTACACACTATTTTAATGTTTCCCTGTTACAGTGTAATTATATATTTAAGTACTGAGTAATATTAATTAACTACAGGCACTTACTGTAGGGTTAGGATTAGGGATTGGTTTAAGGTTAGTTGCATGAAATTATGCCTAATTTATAGTTACTGTAGTAAATGCATGTAAAGTGTAACAAGGACACATTAAAATACCAAGTTTATTGATAGACTATGTTGTTACATGTTACATGTACTTACCATAGTAATAACAGTAAATTATGCATAATTACATGCAACTAGCCCTCATCCAAACCCCAATCCTACCCTAACCCTATAGTAGTAAGTACATGTAGTTAATTAATATTACTCAGTACTTAAATGTATACAGTGTTAACCAAATAAAGTGTTACCAAGTTTATTGATAAGGCTCGTTCTCCTCCTCTTCTATAATTTTTGTCGCCCTGTAGGAACTACATCAGGTCGTTGTGGTTCATCTGGTCTTTTTAAACTCAGTCCATGCCGTTTCTTTCATGCATATTCATGCACACTGCACATTTGTGTGTGTTTTTGGGGTCAGTCAGCGGAAGATGGCGGTCTGGATGCTGCTGGCTGGCTGAGAGGAGCTGCTCTGCCCGCGGCGGAGGATCCTTTATAACCACACACATTTAACCCGAATACAACACAACCACACAGTCTCATCTGGATTAATCTCGACTGCTTTTTCTGCTCGGGTATGCACTGTTGGAGTATTTCACCAGGATACGAGCACCTCAGACGTTTCTGTGGGAGACTTTGCGGGGAGTTGCATGTTATTATTCGGCTAGCTGTGCGGAGCAGCTAGCGGCTTTCTCCTCCACTTTAAAGCCTTTAAAATTGTGCAAATATGTCGGATACGAAGGTAAAAGTGGCTGTTCGAGTTCGACCAATGAACCGGAGAGGTAAGAGACATTTTAAAGTAGAATTGAGCGTTGATATTTAAAGATTAAATCAGTTTTCAGATGGAATAAGTTGCTACAGTTGAGTTAAGGTTGTTATGAATTCTATATTTTAATATGTTTTAGACATTTTACTCTTTTTTTGTAGTATTCAACGCAAAAATTGAACGTATAAGAACTTTAAGACAAGTTTTAACAACTTTTGGCTTGCAGAGATTGAGCTCAGCACAAAATGTGTGGTTGAGATGGAGGAAAACCAGACTATTCTGCACCCACCGCCCTCCAATACAAAAGGAGAAAACAGGTACAGTCAAATTATGGTTATGCACTTTTATCCATGTGACATGTTTGAGCCGTGTTTCTCCTCATTATAGGTGAAAGCTGTCAGTTTGAGCCCCCCACACAATTTGCCTGCATGTGTTTTTGGTGAGATTTTATCTTGGCAACAGGGTCTCTTTTCTGCCAAAAAGAGTGTTATGGCCCTGGAGTGTTCAAATGCATGCACACAGAGAGGATGTTTTAATTCTCTTTGAGTTTACTGCATTTGTGTTCATGCAAGAGTAGCAGAAGTGAGTGCAGGGCCCGTTCTGGGCGTGCTCGTGGTGGCCTGGGCTTGGGAAACTTCTGCGCTGCTGTGAAATTCCTGGACAGGCCTCATGTTCAGCAGCACTGAAGTTTGAGATGCCGTACAGTAGATGTCTTCACATTATGCCATTGCATGTTTGTGCTCGAGCAGTATGAGTTTTTCTGCGGCTGCTGCCATTACTGATAACTACAGAACAGGATTGCCTGAATAATAATGAACAATATGATATTATAAGACATTTTAGTGATGTACAGTACCGGTCAAAAGTTTGGAAAACTACTATTTTTAATGTTTTTGAAAAAAGTCTCTTATGCTCATCAAGGCTGCATTTATTTGATCAAACATATAGAAAAAACAGTAATATTGTGAAATATTATTACAATTTAAAATAATGGTTTTCTATTTTAATATACTTTATAATTTATTTTTGTGATGCAAAGCTGCATATTATCAGGATTTCTGAAGGATCATGTGACACTCAAGACTGGAGTAATGATGCTAAAAAATCAGCTTTTCATCACAGAAATAAATTATTTTAATTTGTATTAAAATAGAAAATCATTATTTTAAATTGTAAAAAATATTTCATAATATTACATTTTTTTTTCTGCATGTTTGATCAAATAAATGCAGGTTTGATGAGCATAAGAGACTTCTTTCAAAAAAAATAAAAAATGTTTCCAAACTTTTAACCGGTACTGTATATACACTACCAGTCAAAAGTTTAGACACACTTTCCCATTCTCTTTGATGGGAAAGTGTGTCCAAACTTTTGACTGGTAATGTATATTATACATTTTCCAAAAACTCGGCCACTGGTAAAGTTTCAGCTTATAGAAGGGAGAGCAGCACTTCTGTAAATTGGTATATCAGTCAGTCAGCAATTATCGGCTGATGCAATTTTGGCCTATTTATCGTTATGTTCTGTCACTAATTAAAAGGATATCAGGGACAAATGTTGTTTCTCATACGATTTGTAATGGAAGAACAAGGCAGGTGCTGAAGAGAGTGTGTCTGTTTTCCCACGGCAGTCTCATGGATTCAGGTTTGGCTTTAAATCCTTAGAAAAACTAAAAAGAATCCAAATAGTATAAAAGTATAAGTCTGCAGACGTATATAACCAGTCATCCTGGCCTTGTCCCATTTTCTCTTTCTCTTTTTTGATTAAGAACATACTTTAAAGTAGTTTCAATCATTTGCTTTGTTCTGAGTCTTGTGAGAATATGATCTTCAGGTTTGTGAACTGCATTGAGATGATTAAATATGTTAGAAATGTTTCACTGGTGTGGTAGTTTCCTATTAACATCTACATACTAAAGCCATGATGAATGATGGTTGTTACTGTATCAGGCCCACACTGAATCTGAGCAGAATGGAAACGCCTATACGTTAGGCGTGTTTAATAATTTGATTCCCTGCCCCTAGATTTGTTTATGAAATATTTCAGCTGATTTGATGCATTCAACTATAGCAATATGAATGCAGTACTCTCAGCTTCAGAAAACATATTTTACTATTTTTGAGTCAAGCTGCATAGAAAAATATGAAAAAAGTGCAGATTTCATCTGTGCCTGGTTATTGCATCTTACAGTAAGCGATTGGCTGTTGCATTATTTCAAGGGCAACCCATCTGTGGATCACAAGTTATTGGATCTCATGATCTCCTGAACTGGGTTCAATCAAGTCTTCTCAGTTCATGTTGCCTCAAGGTTAGAGAATCTGCAAGAACAATAGCAGATGGTTTAATGTAGCCAGAACTGTGTGAACCGTTGCGCTGCAGTCCGACGGGTGCGCAGCTTCTGCTAGGCTAGAGAAAGAACAGGTAAGCATCATCTCGTCTTACACTCAGGATGTGAAATGAAAAACAATCAGGACCTTGATGAAGCTTACTCAACTTCCAAGCTGTAAATAATAGCCAGAGGAAATGCTGAGGATCATTATGTTCAATTTCACGCAGTTTGAATAACAAGTGATGTTATTCCGAGTTGACAAATTATCAATACAAGACAAAAAAATTTAGTCAAAAAAGAAAATTCTGTCATCCGTTCATTTTGCTCCCAACATTCTGACTTACTTTCCTCTATGGAAATATTGCACTTTTCCATGCACTAAAAGTGTTAGTCCAGTTATTCTTAGCCTTATTCTACAGCGATTAACTCAAATATGCATAATTATTAAATATCCATGTTTGAGCTGGTCCAGTCCATTAATCATCAGATAAGGTGCACTGCTGCTATTTACTCATATTTAGCACATATTTAGTGCTATCTGATATTCAGTTACCTGGAACTGCATGATTCAAAGCAATTATGTAAATTCCTGGCATTAACATTTTGAGTTTTGCAAGTTGAATGTCAAAGTTGCCACATGTAACGACACTGAGCCTCATGAGACGTGAGCAGAGCAAACTTAAATAATTAATTCATGGCTTCATTAATTAAATCATTCTTGTGTAAATTGTTACATATGTAAACTGTTGCATATATTGCAACTATTTACATAATATATTATAAATGATTTACACAAAGTTGTGTTTGATGAATGAGATGCATTGTTTTTTTTCTTTGAGTCTATATGGAAACTTCTGACTTTTTCTTATTCAGAATTCTGACTTTACATCTCGCAATTCTGACTTTCTTTTCAGAATTCTGAGTTTACATCTTGCAATTCTGAGTTTGCAACTCGTAATTCTGCCTTTTTTCTCAGAATTCTGAGTTTACATCTCAAAGTTCTGACTTTTTTCCCTTAGAATTCTGAGTTTACATCTTGCAATTCTGAGTTTACAACTCGCAATTCTGAGTTTGCAACTCGTAATTCTGCCTTTTTTCTCAGAATTCTGAGTTTACATCTTGCAATTCTGAGTTTACATCTTGCAATTCTGAGTTTGCAACTCGTAATTCTGCCTTTTTTCTCAGAATTCTGAGTTTACATCTCAAAGTTCTGACTTTTTTCCCTTAGAATTCTGAGTTTACAACTCGCAATTCTGACTTTTTCTTCTTCAGAATTCTGACTTTACAACTTGCAATTCTGACTTTTTTCAGATTTCTGTTAACATCTCGCAATTCTGACTTTTTCTTCTTCAGAATTCTGACTTTACATCTTGCAATTCTGACTTTTTTCCCCCTCATATTTCTGACTTTACATCTCGCAATTCTGACTTTCTTTTCAGAATTCTGAGTTTACAACTCAAAGTTCTGGCTTTTTTCTTCAGGATTCTGAGTTTACATCTTGCCATCCGGACTTTTTTTCTTGTGTACTTATTGTACATTTCTTGCATTTATTATTCCATTTAAGTGCAGTAACAAAGCTTTTTTGAAATGCAGCAGGAACGTTATACCTCCCAGACTGTGATTACGTCAGTTTAAAAAACCCCAGACTTTCCCCTGCGGCTGTAAAGGCACCTGTTCAGGGTTGATGCATGTCAGATTTTACGGTTTATATGTCAGCAGATATATACAGCAGACAAAGAACCTACAGGGCAGAGTCATAGAAAACCGATTAGACCTTGTGCGTTCTTAAATGAAGTGTTTTGTGGGCTGAATTTGCAGTAACACCTTCTAGTTTAGATCAGTTTTGTCTTTACGTTTAAAGATGATGTCTCTTCAGTGCATTGAATGCTTAATGCTCTTTTTGTTGAGTATAACATTTTTGGACTTTTTTTTCTTTTTAAAACAAGGAAGATTTGCCGTGAACAACTTTTTAGTTCAAATGAGTCTCACCAGGATTAATAGTCATATGTCTTCTTAAGCTCTCACGGTACATTTGCATTGAGCTCATTTCATAATTGGACTGAGACGTGACTTTAGGGCATTTTTTGGAGTCAAGTTTCCATTCTTTGAGCTTCTTGAAGTTTGAAATATGAATCTATGAAAGGAGAGATGATGACAGAGAGAAAAGGAACAGCACCTGAGGGTGTCGTGTTGAAAAACCTGGGAATTCCACAGTGGGAATTTAGTGGACATTGTACCACTGTAGTAGTGAGATTGCATTGCTGTGTTGTTGTGTGTGTCTTTTCAGAGTTGACAAGGTGATATTTTTTTCACAGACAGATTGCATTTTTGTTTGGTGCCCCAAGTGGTGCAGAAATCAAAGTTTGTTTATTTGTAAAATATATTGACTTTGATGTGTAAGGCCTTTAAGTAATGTAGTGGTTCTCAAATAGTGGGATTAGGGACGTTCATTTAGTTTTTTCCCCCCTAAACGCCAACCGAAGCTTGTTAACCGAGCAGTAACTGTTAACCGACAAGATTGTTAAATTAGAAGTAAATTAAATTAAAATGGATAAGTGTCTGTGACCCATTAAAAATAACAAAAATTTGTTTTCCAGCATTTTAGTTTTACATGTGCAAATAGCAGCATGAACAACAGAATATGAAGATTCACACTTCGTTGCTTCACGCTCTTGCAGCGCTTCTGTGATCGGAGAAAACAGGATAAAATTTTATATATATATATGGAATATAAGGAATAAATAGGCCTATACGCAAAATATTTCACTTAAATAATTAACAAAACGAAAGAAAAAACTGTGACAAGTAGTACAGTATATGCTGAGTTTCGGTTTATTTTTGTGACGCGCTCCACAAAGAAGTTCACTGAAAGGAAACAGATGGCAGAAAGCCCCCTGTTTGTTTTCTCTTATTTTATAGAAGCACAATGTTTTGTTTTTATTATGAGCGTTCACAAAAGTAAACCTTTTACATTTTCAAATGATGGCTTACACTTATCTGTATGACCATAAATGGAGTTCCAATTTTATGTCAATATTGAAACGTGAGTGAAGTACAAAGCCTAGTTTACATAATAAGTAATCCAAATACATAGCAAATATGGAAACATTTGGATTTGTGTCGAATGAGAGAGGTAGGTTATGTGAGCCCAAAGCCGGTTTCTGTTTCTGTTTCAGTTTCACTTTAAATAAAATGTTTTGGTGTTTATATACTTGTATTTTTCATTCTTGTTCTGTTCTGAATACCGTTAAATTGAAAGGATTTGTGAGGGAACTAAAATAGCCTATAGATATGTTTATAGCTCTGTTTATAGTGTTTATTTACTGGTATTTCACAATTTTTTCTAAATTTAATAAATGTGACTTATACGAGACTTTTAAAATTATGTTTTTTAGGGGGGAAAATGTGTAGGGTATTTCTTTAACCATGCTGCAAACATTTTAAAATATCTTGAAAAAATACTTAAAACAGAGTGTTCATCAGTCAAAGTTCATACTGTCAGCTAATGGTTAACCAGTTAATTATGAGCATCCCTAAGTGGGATGTGACTTAAAATGGGTTGCAGGTCATGAGCAGCAGGGAACAAACAATGATAAATGCAAGTAATCAAATACTACTAACTATGTAATCTTGCATAGTTAGGATAGCAAAAAGGGAGAAGAAAACACTTGTTGACGTCAAAGTGCTGTTCAATTAGATTAGTGTCTCAAATCCTCAAAACTCCATAAAAATCAATAAAATAAAACACGACCCAGGGTTCACTTGGGGTTTAATAGACAATTAATATTCAGTAATATTATCAATTTACTGGCACTGAAACTATCGGATGAGAACAAAAATTTGAACTAAATTGAGCTGAATAATGATAACATTATAACTTTGCGACATTTATACTGTTATTGAACTGAACTGAATCAACATTGAACTGTAGAGCTGCTATACAGCTGAAATCGAATGTTTCATATTTGATGAATTGATGATGTTATTTTCCTGCTTATTTCTAGGGATGCACGATACCATTTTTTCAGAACCGATCCGATACCAAAAATTCTGAGTATCGGCCGATACCGATACCAATCCGATACCAGCACAGTTTTGTTTAAAAATTCAATGTAGAATTTCTATACCTCAGTGTTGAACTGATAATCACTCTTTTGTGTGTTAAACACAAACTACTAAATACAGACAACTTCATTATAAAGAAAAAAAACAAATTAAAGCTGCAAGCAGCGATGAAAGGGCCCTCACACCCGGGAGCACCGCCACCCGGTGGCCTCAGGAAAACAGCGAATAGTGGGCGACATGCATTTAAGTGGGTAAATATAGGAGAAATATGGCAAAGTCACTTCAATGTGCCACACTTCCTGCTGCCAGCAGGTGGCGCTTTGACTATAACCGAATATTGGCATGTAGATGTCTTAAGTCCTGGACTGTTATCAAACGTGACGTTTGGGGCAGATCTGACACTGTATGCCTGAGTTACAACAACTTCCTGTTTTGTGGTGTAAATCGCATACATCAGCACTTAGCCAAGTTTTGCTTGATTTAATGTGTTTCTAGCATGTTTGGGACTTGATGGCATATTTAAATGTGTTTCTGGGAGGGAATTACAGATTGGCATGCCAACAGTTGCATGCCATTTCCTGTTGCCAGCAGGTGGCGCTATGACTAACTAATATTGGCATGTAGATGTCTTCAGGCCAGGACTCTTATAAAAACATATGAAGCTTGGGGCATATCGGACATTGTATGCCTGACTTACAACAGCTTACTGTGTCATGGCGAAACATCAGACTTTGACAGGCCGCCACGGACACGCCCTTCAGCGAAAACTCAAGATCTTCACAATTTAACATCACCAAGACCTTAAGATTAGACTGACCAAACATGATGTTGTTCTGGTTAAATCTCAATGAGGATACTCATCACAGTGTAAAACATGGTCTTTCCTGTTGCCCACAGGTGGCGCTATGTCTGTAACTGAATATTAGCATGTAGATGTCTTCAGGCCAGGACTCTAATAAAGCATGTGAAGTTTGGGGCAGATCGGAAATTGTATGTCCGAGTTACAACAACTTCCTGTTTCATGGCGAAACATCGAAATTTGTCAGGCCGCCACGGACACGCCCTTCGGGGAAAACTCAAGATCTTCACAATTTAACATCACAAAGGCGTTTAGATTAGACTGTGCAAATATGATGTTGATCTGATTAAATCTCTAGGAGGAGTTCGTTAAAGTACAGCGTCTGGAAATGGCAAAATTTGCAACAGTTTTGCAAATAAAATTCAAAATATCTCACTTCCTGTTGGTTTTCAGATTTCGTACCAGAGACTTTTTTGTTGGTATTGGGCTATTACATGTGTGTACCGAATTTCATACCTGTACGTGAAACGTAGCGGGAGGGGCACTTCGTTGAAATGTTGTAGGTGGCGCTATTGAGCAATTTTGCCATGCCTAATTCTGAAACTCATATGTAGATGTCTTCAGGCCAGGACTCTTATCAAACATGTGAAGTTTGGGTCAGATCGGACATTGTATGCCTGACTTACAACAGCTTCCTGTGTCATGGTGAAACATCGAACTTTGTGAGGCCGCCACGGACACGCCCTTCAGCGAAAACTCAAGATCTTCACAATTTAACATCACAAAGGCCTTTAGATTAGACTGACCAAATATGATGTTGATCTGGTTAAATCACTAGGAGGAGTTTGTTAAAGTACAACGTCTGGAAATGGCAAAATATGTAACAATTTTGCAAAGAAAATTCAAAATATCTCACTTCCTGTTGGTTTTCAGATTTCGTACCAGGAGACTTTTTTGTAGGTATTGGGCTGTTACATGTGTCTACCGAATTTCACACCTGTACGTGAAACGTAGCGGGAGGGGCACTTCGTTGAAATGTTGTAGGTGGCGCTATCGAGCCATTTTGCTACACCTAATTCTGAAACCCATATCAGATGTAAATTTTCACCACTTTTGACGCGTGTGCAAAGTTTCATGAGTTTTCGAGCATGTTTAGGCCATCAAAAATGCGATTCATTTGGGAGAAGAATAATAATAGGCTGAGCAATTCCAATAGGGTCCACACACCATCGGTGCTCGGCCCTAAAAATATATAATCACAATCTATGACAAAAATACTACTATAAACTAGATGGTGGATAAACTAGATTAGTGGATAATTCAGCAGCAAAAGTTACTCTAGAAAAATCATGAGTGCACAATAATTGTATAAAATCTAAACATTTAGTGGAAAAAAACTTTTAGTGGGGAACAAATAAAAGTGAATAAGTGTATCACTAAATCTGGTAAAATGTTACACATTGTAAAATACATTCATGAAAAACAAGTAAATATATTTATAGAAATAGGGCCTATAAGACATTTATTTTAAATGTATAGCGCAGCTTTTTAATGAGGCAACAACATATTATAGATAGGGCGGAACAAGAAAGGCTATTAATAATCTTTCATTGCTCAAAAGTATTATAATACGAAAGGCTCCAATACAGAGCGGCACAAAGCGCGTATGCGCATCCCGTGCGCAGGATGATGCGCTTGAAGCAACATGCAGTCACAGCGGCAGCGCTCCGTCCGCATTGAAAAGTTCAGAACACAAAGGGAAGATATATCGATGCGTAGTGTATCTATCAATGCAATATTTTATTGAGCCTTTTCTTTTAACAGTTTAAAATTTCAGTTACCGTGCGTGTGAAGAACAATACAATCTCTAGTCCAGTGTTGTGATCTAACAGACACCGGTAGAAAGTAACACGATTTAGAAACTCCACCCAGTTATCTACAGATCAAGTATAATAACAGGAACATTGAATCATCTTGGAGAGAGTTTCATCGTGTTGACTGTCGTAACCGAACGCAACACACAGTTTGAAAGCTGAATGGAGAATGACTGACAGACGCAGCGGAGGGAAGCATTCACGTGAACTTGAATTTAATGACTTAAATATTCATCTGTACCTCACATTAAACTATTGAATGGACTCAGAACACTTAATATAGTGCACGAAGCGTTGATGATGCTTTATAATGTTTTTGTGGGGCACTGGGGCTTAACAATAACACAGAATATTATACGCACAGTATCGGATTTGGATCGGTCCTGTCTGACGATACCCGATCCGGCAAATAATGGCGGTATTGGAGCCGATACGGATACTGAGTATCGGATTGGCGCATCCCTACTTATTTCTGTGAAGCTCCTCTGAAACAATCTGTATTGTATTAAGCATTATAGGAATAAATGTAATTTGACTTGCAGTGAGGATAAACATGGTCTGTTTTGACCACATTGAGTTATTGGCTTCTAAGAGCATGAAACCATTGAAATATAATTCAATTTTGGTACATTGGGTTTGTCTGCCATAGAGGAAGCAGTCCAGTTTTCCCTCTCGGGTTTCCACCTCTACTTCTTGTTTCCCACCTCTACTTCCTGTATGCTGCCTCCTCTTAGTTTAATGGGAGGTTGATGAGCTGATAAGTGAGAGTGTAACTTCATCTGATAATTCCTCTTAAACTTGTATCCTCTCTTGCATTCAATTGCATGTCAAGTCATTTCCTTTGCCCAAAGAAGTTCTAATGGTATCCGAGCACTGCAGAGGATGATGGGATATATGGGTAAAGCATGTTTGCATGCATCAATGATGTGTAATTTTCGTATATTATGGTATATATATATATATATATACACACTACCAGTCAAAAGTTTGGAAACTGTACTATTTTGATTGTTTTTGAAAGAAGTCTCTTCTGCTCACCAAGGCTGCATTTATTTAATCCAAAATAGAGCAAAAACAGGGTTATTGTGAAATATTTTTACAATTTAAAATAACTTTTTTTCTATTTTAATATATTTTAAAATATAATTTATTCCTGTGATCAAAGCTGAATTTTCAGCATCATTACTCCAGTCTTCAGTGTCACATGATCCTTCAGAAATCATTCTAATATGATGATTTACTGGTCAAGAAACATGTATGATTATTATCAATGTTGAAAACAGTGTACAATTTTTTTTCAGGATTATTTAATGAATAGAAAGTTCAAAAGAACAGCATTTATCTGAAATATAAAGCTTTTGCAACATTATAAATGTCTATACTGTCACTTGATCAATTTAATGCATCCTTGCTGAATAAATGTATTAATTTCTTTAAGTTCTTTCCCAAAAAAAAAAAAAAATTCTTACCAACCTAAAACTTTTGAACGGTAGTACAGTGTTACAAAAGCTTTCTATTTCAGATAAATACTGTTCTTTTGAACTTTCTATTCATCAAACAATCCTGAAAAAAATATTTTACACAACTTCTTTCAACATTGATAATAATCATAAATGTTTCTTGAGCATCAAATCATCATATTAGAATGATTTCTGAAGGATCATGTGACACTGAAGACTGGAGTAATGATGCTGAAATTCAGCTTTGATCACAGGAATAAATTACACTTTACTATGTATTCACATAGAAAACACTTATTTTACATTTTAATAATATTTCACAATATTACAGCTTTTTTTTGTATTTTTAATAACATAAGTGCAGCCTTGGTGAGCAGAAGAGACTTCTTTCAAAAACAATCAAAATAGTACAGTTTCCAAACTTTTGACTGGTAGTGTGTATATGTATGTGTTTAATTAGCAATTATTCAAGTTGTATATTATATAAAATAAAAGTTATAAAAATAAATTAATTAAAAATATATTGGTATTGAAAATAAGTATTAATGTTCAGTTAGGCAGAAGCAGGGTTATTATACTTACTAAAATATTTTTGTTAATTGAAACTAAAATATTTTTGTTAATTGAAACTAAAATATTTTTGTTAATTGAAATAAAGCTAAAATAAAACAATATTAGATGAAAAACTTAAACTAAACAAAATTGGAGTTGAAGCACTAAAATTATTAACTGATACTAAACTAAAACTGAAATAAAAATAAATTAAAACTAAGTAGTAATATTAAATAAAAACGAATAACAATGACAAAAGCACATCATAGAGTTACTAAAAATTAAACTAAAATTACAATGGAAATATAAAAATAAATTCAAAATATTAATACAAACTATTAATAGTATATAATTAATAGTAAAATAACACTGGGCGGAAGAATTGTTTAAATGTTGGCTTTTATTATATTGCCGTTAAAGCTGTTTTATTAAACACAATAAGCTGCTGGTTTAACCTAAATTCCTGCCTGATCATTTCTGTTTCCTTTGCTTCATAATAGAGATTCATGATTCAAAGGTGTGAAATAAACCGAGCGTTGAACAGTTCATAAACCAGCGTGTTTATCATTTAAACTCATCTGTGTTTGTTCTTTCCAAACAGTGTCTCTTGAAATGACAATGCGGGCTTCAGTGGTCAACCTCTGGAATGCATCTTTTGTCTCTGCATGTTTTCACAGCGTATTGTGTGTTTGTGTGTGTGTGTATAATCAGCCTTTCCATTCAGTGACATCGGCCACGTACACACTGCAGAGTTTTAGGAGTGACAAACACATTTAAATGCAAGAGTGAATCCACTAAAGTCTCGTTTCATGTGAATATGTAATGCAGGAGTCACTCCTGAAATAATTGTGATAGTTGACTGTCTCGCAGCTGTAAACCAGAAACATTGATGCCGTCAGTTTAGTCTTTTTGGTGTTAGCTGTTTTTGACCAATTTTGACGTATTTTCAACCATTTTTGTAAAATTTGACTGGTTTCAGCAGAGGCAGCATGTTTTGTTTCCACTTGTTTAACACTGTAGATTTAATAAAACATTATTTGGGGGCGTGAATTCAGTTGTTGAATGCATTTGTCACTCCTTTAAATTACTGAACCCTGTGTGAACAAGGGCTATCATTGACTAAAACCATTAAAAACAACATTTTCTTTACTTAAAATAGACGTTAACTGAATTAAAATAAGATACCAAACTTAAAGGGGTCATGACATTAGAAATCAAATTTGCCTTGATCTTTTGACATATAAGATGTCTTTGTAGCATTAAAACATCCTGCAAGTTTCAGAGTTTAAAACGCCCTCCTCATTATAAACAAAGCATTTATTTAATCAAGCTCCAAAAACAGCTTGTTTGGATTTTGGGTGATCTGTGATGTCACATGAGCAAACACATTTGCATATGACCGCCTCCAGAGCAAGACATCGACCAATAGTTATATATCATCGCACCATAGGCCCCGCCCACTGCCGTTCAGACATTTGCCTACACTGATGTGAGCGTCGTGTCAAAAGCAAACAGAACCCATTATAATGACTGATGCTGTCTACACTGACACAGTATACAGATGCGTGTTCAGTTTCTGACATACTCCACACACTTGAGTCTGTCGACAACAGGACAAATGGAAGAATGAAAGAACGTTCACTTAGACGCGTCCAGTTTAAACAGCTCATTTGCATTTCTGTACAAAGAATTCCAGCGTCGGAAACAAGTGGATGGTTTATTTTAATGGCGTCCCGGATCGTATCGGAGGATTATATGTTTGCTAAATGGAGCATTTAGTTTTGTAAACGAGGCACAGTGAAATGGAGAGTTTGCAAAGAAACTTTTGTTGACAGATGAAGCTCTAACTGTATTGGATCTGACAGCAGCAGCATCACAAACTATAAGTAACCAATTTCACAATGCTTTGTCTGTAAATGACGGTTGTATACGGATAATGTTTTCAAAACGCTAACTCGCATGCAATAGCGAGTGTGCATTGGCACTGTTGCCCATGCAATGACATTAGCCAATCATAACAGTGGCCGTTTACTGACAAGCCTTAAAGGAGCCGCACCTTAAAAACAGATGATTTTAGACAGAGGGGCAGAATGAAGGTAGAAAATAATATTTTTTCTGCATATATGTTTGTATATAATAAAAAAAAAATCCATGCCATGACCCCTTTAATAAAAATGGCAAAAATACAACTAAGTTGCTAAAACTATAACTGAAATTAAAATGAAAACTAATTTAAAATATTAATTAAAAAAAAGGTATATTAATGACACTAAAATAACACTGATGTGAACCAGATGGGCATTAATTTACACCTCAGGGTTGATAATGTTTTTTTTTGTTTTTGAAAAAAGTCTCTCCTGCTCACCAAGGCTGCATTTATTTGAACAAAAATACAGTAAAAACAGTAATAATGTGAAATATTATTATAATTTGAAATAACTGAATATATTTTAAAATGTAATTTATTCCTGTGATCAAAGCTGAATTTTGAGCATCATCACTCCAGTCTTCAGTGTCACATGATCCTTCAGAAATCATTCTAATATGATGATTTACTGCTCAAGACACATTTATGATTATAATCAGTGTTGAAAACAGTTGTGCTTGTGCATATTTTTGTGGAAACTGAAACATTTTTTTCAGGATCCATTAATTAATAAAAGTTAACAGAAAGAACAGCATCAATATGAAATATAAATGTTTTGTAACATTTAAAATATATTTACTGTGATGCATTCTTGCTGAATAAAAGTTAAAGACAAAAATCTTAGTGACCCCAAACTTTTGAACAGTATAGTGTATGTATGTAGCTGCAGTGTGAATGTGGCCGATGTTTTCTCTAAATGTATCCAGCCGTCTGTTTTCTGAGTTTATCTGTCTGCTCCTTTGGAGGAAAATTGCATTGCAGCGATAAAACAATTGCATTCCCCTGAGGAGTCCCGTCCTTTGTGCATGAGGTGCGGCTGTGTTTATAGAAAACATAGATACACATCTTGACCTAGAAGTGGTTTAGGGATGTTTGTAAATCCCTCCACTGCACCACAGCACAGATACTATTGACAGAACCGACAGTAACGTCCCTCTTTAGTGTTTCATGGCTGATTTATTAGACTGCACTTTCCCACTCCTCTAGTCTAGCATTACAGAAACGCTCCGTTTTCACTGCTGGGTGCTTAAACTGATTAACTGTCTGGAAAGGGCAGCGGTGATGGAGACTTGTGGGTAATTCCATGCAGATAAGTTGGCATCACACAAAACTGTGGCACAGATGCCAGGCTGTTTAGATGACTGTTGTAAACACTGTTGGAGAGTAAAAAACATTTTTCAGTATCATGACAGAATCGTGGCTGCTTTTGAAACTATCCCAGCAGCAGCAATTTTTGCCATTGAGTAGAATTTATGAAGCGCTGCATCACTGCTTTTTGAGACATTGTATTGCACGTCACAGCTTTAATCAAATGCACTTTCTTTCACGCCACTGTTCTTTCTTCTTGTTGTTAATTTTAGTAAATCAGTTTCTATTTAGTGTTTGTTTAATTCATCCTCATTATTTTTGTGCGAAAGATTTTAAGAAAACATTAATTTCTGGAAAAACATTAATGACAACATTTTTGTGTCAAAGATTTTTAATAAGAAAACAATTTCTAGAAAAACATTATTAATTACATAAAATATTTGTGTCAAAGATTGTTTTATTAAGAAAATTAATTTCTAGAAAAAACATTAATGACAACAATTTTTTGCCAAAGGTTTTTTAATAAGAAAACATACATTTCTAGAAAAAAATTATTAATGACACATTTTTTGTGCCAAGATTTTTTTTTTTAGAAAACATTAATTTCTAGAAAAACATTATTAATGACAAAATTTTTTGTGCCAAACATTTTTAATAAGAAAACAATTTCTAGAAAAACATTGTTAATGACATAAAATATTTGTGTCAAAGATTGTTTTATTAAAATTAATTTCTAGAAAAATATTAATGAACAAAAAATTTGCCAAAGGTTTTTTAATAAGAAAACATACATTTCTAGAAAAAAAGATTAATGACATGCATTTTTTTGTGCCAAGATTTTTTTTAGAAAACATTAATTTCTAGAAAAACATTGATGACATTTTTGTGCCAAAGATTTTTTAAGAAAACATTAATTTCTAGAAAAACATTGATGACAACATTTTTGTGCCAAAGATTTCTTTTATTGAAAAACCATTAATTTCTAGAAAATATATTATTTATGACGAATAAAATCTATAATTAAAAAATGTTAAATTAACAAAGACTAAAACTTTTTTTGTTAGTAGCTTGTTTTGCTTTAATTGAAGCATAACTTTCAGCTTGGTAAACTTCATCTTCAAAGTAAACTGTAAGATGACTGATGATAATTGTTGAACGGAGCGAGGTCAGTGTGAAGATTTCACTGCAAAAACACATCAAGACACATCTCCCAGATTACAGCCTGATGCTGACAGACATTAGCATTTCTAATGCTTCCGGTCAATTCAGCAGCAGAGTTTCCCCGCACAAGTCTTTATTTGTCAATGGGGTGTCCGTCAGAGAGGACAGGTCAGGAAGGAGTGGTCACTGCAGTAAATATGTCAGTGTTGAATGCTTTTGGGAGGGAACTGCTCCACATTTAACATCTTTATGAACTTGATGAGTTACTGCTGATGTAGTGCGTTGATGTTGCTGCTTTTATCTAGTATGTAGGAGTTTATAGAGAGGTTTGCTATTCTTTATTCCTGGGATCAGCGTTTTAAGGAATCACCTTCTTTTAGTCAAATTCTAAGGCTTTTTTTGTTTAAATAAATGCATGGATAAAAATTCTAATTTATTGATTTAATTACAATTTTTAAGTTTGATGAGTTCTGTTGACATAATAAATGTTGATAACATAAACTTGATTATAATGAAATATTGTTTGTAATTTAAACTCAAATATCTGCATTAATTGATTAAAAAAATAATAAATTGTAGTAATTTAATGAAATTGTCTTAGTATCTTTGAAAATCGGGCAGTGGATTTCGAGTTCCCAGCATGCTTTGTGTTGGACTGGATGAGAGTAAATGTTGAAATTAAGGGCCCTATTTTAACGATCTGAGCGCATGGTCTGAAGCGCGTGGCGCAGGTGAATTTAGGGCATGTCGAAATCCACTTTTGCTAGTTTAACGACGGCGCGCCAGGCGCATGGTCTAATAGGGTTGTCCCTAGTCTCTTAATGAGTCATGGGTGTGTTTTGTGCGTAACGTGCAATAAACCGATCAGAGTCTCATCTCCCTTTCCCTTTAAAAGCCAGCTGCGCTTGCTCCATGGCAGATTCGCTATTTACATAGAGGAATTTGCGAGCGGAAAGACTGAACGCTTCTCCAGAGAGGAATCCTTTTATTTTTAATATTTCAAAATGTTTGTGTGTTGCTGCGCATCCCTGTGTGTGTAATAAGCAGAGTGTACGTGCGTTGTGCACCCGCCTATAGGCGCATATTACTAACGTTCCCTTTAAATAACACAAAAATTTAGGGATGCACCGATACCACTTTTTTCAGGCCAAGTACAAGTACAAGTACTTACATTTGGGTACTTGCCGATACCAAGTACCGATACGTGTACTTAATAATACCAGCAGGGCTCGACATTAACGCTTGTCCGGGACAAGTGGATTTTTTTTTGAAGGGGCAAGTGAAAGAGAATTTTACTTGCCCGACTGGACAAGTATCCTGATAAAACGTCAATAACAAAAAATAACTAGGGAATCACCAAAACGTAAGAATGATTCTGCATTCATTTAGAGTAAGTAGGGATCGATAGTGGATAATAATATATAATGTATAATGAACTGACGGTAACAAGGTTGCACTGTTGACGCTCGCGCAGCCTCTCGAGGAGAAATCAAAACAAATGACCGCCGCTCACACAGAGAAACTCAGTTAACTTACTGCAGTAAAAATCGAAATGTGGAGTTTTTTTTATTTTTATAACATATGATACAGTCGCAACGTCCAAGAGTGCTGTTTTCCTGAATACCATCACGGTTGAAAATGTGACACTGATTTCATGACGGTTCCATAAACAATTAATTAACATTAAGTCACTTACATTTTAAATGCAGTATTGACTGTTTTTGTTCTGTTTCAGCAGCGATAATAGTTCCAAACAAAGATCACAGCAGAACCATAACGCATCTCACAGCAACAGTGTGTTACTGAATGATTCATCATCGCTTATCTTAAAATATCTCCAAACGGCTGACATGGCGCCTCCTCCGACTTTCAACCGACAAGACGTTGACGAAGGTCCGCGCGAAAATGACGTCATCGCGGTCGTGCGCGTTGAGAGCGCGAGACCGCTTTCCGCGTGGTGGTGTGCGTGGCGAATTTGATAACTTTCCGCGCGGCTCCGCATCCGAAGATGCGTTGCCATAAAGTGGTATCGGGTGCGTTTGTATCGGGGTAGTTTTATGAGTATAAGTATGAGTACGAGTACGAGTACTTGAGCACAGTATCGGACCGAGACCCGAGTACTGGTATCGTTATCGGTGCATCCCTACAAAAAATACTGCGTATTTGTTGGTTAATGGCGCGGTTTTTTTTAGTTCCTCAAAATAGCAACGCGCCAAAAATGCGCCTGAACACACCTCGTTTTTAGACCAGCACGCCCATGGGCGAACAGATGGGCGCGAGTGCATTTGCTATTTAAACAACGTGACGTGAAAATGATAACTGTGTCGGGCTGAAACTAGCAAAAAACGCTTGCATTGCGCTCGTGCCTGGCATCGCATTGTGCCGGGTGTATGATAGGGCCCTATGTGTTATTTTATGTTTTTTTTTTTTTTTTTTTTTTTTTTTTTAGTAAAGGGAAAGTCCTGTAAGGGTTTAATGCTGTTTGACAATTAAATTTTCTGTAATTAGTTGGAACAACTTATTTTTTGTTGTTGTTTATGCTACTAAGTTCCTCTAACTTTGAAAAATTTCATTAAAAGTTGTTATAATTCAAGATGCAAACTGTTGCGTCTTTTTTTTTTTTTTTGAGTGTTCCAATAAAGTTCCATTTCAGTTGGCATGTTGTCTTAGAAGGTAGCCTATGTATAGAGTAGACAGCAAAGCACCTCCCTAGGTTTTGTAACAGTCACAGTATTGCTTATGTGAAAGCTTAATCATCTATTTAGGAACTTTGACTCACTAGGCAAGTGATTCTTATGTTTTTTAAATGTTGATGTGTTGATCTGTTGCTCAGTGACCGCTGCTGCCAGTGACCAACAGCAGTCTAGAACGATGATGTTCCAATACTGGAGACGCCCTCATTAAGTTTCGTGTGTTTGGGGGGTTATTAAAACATCTGGTGCGACAGTTCTTCCACTGTCCCATCTGACTCTATCCCTAAATCAGTTAGCATGAAGAACCTGGCATTGATTCCTCCAGCAGGTTTCTTCTGGGATTGCATTATTTGGTGAACACAAGCGTGAGTACTATCAGTAAATGTTTAAATGGCTTTCTCACGAACTACATGAAGCAAACCCGGGTTTACGCCAAAAGCTCTATCTATACATACACATTACACACACACACACACACACACACACATATGTATACAGTATATATTCATGTTTTTGTGGAAACTGACACCATACTTTGGAATGGTAGTATAGTTTCAAATATACATTGCTATGGATTAGTGGATAAGCTTCAAGTGTTTGGTGGGACGCTTAGCTTTTGTTTTAGCTGTGGGACTGATTGCTCTATGGGAAGGGCAAGTTGCTTCCTTCCTGATGTGGCTTGTCATGTCCTCCCCATGTTGGACTTTACACTATTATGCTCTGATGATTAAAAATGGAGTGTGAAACGTATGGTTTCCTAATGGTTTCCATACCAGAGCAACATAAATATTATGTTACAACATTTATAATTTTTTTGGTCTGTTTCCATAAGTGTCAAAAGTTCTGCCAATCGTGACTGGAAACTCTTTTTCGGAACATTCCAAATGTTTGAATTCCTGCAGTGATTCTGTGCAGCAGTGACGCTTGATTTCCTGCAGGTTCAGCATCTGCTGTGAGTCTAAAGCAGATTCATTATTCTGTCTTTGTGAGTGTTTGGTTGCAGAAAGTGATTGAGTCAGGGATAGTAATTGGAAGGAATTTTAAGATTCTGGTTTTGATTGTGAAAAAGTAACTAAACTCAACTTTTCAAGTCCCCCCACCTACATGCACCCACATAAAATATTGTAATTAATACAGTACTACAACTTCTGAACCTTAATGGCCTTCTCTTTGTGTTGGTAATGTGAAGTCTCTTAGCATCTTATCTTGATCGGCTTCATACTGTCATTGTGAACAGGGTAGCACTTTATTTTACAGTCCTGTTCCCCATGTACATAGTAGGTTCTTATTACAGTAATTACAATAACTGGGTAATAACTAGGTACTAACCCTGAACCTAACCTTAACCCATGTAGTTACCTTATATTACCCAGTACTTTCTTAGGTAAGTACACTGTAAGCAGAGGCGGATTTGAATGCAGCTTCCAGAAAAGTGTATGGTCACACCGGTGTGATTAGAATGTTCAGTGCGTCACGTGATCAACTGCTAAATTCAAATCTGCGTTCGCACTTTGGCTGGCTCTAAACCAGAGAAGCTTCATATATCACTGTCATAGAGCACAGCTGTTTAGCGTTTTCAACCATATAATGCTTATTTTATGTACAAGCAAAAACATTTATAGTTTGTAAAATATACATTGATGTCTATTGTCTATGGAAGTGGCAATAATCCTTTTAAATATAATTTAAAGTTGTTGTCTTTTGGTGAATTTCTTAGTTTTGAAGCTAAAGTTTGTCACACAGCCTGGGCAATTCGTGCAGAACCATTGAGTATTCGCGTGCGGGTGGATATGGGAATCCGTCCAAAATTTTACAAAATACAAATTTTTAGCTTTCTGTTAAATTGACTGCTGTAAGTACACGTAAGTGCATGTACTGTAAAATAAAGTGCAACCGAGCAGAATGACCCGCTTCCCTTAATCCATCTCCTGATGGTACGACGGTAAAACAATAGTACGCAAACTACTGCATGTCACTTCCACGGTGTCCCATGGTATCTGATGCCTTGGAAATAGTTTGTAGCCCTCACCTGAGCGATACCTTTCAACAATGAGATCCCGTTGATGCTTCGTAAGCTCTGTGGCCCATGGCTCTTATAGTAGCAGCAACCAAGATGAAAAATCGTACAAGAACAGCTGAGATTTATTTAGAGTTGCTACAGGTGTAGACAGGTGTGTACTGTTACACTTGAGATGTTAAGTGTGCAGAGGGTGTGCCCAAAGTATACTTCGGCTGGCCAGTTTTTGTGTCCGCGCGGACGGTGCGCGTACAACAGCGCATATGCGAGTGAATTGAGTGCTTGAAAACGAAGTCCATTAGATAGTGCGCACGCTCCGAACGCATCTTTCTGCGCTCACCGCCAAAGGACTTTGAAAAGCAGAACGCGGAAAATTGAGTATACCCGGGCCTTTATGCAGTTAGGGTATTTTAATCTTTTTTTCCCTCTGAAATGTGTCGCTTTGGTTACACATGGTATAATTTAAATGATTATTGCACAAATGTATATGTGTATGTATGTGCAGTATATACCACATACAGTTACTCATACCATGATATATTCAACCTATGGCAGTACTGGGATGAAGGAGCTCCAGTGCCAGAGGATCTGCTCAGTATCGGGGATGATTGTGATCATATGTGGCATTTCTGTGTCAGTGTGCACATGCTTATGGCACATGTTGAGACGAATGCTACAAACGGTAACAGCTCAGTGGGTATTATGTAACTAGTTAGCAGGTGCACACTGAATCTGTGCGTGCAGTAAGCACTAGTGCACGCAGAATTGTGTAGAAGTTGTGTACACCCTATTCTTTTGTGTGCAGGTTTTTGTGGTATATTTCATAGAACATGGATCTTAGAGTTGAATTGAATTTGAAACAGCATGCAGTTTGAACTGATTCAGTTGGACGAGGCGGTTCTGGTCAGAGCTCCACTGGTTCTGTCTGCTCTGATTAGCGGCTGGACGGTACACTAGTTAGTGGCCCATATTCAGTCCCTGGATGTCTGTCATGCACTCTAATGAGGGGCTGGAGGCACAATGGCTCTGCTTATAAAAACAGATTAGCAGTGGCACAGAAAGTGCAAACTAATATTCAAACTGTATGTGTTCTTTGTGACTTAGTTTCTGTTTGCATTAATAAGTGATTCTGGGCAAAGATGCAGCTTTATTGATGTAATGTAGTTGTGTTGTGTTTTGATTGATTTGGTTGTGATGTTACCTTAATCATGACTTGTTGTTTAGGTTCTTTACGGTTTACACCTAAGATATTATTGTTTTTATTAGTGTTTTATTTAAATTTAGAATTGTATTATATATAGTTGATGCATAATGTGTTTGTCAACACAAGACTTTGTTATAATTTACGTGTGTGAACAAGGAAAGTGTTTATTATAGGTCTTTTAACCAGTCTCTATAAACACTTTCACTTTAATATAAATGAAACATCCACCCATCCATCCATCCATCCATCCATCCATATATATATATATATTAAAAAACAAAAAAATAAAAATAAATAAATAAATATTATATTTGTTATTTTTATTCATATATGTATTTATAAATTATTTGTTTTATAACTACATACACTGCCATTCAAAAGTTTTTGATTGGTGTAATGTTTTTAGAAGAAGTCACTTCTGCTCACCAAGGCTGCATTTATTAAAAATACAAAAAAACAGCAATATTGTGAAATATTATTCAAATGTAAAATCACTGTTTTCTATTTGATTATATTTTAAAATGTTATTTATTCTTCTGATCAAAGCTGAATTTTCAGCATCATTACTCCAGTCTTCAGTGTCACATGATCCTTCAGAAATCATTCTAATATGCTGATCTGCTGCTCAAGAAACAGTTATGATTATTATCAATGTTTTTAGGATTCTTTGATGAATAGAAAGTTCAAAAGAACAGTATAATCATAAATGTTTCTTGAGCAGCAAATCAGCATATTAGAATAATTTCTCTTTATATATATATATATATATATATATATATATACAAACCCGATTCCAAAAAAGTTGGGACACTGTACAAATTGTGAATAAAAAAGGAATGCAATAATTTACAAATCTCATAAACTTATATTTTATTCACAATAGAATATAGATAACATATCAAATGTTGAAAGTGAGACATTTTGAAATGTCATGCCAAATATTGGCTCATTTTGGATTTCATGAGAGCTACACATTCCAAAAAAGTTGGGACAGGTAGCAATAAGAGGCCGGAAAAGTTAAATGTACATATAAGGAACAGCTGGAGGACCAATTTGCAACTTATTAGGTCAATTGGCAACATGATTGGGTATAAAAAGAGCCTCTCAGAGTGGCAGTGTCTCTCATAAGTCAAGATGGGCAGAGGATCACCAATTCCCCCAATGCTGCGGCGAAAAATAGTGGAGCAATATCAGAAAGGAGTTTCTCAGAGAAAAATTGCAAAGAGTTTGACGTTATCATCATCTACAGTGCATAATATCATCCAAAGATTCAGAGAATCTGGAACAATCTCTGTGCGTAAGGGTCAAGGCCGGAAAACCATACTGGATGCCCGTGATCTTCGGGCCCTTAGACGGCACTGCATCACATACAGGAATGCTACTGTAATGGAAATCACAACATGGGCTCAGGAATACTTTCAGAAAACATTGTCGGTGAACACAATCCACCGTGCCATTCGCCATTGCCGGCTAAAACTCTATAGGTCAAAAAAGAAGCCATATCTAAACATGATCCAGAAGCGCAGGCGTTTTCTCTGGGCCAAGGCTCATTTAAAATGGACTGTGGCAAAGTGGAAAACTGTTCTGTGGTCAGACGAATCAAAATTTGAAGTTCTTTTTGGGAAAACTGGGACGCCATGTCATCCGGACTAAAGAGGACAAGGACAACCCAAGTTGTTATCAGCGCTCAGTTCAGAAGCCTGCATCTCTGATGGTATGGGGTTGCATGAGTGCGTGTGGCATGGGCAGCTTACACATCTGGAAAGGCACCATCAATGCTGAAAGGTATATCCAAGTTCTAGAACAACATATGCTCCCATCCAGACGTCGTCTCTTTCAGGGAAGACCTTGCATTTTCCAACATGACAATGCCAGACCACATACTGCATCAATTACAACATCATGGCTGCGTAGAAGAAGGATCCGCTACTAAAAAAATGGCCAGCCTGCAGTCCAGATCTTTCACCCATAGAAAACATTTGGCGCATCATAAAGAGGAAGATGCGACAAAGAAGACCTAAGACAGTTGAGCAACTAGAAGCCTGTATTAGACAAGAATGGGACAACATTCCTATTCCTAAACTTGAGCAACTTGTCTCCTCAGTCCCCAGATGTTTGCAGACTGTTATAAAAAGAAGAGGGGATGCCACACAGTGGTAAACATGGCCTTGTCCCAACTTTTTTGAGATGTGTTGATGCCATGAAATTTAAAATCAACTTATTTTTCCCTTAAAATGATACATTTTCTCAGTTTAAACATTTGATATGTCATCTATGTTGTATTCTGAATAAAATATTGAAATTTGAAACTTCCACATCATTGCATTCTGTTTTTATTCACAATTTGTACAGTGTCCCAACTTTTTTGGAATCGGGTTTGTATGTATATATATATATATATATATATATAGCCTACACACATTTTATAACTATATATATATATATATATATATATATATATATATGCATTTATAAATAATATTTTTTGTAATATGTTTTTGATTGAACTGCTGTACATACAGTGGGATGTGCATATTTGCATTACTTCCTTTTGAAAATAATAAACTGTGGCAATGCTGGTATTTTGAGGTTTGTGTACCAGTAGCGTATCACAGTGCAACACTAGTACTTGGCAGGTGGACAGGCTGCAGTGCGGCGAGTGCTGGAATACTAGAGAGGGTTTGGCATTCTAGTCCATCTGAGATCCAGTCCAGGTCTTTAATGAGTCCTGTTAGCAGGTGATGGTCATCAGGCTGAATGAGTGCCAGCGTGTGCCTCTCACAGACGGGCAGTGCCCGTGGCTAAAGGACAGCTGGGAGTGTAATGATTCACAGCCCAGGTACGTTCATCAGCACAGAGGAGTGTCTAGAGCGGACCAATCCTGCTGAGGTTGATGGTACATACTTGAACTCTTATCAACTAGTGCAATAAAACCTTATCAGAGAGGTATTTTCCAGTGTCCTTACGTAACATCCAGAAACGTTCAATGATTTTGAACATAGTATTTTTAGCTCCATTGCAACAGTGAAGAATCTTTAAGATTTACTTCTCATTTAAGTTTCTTCAAGTAACATTTATTACTCTTTGCCGCACTGTAAAACCCCCCCTGAGATTTATGGTAAAAAAAACTTGCCTAAATTTCCTGTATAGTATGGTACAGTAGCAGCATGTTGAGTTTTATGGACTGAACTGAAATCTGCAGTAAAAGAAGGATATTTCCTTAAAGTGCCCCTATTATGCGATTTTAAAGTTTCCTAATTTTGTTTTGGAGGTCTCCAACAACAGGTTTACATCCATCAAAGGTCAAAAAACAGTTTCGTTTTCTCATAATGTACATTGCACATCACCACAATGTTCAATGATTCTCAAACGACTCGATGGATGACTCAGTCTCTTTAAATCCCTCCTTTCCGCGAGCCTTCTCTGCTTTGATTGGTCAGACGGCCCAGTCTATTGTGATTGGTCTACCGCTTACAGCGCATGTTTCGGAAGCTAAACGCCCGTTACCATAACTGATCTTCAGCTCTGTTCAGGAGGCTTCCTGTTTCTAAAGCTCAGCGATTGTACACACTGTAAAGACAGTAACGATGATGTTGATTTTATTACATCAATCCAAGAATGAGTCCAATGATGAAACAATGGAAGAACTAGCTATTCAACCCGAACCTTGAGCAGGACGTTTCTCAGTGATGCTACTCTATTACATTATACATTATGAGACTGTATAATGTTTCAACTGTAATTCCTCACCATCAGCATTAGCAAGTGTGAGTCCATCCACAAACCTGTGTGTGTGTGTGTTTTTCTAATTTATTGCGGTGCACATGCGGGAACTGTATCAATAACAGCACATACGTTAGCCCAGCACTAACGTGAATGACTGATGTAACATTAAAGTTTGCAAAACAAATCTTGCTCCATCCTTTATCTTTACTCAAAGTAGTAAGAATGACAGACGATCTGCATTAATAGACACAGTTTTAGGTAATACTGCAGCCCACAGCTGATTTACAGTAGTATTTCAGTAAGACAGTAATAACGTGAGTTAGCTGGTTAGCCAGATACTTACACAATATGAAACACAATAAACACATTGTAGAGCACAGCGTCTTCTCGACATGATGCTATCCAGTATCCGCTGCAGTGTTTGAGTTGGTTCAAGTTTTCCCTGGTGTCTGCGCACGCAATAAGTGGATGGGCAATATGCTAATGTTTCGTCTTGACGTCACAACGAAACGGCTTGCGATTCGTTTGAAAAATGATTTGTTTAACTGACTCAGAGTCGACTCTTACTTTTGAGAGACAACTTTATATGCGGTGCACTTTCAGATTTAAAACTTTGCAGGATGTTTTCATTCACTTAGAACTATGTTTGACTACATGAAAGGTAATTTTCAAAAATCCATAATAGAGGCACTTTAACTCATAGAATGTTAATATACCAAAGTACTAAAATAGTTCATAGCTTTTCCACAATACTAATATATAGAAGGTATACGGTGTCATACACACGAATACAAAACACTATCATGGTAACACACGACACTAAAATAATGCAATAAACATTCATTTGACAACATAAGATGTACCAATAAAACCCTAATGTGCATAACTGATAAGAAGAAACTAAAAAGAAACATAATTATTGAAATGAAAACCCTTCAAATGTGAGCTTTCACAGTCCTGTGTTTAATAAACCTGTGTTTGTATATTATGAATATTCTTGGCTTTGTAATAAATAGCTTTTTTCCTCTTTTGTAAGTTGCTTTGGATAAAAGTGTCTGCTAAGTGAATGAGTGTAAATGTAATTAGTGTAAATGATTTCTGGGAATGTCACTATTGTCACTTTTTTCACTGTAAATTATAAAGAGAAATGATTTTCAATTCCAAAAACTGTACATTTAACAGTACGTTTTACTGTAAAATTGCATGAAATGTCCCATTTGATCTATTACAGTTTTTAAAGGAACTTATCATTAACGAGTTTACAGCTTTTTAGTACTTTACAGTTAAAATTATGATCATTTTTTACAGTGTGCATTGGCTCAGGCTTCACTTTTGTCAAGATTTAAGCTCTTCTTTAGGTTTTTATTTTTAGAAATCAAATCAAATGTGTATGGGAAAGTAATTTGAGAGATTTTTTTGTTCTACTAAAGTAGCTAGGGAAAACATTTGTGGTGAACGGAGGAGTATTTTAGTCTCTCGTGCTGGTAATACTAGAAATCTGTTCCAAAACCTAGTGAACTGCTTACGTAGAGTTCATAGATTCGCTCTAAAAAGGCGCTTTCTTTTTCCCAAATTCTAATGCATGAATCCATGTCTGGAGAGGGCAATTCTATAATGCATTGCAATGATCATCTTAGGTTTTAGAGCTTGTGTTTTCATTCACCTCCACTCTTTTTTTGGAAAGGTAATTCCTGCATGCGAGATGGTCGTGTACATTTTTTCCTCGTTGTCATTGCATTTGAGAGAGAGACAGAGGTTTTGGGAGACATAACCCTTACATGACCTCAGCTGTAAAGTCCACAAGCTTTACTGAAGTTTACACGAGATCTACTGCGACATTCAGGCCTAAATCTCTGTGCATTATGAGTCCATTCACGTATTCATCAGTCAGGAAATACCATTGAACAACTCGATGAACACGAGCGTAAATGCAAGGAGACATTAATCAAGTCATTAAAGAGGTCTGAAGGGGAAAGAAATGGCCTATAAATGAGGTCAGTGTCACGTAATGTGGAATGTGCTGGGAAAAGTTCAGGGTACCTGCCAGTTTTAATTGAGAATGTTTTTCTTGTATTGAACAAAGAAATGAACACTATAAAAAACTTGACATGCTCGTTCTTTTATAAATGTTATGCATGCAGATTTTATGACTTGAATCGAGTAACTACTTGGAATATTTGGACTTTAAAAAACTTTAAAAATTAATTGATCTCAATGCAGGAGCATTAAAAAAGAGCACCCATCATGCATTGCCATTATAGGATTGTTGTTTGCTGACTGTATTTATGCTGTTAGACTTTATTTTAAGGTGACATATAGTTATATTGTACTTACTCAAATAAGTACTGAGTAATATTAAATAACTACATGTACTTACTGTACAGTTACGGTTATTTACTTGTAATTATGCATAATTAAGAGTATTTAGTTTGATCAGATTTATAAAAGACAGATACACTGTACCGATTCTGTCCGAAAACAGCCGAGCTCGTGGAGGCATGCAGTGGGCGGAGCTAAAGAGTCACGAGCGCACACACACACTTATGACACACACACACACACACTACATCATGGCATTATCCCTGGATAACTTTGGATTCACTATATGTTCGTGTTGTTTGCATTATATGCACTTACGCGCTGATTGCCAACAAAACACAAACATTTGATGCAGTTTCACTCACCGCCTGCGGTTTCCACTCATGACCGGGAACAAACAAACACACTTGCAGAACTCCGTTGCTGCTCTGGAAAAACAAACTGCATCCACTGTTCCCTTAACGCTGGGTTATTTGGGAAGCTGAACAAGGTTATCTTTCCCTCACAACCAAAAACACACTTCTTTAGTGACATTGTTGATTTCGTGGTCTAAAAACAAAATGACAGCGCTGCCGACGGCTTGTGTAACCAGAACGAAGCTCATTGATGGAGCACACCCATCAGCGAGCTTTGTTCGGTTACGGAAGCCTTGCTCTCGCTCTGGTTGATGTGCGCATGCGCTCATCCGGGAGAAGTGCCCATACAAGCAATTCCACTAGGGCTGCACGATAAATCGCAATAAAACCGCACGCGATTTGGCAAAGGCTGCGATTATTGCATGCGCAGCACGGCTGTGATCAGTAGTAAATGCTGCTCCATCTGCAAGCCAGAGGGCGCTCTTGCGCAGGGTACTCCAAATATGTGCCGCAGAAGTATGATAGCACACGTCATTGGAAATCCCTATGAATATCATACTATCGGTGAGATGAATAAACAGATTGAAACGCTTTGATTGATTAAACATGACTAAATGCTTCTCATGTTTGGAAAGATGTTTGACGTGTTCCTTTTTCAAATGCACGTTATAAGCGACTCAAACTCGCAGTGATTTCAGATGAAGTAGCATTTGCTACTGACCACAGAGCCGTCCTGCACTGACAAACTGCGCATAAAAGATAATCGCAGCCTTTGCGATTTCATAATTGCGATAAGCCAAATCGCATTAAGTGCGATTTCATGTAAATTGCGATTTATCGTGCAGCCCTAAATTCCACCCTTTATGACATCATACAGGGCCATACTCGAGAAAAACTTTCCGAAACTTGTTCGAATCCTGAGGGAGTGTATTCGGCACAGAAATACTCCGTCATACGTCCAACTAATTTTTTGAAACTTTGGCCATGTTTAGCATGAGGATCCAACTCTTTAACTGTGTAAATAAGTCAGAATGCATGAAATAGCATTAGACCCCCCCTCCCCCCTTTAAAATAAAGTGTTACCGTTATTTGTTGTGTTGATGTTAGAAGCCCATCTTCATTTCATGATGTTTATTGAGAAGTGTCTATATTAAAATACTAAAATATTAAACATTATTAATTAAATACTGTGTTCTCATCTTATGTTCTTTTAAGAGTCTTAGAAAACCATTTGTGAATTAAATAATGACAAATTAAATGTGTTTTAGTTGGTAATTGATCATTTTTCTGAAGAAGAAATGTACATATGTACACATGTACCAAAAGTTTGGGTTGAAAGAAGTCTCTTCTGCTTACCAAGGCTGCATTTATTTGATCAAAAATACAATAAAAACACTTTTACAATGTTAAAATAACTGTTTTCTATGTGAAAATAGTTTAAAATGTAATTTATTCCTGTGACAGATTCTTTGATGAAAATAAAGTTCAAAAGAACAGCATTTATTTGAAATATAAATCTTTTGTTACATTATAAATGTCTTGTCACTTTTGATCAATTTAATGCATCCTTGATGAATAAAAGTATTAATAGCTTTCAAAAAAAATCTGTCCCCAAACTAGTTGCCTTGAGAGTAATTTATTGGCTGAGTGAGCCATTTCTGAAGTAGTTTTACTGGGTGCATTAAATGCATTGTGTGCCTGTAAAATAATCAGTGAGTGTAAAGATGGTCTGAATGCTGTTGACTGTGTGCTTTGTTCTTTATTTGTCTTTATGGAAACTGTTTCCTGTCCTGATGTGCCACTAACATCTCGCCACACTCAGAAAACAGCCAAAGGTAAGACAAAGCTTATCTTCTGTTATCTCACATCTTTATGTGCATATCAATATTTATGCAATTTTCATATTACATCAATATGGTTGTGAATTACTTATAATACTGTTCCATGTTTTACATCTCATCTTAATAGGTCTCATCCTAGGTTTACTTGATTAACCATACATCATTTTTTTTTTTTTTTTCACATTGTTAAAATGTGAGTATTAAATATGATCCATCAGGCTTTTGAGGGACGTTTATTTGTTAATCTTTATATACATCATTATATGTTTTGAAACTACAGAGTTTTGATCATAAAATTTAAATATCATCTTACTAAGACATATGATATTATTGGGAGATATAGAGTGACGACTGATATTTATATGCATTTTATGTAAGTAGTCTGTTATATAAAGATCTCATTGATTTACATTACAAGTTATCAGAATTTCATCTTTCTGGCCATATTAATATCAGCAACTGCACCAAATTGCATATTTTTGCTCAGTTTGGGCCTCTAAATAAAATTGAGGTGTTTTTTTTTAAATCCATAATCACACTATATGAGCCATAAAAGTCATGTGTATCAAAATTTTTCTGACATATGCTAGGCTCTACAGGGTTAACAACATGCTTTTCACATGAAAGTGTTTCCACATGCAGTCAAAGATGCATTTCAGCTCCTCCATCCTTCCGGTGGGTCATCAGACGGGGATAAGCGTCTGTGTGAATGTGTCAGGCCTCTAAGATCTCGTGAACAACCACAAAGAGCTACAATGTGTGAGGCAGCGAGGGACACACAGGGCCAGTGTACATGCGTTCAAAGCTGCATTGTTGCTGCACCCGTCTCCCCCTCTCGCTCGCAGACGGAGCGCTGCCATTGTGCTTGGCAGGCAGACAGACTGCAGTGCAGACTAATGCTGAGCATCCACGATTCGGGAGGTTTTTCCCTTTTTCAGCCAGTGACCTGATCAGAAGCGTAATGCCGATTACTGGAAAGCGCTTCACCACTTACATACACCAATGAACAGAGAGAGGAAATTACTCAAAATATACTTAAGCGAATTCAGTTGCTGCACTGATTCACTCACTGTTAAACCTGCTCTGTCTATAAAACTGTGCCATGCATATTTAAGCCATGCAAGTCATTGACATGAATTTTAATGCAAATACTCCTCCTTTCTGTGTAAGATTATATAGATTACAGTTGTGGTCAGAATTATTGGCACCCCTGCTAAATATGATCAAAGATGGCTGTAAAAATAAATCTGCATCGTTTATCCTTTTGATTTTTCATTCAAAAAATTCACAAAAATCGAACCTTTCATTGAAGTAAAAGAATTAGGACGATATAGACACACGTCCTCTTCCAGGCAGATTTGTTATATGTTTAGTTGATTGGAACTTCTTAATTATTGCCCTGATGGTGGAAATGGGAATTTTTAGTTAAAACATTTTTTTTTAAATGTTTTTCTTACAGCCACTTTCTGTTTTGTGAAGCTCAACAATCTGCTGCTGCACATCAGGGCCCGTATTCTTTAAGCTTCTAAGAATCCTCTCAGAAAGCTCCTAATTTATCTTAAAAACTTCTACGTAGGAGTCTTAGCTTCAGAGTGATTCAGGACCGTTCTGAGAGCAACTCTGAGCGAGGAAAATACAAAAACTTTTATCTTAGTGAGGAGGCGGGGCTGACACCGTTGCTACGTATGACAGAGTCTTTTGAAGACTGTGATTGGTTGGTTGTCCAAGAAAGGAAAAAAGAGCACTTTTAAATATAGTCTATATAAGCCTTCAGTTTGAAATTACAGGCGTCATTTTTCCTGTTTTACCGTTCTCTCTCCCTCTCTCTCTCTCTCTCTTTCTCTCACATAATATATATATATATATTCTTTATTTTTTATTTACCATGCTGTTAATGTTGTACTTAATATATTAGATAGGAAATGAACAGCGACACAATAAGGTTCTGAAATTGCTGTAACTGTGTGATCACTTTGCTTATAGAAGGTTGTGACAGACCCAAATCATCACTGCTGCATAGTTGCATTTTTCCAGTTGCCAAACATGTTAATGTAGTGATTACTTCCATTTCTGGCGCTATGGCATTTCTGCGCTGTCTGAGATGTTAGCGTGTCTCTAATAAGATCGGTCACAAACATGATCCCTGCACGATCTAATGTGTAGTGTCTTATTAACTTACTCATGTATTGTGTGCAACGTTTCTTCTCCCTCTTCGCGTTTCGTCCATTTTCTCCTCTGCTAAAGAAACTCTTAAGCCTCTTAAAAGTCCTCGACACTTTTGGACCTTAAGACCTCTTTTAAGGGTTAAGATGCTTTCTGAATTACTTTCTTCTTTGCTAGGATTTTTTCTTTAACTCTAAGAGGAAACGCCCAACTTTCTAAGAATTTTTGTAGAATTTTATCACTAGGAGCAACTCTCTGCATTGAGATTTTTCATGAATACGGGCCCTGAACTATATTCTTTAGTTTCATTCACTGTGATGGATGATTAAGGAAATTTGGCCTTTGTGTTTCCTCATATTTATACTCCTGTGAAACAAGTCATGGCTAGACAAATTCATGCTCACCCGTCACCCTGGTGTGCTAAAAATGTAAATATGAATGGGAATATACTTCAGAGATATTTTATTCATAACCCCCCCCCCCCACCATCAATTCTTTTACTTCAATGAAAGGTTAGATTTGTGCACTTTTTTTTAATGAAAGATCAAAAGGATACACAATGCAGATTTATTTTTACAGCCATCTTTGGTCATATTTACCAAGGAGGCCAATAATTCTGACCACAACTGTATATATACAGTGGGGAGAACAAGTATTTGATACACTGCCAATTTTGCAGGTTTGCCCACTTACAAAGCATGTAGAAGTCTGTAATTTTTACCATAGGTACTCTTCAACTGTGAGAGACGGAATCTAAAACAAAAATCCAGAAAATCACATTGTATGATTTTTAAATAATTAATTTGCATTTTATTGCATGACATAAGTATTTGATACATCAGAACTTAATATTTAGTACAGAAATCTTTGTTTGCAATTACAGAGATCATACGTTTCCTGTAGTTCTTGACCAGGTTTGCACACACTGCAGCAGGGATTTTGGCCCACTCCTCCATACAGACCTTCTCCAGATCCTTCAGGTTTCGGGGCTGTCGCTGGGCAATACGGACTTTCAGCTCCCTCCAAAGATTTTCTATTGGGTTCAGGTCTGGAGACTGGCTAGGCCACTCCAGGACCTTGAGATGCTTCTTACGGAGCCACTCCTTAGTTGCCCTGGCTGTGTGTTTCGGGTCGTTGTCATGCTGGAAGACCCAGCCACGACTCATCTTCAATGCTCTTACTTAGGGAAGGAGGTTGTTGGCCAAGATCTCGCGATACATGGCCCCATCCATCCTCCCCTCAATACAGTGCAGTTGCCCTGTCCCCTTTGCAGAAAAGCATCCCCAAAGAATGATATTTCCACCTCCATGCTTCACGGTTGGGATGGTGTTCTTGGGGTTGTACTCATCCTTCTTCCTCCAAACACGGAGAGTGGAGTTTAGACCAAAAAGCTCTATTTTTGTCTCATCAGACCACATGACCTTCTCCCATTCCTCCTCTGGATCATCCAGATGGTCATTGGCAAACTTCAGACGGGCCTGGACATGCGCTGGCTTGAGCAGGGGGACCTTGCGTGCGCTGCAGGATTTTAATCCATGACGGCGTAGTGTGTTACTAATGGTTTTCTTTGAGACTGTGGTCCCAGCTCTCTTCAGGTCATTGACCAGGTCCTGCCGTGTAGTTCTGGGCTGATCCCTCACCATCCTCATGATGATTGATGCCCCACGAGGTTAGATCTTGCATGGTGCCCCAGACCGAGGGAGATTGACCGTCATCTTGAACTTCTTCCATTTTCTAATAATTGCGCCAACAGTTGTTGCCTTCTCACCAAGCTGCTTGCCTATTGTCCTGTAGCCCATCCCAGCCTTGTGCAGGTCTACAATTTTATACCTGATGTCCTTACACAGCTCTCTGGTCTTGGCCATTGTGGAGAGGTTGGAGTCTGTTTGATTGAGGTACAGGTAACAAGTTCAAACAGGTGCAGTTAATACAGGTAATGAGTGGAGAACAGGAGGGCTTCTTAAAGAAAAACTTACAGGTCTGTGAGAGCCGGAATTCTTACTGGTTGGTAGGTGATCAAATACTTATGTCATGCAATAAAATGCAAATTAATTATTTAAAAATCATACAATGTGATTTTCTGGATTTTTGTTTTAGATTCCGTCTCTCACAGTTGAAGTGTACCTATGATAAAAATTACAGACCTCTACATGCTTTGTAAGTGGGCAACTCCCCACTGTATATAGATTGCACTTTATCACTAAAGTCAGCAATATTACACAACTTACATTACTGTTTTACTGGCTAAGCAGAAATGATTATTGGCCTAAACTACTCAATAGTTGTTGTTGTTTAAGAAATTAATACTTTTATTCAGCAAGGACGCATTAAATTGATCAAAAGTGACAGTAAAAACAATTATAATGTTACAAAAGATTTCTGTTTCAAAATAAATGCTGTTCTTTTGAACTTTCTATTCATGAAAGAAGAAAAATATGAAGCAGCACAACTGTTTTCAACATTGATAATAATAGGAAATGTTTCTTGAGCATCAAATCATATTAGAATGATTTCTGAAGGATCATGTGACACTGAAGACTGGAGTAATGATGCTGAAAATTCAGCTTTGATCACAGGAATAAATTATATTTTAAAATATATTAAAATAGAAATCCATTGTAATATTATTCTGCAGTATTTCATGTTTTTACTGATCAAATAAATGCAGCCATGGTGAGCATGAGAGACTTTTTTCCAAAACATAAAAAAAATCTTACCGACCCTAAACTTTTGAGCGGTAGTACATTAACTCCGAATGTGAAATATCGGCTGATACACTTCAATAAATTTGAAAAATCACCTACAATACACTTATATTCAAGATTTGTTGAAATTATATTCAACCCTATCTGAAAGCAAGTCTAAATTTCTTATTATTACTTAATTAAATGAATAAATAATTGAAGAACTATTCTTGAAAAAAGAAAAGTGTATCCGATCAGATAATTTTAGAGATTTATCTGATGTTCAGATAACGCCCAGTATTCTGCGGATGTGAAGCGTGTTTCCAGTGTTTTTGCTCTCTGTTCTTAATCAGGGAACATTTGGGTCAGTCTGATTTTGCAGATGAGAAAGTCTGTCTGTTTCCCAGTGATCTCCAGAGAGAGGGAGAAAACTCATGCGCTCATAAAACATGTCGCACTGCATCACTGCACGACTGCAGCCTGCACAACACGGAAAACAGCTCATCCTTAATCAAGATCCGTCTTGGTATTCAGTAAAATAATGGAAACTATATGAATTTAAAAGTTGAGAAAGTAAAATTTTTCTTCATGTACTCTTAAATATAAAGGTATTGGCAGTAATGGTTCCATGAAGATTTTTTTTATTCCACAAAAGGTTCTTTATAGTGGAAAAAGGTTCTTTAGATTATTAAAATGTTCTTCACACTAAGGAAAAAAATTTTATTTTAAGAATTGCTATCTGAAAGGTTCTTTGGGTGTCCAAAAATTCCCAAAGTTCTTCTATTGTATCACTACAAAAACCCAATTTTACAACCTTTAAAGGTGGGGTAAGTGCTTTCTGGTAACCGATGTTGATATTTCAAATCACCAAAACAAACACGCCCCTACCCCAAAAGGGTCTCGCCCCTATTTTGATAGCTCCGCCCCACACATACGTACGCAACCCAGGCAACGACTATGGTGGAATCTGCTGTGCCAGCCGGCCGAGGCTATGATGTCATCAATAAGTGAATGCAATGTGTGTTACTATGGTAATCCAGATCGAATGTTCAATGAAAAAGTCATCCCTTACATCCCACAAACACGGTTTTCATGAACAACTCGATAGCACAAGCACGACAGTTCAACTAACGAATATATTACAATTGTGACAAGATTAGAGGGTTATATTGATCACTAAAAGAGGAACCAAAGGAAACAAACATATATTAGGAGTTTATTATCTTACTTTTCGGACACATTTTGGGAGCTGACGCTTGAAACAGACAGTGGTTTATAGGATGTGGAAATGAATGGGTCTTTATCATCGCTGAAGTGAACGACGATACGATTGCAAATGGACAAACAAGCGAACATGACACACGAGCATATTCAAGCAAAAGCCAGCATATATTAGTTCTGTGAAACAAAACAAAACCAATGTTACTCGCCTATCAAGAAGAAATAAAGCAACCTCGGCGTCCGATTGCAGGCCTTAGCGCTCCTTGAGTTCTCTCCAGCGCTGGAAAGCTGATACTTCTTGCCCGCTCTTTTCTCACCATCATTAGTAGACACGCCCCTTACTGCTGATTGGCTACAAGTTTGTTTTGGTACTCGGCCCGAGACACTTTTGTAAAGCAGTTTTGAAATAACACTTACCCCACCTTTAAATCCATTGGAAGAATTTGTTGATTTTTGGAACAACTATATAGACTTATATAAAACACGTACAGTAATCTGGGTCTTAAAGGGGTCCTACTATGCTTTTTAACATTTTCAACTTTCTTTAGTGTGTAATGTTGCTGTTTGAGTCTGAAAAAACACCTCTATTGTAGTCTTGAATTTTCTTCCGGGAACAAACATGTCACAATATTCCTCATTTAAATAATTCCCGCCCAAGGCATACGCAAAATAAAGGGGCGGGGCCTGGTTGAGTGAGTTAGTAGTGTGTTGAAACTCGCGGTTATGGTAAGGGGTGGGACATTTCTCAAACACGCTTAAAGCGTTTGACCAATCACAACACACTGGTCCAGCTGACCAATCAGAGCACATTGTGCTTTTCAGAAGGAGGGGCTTCATAGACAGGAACTAAACAGAGCGTTAGACAGACTGGGAAGAGAGGAGCTGCAACAATAGAGAATATGTGAAAATAATGTGTTTATTGAACATTCAGACATGAAAACCTATTCTAGTACAGCCCAAAAACAACATCAAGACTTTGAAAAAGGGCATAACAGGTCCCCTTTAATATCTAATGCCACATTCATTATCAGGGAAATGTATCTTGTTTAGATATCTTATTGCAAAACTAGGGCGAAAAATTCTACATTGTTCAGGATGTGAGATAAGGAAAACTCTTACTAGCAGGCCTGTATCCCTGCCCCTGTGTGGATCCGCAGGGCTGGTCGCTCTGGAAACATGTGCCACCAAAGCAGGAATTTATTCCACTGTCTCCAGATTTATGTATCTAATTAACTGTCTTCACAAAGACTGTTGCTGTACACAAGCACCGTAAGAATGTCTCTCAGGAGAGACCACAGGAGCGTTTCATTGCTCAGATGTTGCTCCTTTATAGCTCAGGAGACTTACTGCAGTTTTTTTGTTTAATTCTTGTAAAATGCTTTATGAAAAGTTAAAACAGACTACACTGAAACACACTTGTTGTAGAAACTATTTTCACTCAGAAATTGCAGGTACATTTCAAAATTAATTACACATTATAAAGTAAAAGATTGAATTAAACATTACATTTTGAAGTAGAAAGACTGAAATGTAAAACATCTCCAATTATCCAATAATCTTTATTTACAACTTCAAAACAATCACTTTTTACAGTGTAGTTGTCATCCAGTAAGAGTGTAAAGCTGTAATGTGCAGAGCATCTCAGATCATTTAATGAGAAATGTTTGAGTTCATATAGAGATCTCTGACTTTTGATCACAGACTTTAGGGAAAGTACAGATTGAGAAATTGTTCGAGAACTGAGGAAGAGATGTGTGAGATTACTTTTTCTCAGGAGAAATGTCTGAGATGCAGGAGACTTTAGCAAACATTTGCTTTCCATTTAATCTCGTTCTGTTTTGGATAAACACGTATATATTTATATTTATGCATTTGGCAGACGCTTTTATCCAAAGTGACTTGCTTTGCATTCAAGGTATACACTTTATCAGTTCATGCATTCCCTGGGAATCGAACCCATGACCTTTGGTGTTGCAAGCGCCATGAGCTACTGTTTGAGCTACAGGAATTAATATAAAAGTCAACATGAAATGCATTTTGCAATTTATGCATTTATCCTGTGAAACAGGATATTTAGTGATAAAAGAGAGGATAGCACTTGATTATATCTATTGGGAATTGTAAGAAAAGTGGATGTTATGTGGCATAAAGTGAATGGGTTTCATTGACTTTAAAAAGAATCTTTATAGAAATCTTTTATAAAACGAACCTCTACACTTTTAGAAAAAAAAGACCAGTGGGGTTCTATATAGAACTCTAGGGTTCTTGACTAAAATTTAAAGAACTTTTTATGCCAAAAGGTTCTTTATAAGGAGAAATGTCTAAAATAGTTGCATAATACGTTCATGTTTAACATGTTATTTAAATTTTTTTCTAGTGATAAAGTATGTTTACAAGCTGCTTAATCCATAAAATTGAATTAAAATTTAAAAAATAACACAAAATTAATTAATTAAAACTAAATCCATAAAATGATTCCATGATGGAAACCCCTAAAAGGTTCTATATATGAAGTGCCTGACAGAAGCCTTTAAGCTTCTATATAAAACCTTTTCTTCTAAGAGTGATAAAAATAGTGATGATGAGGGCTGTTTTCTCATTCTCATTCATTCAGTGTGTTCAAGACAAGCAGCATCATGTTCTGTGTGTGTGTGTGTCAGGTATAAAACACATTAAGTCTTCTTTTGTCTGTCTGAGACTCGACCAGCATCAAGAGAAACGTGTCATAACAGGCACACATGCATCTCTCTCTGGCTCTGCAGGTGTTTGCCTTCGACCACTGCTTCTGGTCCATGGATGAGTCCAACATCCCGAAGTATGCCGGTGAGTCACTCTTTAACACGTCCACACAGAATCATTTCCCCCTTACTGTGCTGGATAGAGTCACACCTGCATAATAATTATGGATTATATTTGGTATTTGTAATATGGAAAGCCTTGGAAATGACTCGGACACACAATGTGCCGTTGGGTGGAATCTGAGAAAAAGCAGCTTAGATCACACAAAATTCCCATGCTGGTCCAGGCTAGTTTAAGCTTGGTACTGTTGCGCTGGTTTACCGTGGTGTTCACTGACCGCCTGATGCATCTTACACACAAAACTGGAGATCAGACATAACACAAAAAAGAAAGTGGAATATTTAGTTCTGCTCAGTGTTGTTGTTGTTAACTAAAACTTTTAAAAATCGTTTTTCATTCTGTCATCATTTACTCTCCCTCATGTCATTCCAAAACCGTAAGACTTTCGTAAATCTTCGAAACACAAATGAAGATCTTTTTGATGAATTCTGAGAGCTTTCTGTCCCTCCATTGACAGCTACGCAACTACTACTTTGACACTTCAAAAAGTTCATAAAGAGATCGTAAAACTAATCCATATGAATTGAGCGGTTTAGTCCAAATTTTTTTGAAGATACTTGATCGCTTTATATGATGAACAGATCGCAGAAAATTGATCCGCGATCATAAACAGAAGCTCAACTGAACTGATTGATGTGCGAGCGTTTGAGCTTCAGCGAGAACCAATGAGGTTCATTCTCGTGTTACGCAGCACGTTTGAGCTTCAGCAAGAACCAATGAGGTTCATTCTCGTGTTACGCAGCACGTTTGAGCTTCAGCAAGAACCAATGAGGTTCATTCTCGTTACGCAGCACGTTTGAGCTTCAGCAAGAACCAATGAGGTTCATTCTCGTGTTACACAGCACGTTTGAGCTTCAGCAAGATCCAATGAGGTTCATTCTCGTGTTACACAGCACGTTTGAGCTTCAGCAAGAACCAGTGAGGTTCATTCTCGTGTTACGCATCACATTTGAGCTTCAGCAAGAACCAATGAGGTTCATTCTCGTGTTACACAGCACGTTTGAGCTTCAGCAAGAACCAATGAGGTTCATTCTCGTGTTACGCAGCACGTTTGAGCTTCAGCAAGAACCAATGAGGTTCATTCTCGTTACGCAGCACGTTTGAGCTTCAGCAAGAACCAATGAGGTTCATTCTCGTGTTACGCAGCACGTTTGAGCTTCAACAAGATCCAATGAGGTTCATTCTCGTGTTACGCAGCACGTTTGAGCTTCAGCAAGAACCAATGAGGTTCATTCTCGTGTTACGCAGCACGTTTGAGCTTCAGCAAGAACCAATGAGGTTCATTCTCGTGTTACGCAGCACGTTTGAGCTTCAGCAAGAACCAATGAGGTTCGTTCTCGTGTTGCACAGCACGTTTGAGCTTCAGCAAGATCCAATGAGGTTCATTCTCGTGTTACACAGCGCGTTTGAGCTTCAGCAAGAACCAATGAGGTTCATTCTCGTGTTACACAGCACGTTTGAGCTTCAGCAAGATCCAATGAGGTTCATTCTCGTGTTACGCAGCACGTTTGAGCTTCAGCAAGAACCAATGAGGTTCATTCTCGTGTTACGCAGCACGTTTGAGCTTCAGCAAGAACCAATGAGGCTCATTCTCGTGTTACGCAGCACGTTTGAGCTTCAGCAAGAACCAATGAAGTTCATTCTCGTGTTACGCAGCACGTTTGAGCTTCATCAAGAACCAATGAGGTTCATTCTCGTGTTACGCAGCACGTTTGAGCTTCATCAAGAACCAATGAGGTTCATTCTCGTGTTACACAGCACGTTTGAGCTTCCTCAAGAACCAATGAGGTTCATTCTCGTGTTACGCAGCACGTTTGAGCTTCCTCAAGAACCAATGAGGTTCATTCTCGTGTTACGCAGCACGTTTGAGCTTCAGCAAGAACCAATGAGGTTCATTCTCGTGTTACGCAGCACGTTTGAGCTTCAGCAAGAACCAATGAGGCTCATTCTCGTGTTACGCAGCACGTTTGAGCTTCAGCAAGAACCAATGAGGCTCATTCTCGTGTTACGCAGCACGTTTGAGCTTCAGCAAGAACCAATGAGGTTCATTCTCGTGTTACGCAGCACGTTTGAGCTTCAGCAAGAACCAGTGAGGTTCATTCTCGTGTTACACAGCACGTTTGAGCTTCCTCAAGAACCAATGAGGTTCATTCTCGTGTTACACTGCACGTTTGAGCTTCCGCAAGAACCAATGAGGTTCATTCTCGTGTTACACAGCACGTTTGAGCTTCCTCAAGAACCAATGAGGTTCATTCTCGTGTTACACAGCACGTTTGAGCTTCCTCAAGAACCAATGAGGTTCATTCTCGTGTTACACAGCACGTTTGAGCTTCAGCAAGAACCAATGAGGTTCATTCTCGTGTTACGCAGCACGTTTGAGCTTCAGCAAGAACCAATGAGGTTCATTCTCGTGTTACGCAGCACGTTTGAGCTTCAGCAAGAACCAATGAGGTTCATTCTCGTGTTGCACAGCACGTTTGAGCTTCAGCAAGATCCAATGAGGTTCATTCTCGTGTTACACAGCGCGTTTGAGCTTCAGCAAGAACCAATGAGGTTCATTCTCGTGTTACACAGCACGTTTGAGCTTCAGCAAGATCCAATGAGGTTCATTCTCGTGTTACGCAGCACGTTTGAGCTTCAGCAAGAACCAATGAGGTTCATTCTCGTGTTACGCAGCACGTTTGAGCTTCAGCAAGAACCAATGAGGCTCATTCTCGTGTTACGCAGCACGTTTGAGCTTCAGCAAGAACCAATGAAGTTCATTCTCGTGTTACGCAGCACGTTTGAGCTTCATCAAGAACCAATGAGGTTCATTCTCGTGTTACGCAGCACGTTTGAGCTTCATCAAGAACCAATGAGGTTCATTCTCGTGTTACACAGCACGTTTGAGCTTCCTCAAGAACCAATGAGGTTCATTCTCGTGTTACGCAGCACGTTTGAGCTTCCTCAAGAACCAATGAGGTTCATTCTCGTGTTACGCAGCACGTTTGAGCTTCAGCAAGAACCAATGAGGTTCATTCTCGTGTTACGCAGCACGTTTGAGCTTCAGCAAGAACCAATGAGGCTCATTCTCGTGTTACGCAGCACGTTTGAGCTTCAGCAAGAACCAATGAGGCTCATTCTCGTGTTACGCAGCACGTTTGAGCTTCAGCAAGAACCAATGAGGTTCATTCTCGTGTTACGCAGCACGTTTGAGCTTCAGCAAGAACCAGTGAGGTTCATTCTCGTGTTACACAGCACGTTTGAGCTTCCTCAAGAACCAATGAGGTTCATTCTCGTGTTACACTGCACGTTTGAGCTTCCGCAAGAACCAATGAGGTTCATTCTCGTGTTACACAGCACGTTTGAGCTTCCTCAAGAACCAATGAGGTTCATTCTCGTGTTACACAGCACGTTTGAGCTTCCTCAAGAACCAATGAGGTTCATTCTCGTGTTACACAGCACGTTTGAGCTTCAGCAAGAACCAATGAGGTTCATTCTCGTGTTACGCAGCACGTTTGAGCTTCAGCAAGAACCAATGAGGTTCATTCTCGTGTTACGCAGCACGTTTGAGCTTCAGCAAGAACCAATGAGGTTCATTCTCGTGTTGCACAGCACGTTTGAGCTTCAGCAAGATCCAATGAGGTTCATTCTCGTGTTACACAGCGCGTTTGAGCTTCAGCAAGAACCAATGAGGTTCATTCTCGTGTTACACAGCACGTTTGAGCTTCAGCAAGATCCAATGAGGTTCATTCTCGTGTTACGCAGCACGTTTGAGCTTCAGCAAGAACCAATGAGGTTCATTCTCGTGTTACGCAGCACGTTTGAGCTTCCGCAAGAACCAATGAGGTTCATTCTCGTGTTACACAGCACGTTTGAGCTTCAGCAAGAACCAATGAGGTTCATTCTCGTGTTACACAGCACGTTTGAGCTTCCGCAAGAACCAATGAGGTTCATTCTCGTGTTACGCAGCACGTTTGAGCTTCCGCAAGAACCAATGAGGTTCATTCTCGTGTTACACAGCACGTTTGAGCTTCAGCAAGAACCAATGAGGTTCATTCTCGTGTTACGCAGCACGTTTGAGCTTCCGCAAGAACCAATGAGGTTCATTCTCGTGTTACGCAGCACGTTTGAGCTTCCGCAAGAACCAATGAGGTTCATTCTCGTGTTACACAGCACGTTTGAGCTTCCGCAAGAACCAATGAGGTTTATTCTCGTGTTACACAGCACGTTTGAGCTTTATTATTAAATTATTAAAACTTAAATTAGAATTAAAATGAAAACTGAAAATGTAAAATGAAAGTGAATTCAAAATATGAATAAATAATATAATAATTTATAAATATTTCTAAAATAACTGGTTCTGCCGGTGGATATCTAGTTTACTTGCATTTAAGTGCCTCAAACAAAACTCTTTCAAAGATTTGTTTGCAAATACATGTTCTTCCTAAAAATGGTCATCATATCAACCTGATATCATTTTATTATCACCGACCAGTCACATTATAACTGGTCATTTCAGCAGCTGTGTGTATTTTTCATCCGCCGCTCACTGTCTGAATTCATCTGAAACCCCACACTATAATGTAGCACAATGATATGGTTCTTCATGTCAGGTCTCTCTGTTTAAGTCTGCCAAAATAAAGCCTGGCTGACAAACTGATGACTCTACAAACATGTTCTTACATGGATGGTTATTATTGCTTGTGTTCATCTGTCACTATCTCACAGTCTAATGGATATAAAGGTGTATTCATGAAGCTGCTAATGGAATGAGGGTGATATTGACTCACACAGACACACTGGTTATTAAAGTCTTTTAGGAAGGATAATGTGCAGTTATAGGGTTTTATACAGGCCTGTACAGAAGTGTAGAAAACGGTTCAGTAAAATTAATGGGAAATTCCTGTTTTTTCTGTGTCTTTAGTGTCTTTTTTGTTAAATTGGAAGATGTTAATTGTTCATATATTTGCGTATATTATGTATGCATTTTTGGGTAGTACTTTACGTGCATGTGCATGTTTTTTATTATTATTTTGTTGATAAGTGGCTTATTGTTAGCTCATGTTAATTAATGCATTATTAACTAATGAGACCTTATTGTAAAGTGTTCATTTTAGTTTTAGTTTTAGTCTTCAGTGTTAGTTTTTTATTTTATTAATGCATAGTTTGTCTTTATGGACTTTTCTAGTGAGATGATATTTAACGTCAAACCCAGTATGTTCAGCTGATTAAAAAGTGAATGGAAAAAGTAATTGCTTATTGGCCAATTACTCGTCTCTCAAACAGGGTTAATGAGCTGTGACGATCAACAAAAAATCTCATCTCTGTCTGAAGGGTTTCATGCATGAGGTCTCCCACCTCTGCTCAGACACATTGTGTGAAGAACATTTCAATTCCTGTGCAGTAAACGCAGCGAGCTGCATTGGCGCTCAGAAACAACAGGCGATTTGTGCGGGTGAAAGTGCTTGAGGTCCAGCTTTATTTAGGTCTTTGCACAGCTGGCTGATTCACCATGAATGTGGAGAACTGTGCATCTCGGCTTCACCGAAGCACGAACACGTCATGCGGCCCGTTTCCGCATTCACACCGCTTATTTCGGAGGTTTTTGTGGGAGGGCTCAAGGGATTTCTTTTGAAAGTCAAGGAAATGAGAAATGTGGAGATCCCTTTGTTGCTCAGCAGTGAATTGTTCCTTCTCATACAGTATTGAGATCAGAGAGAGAAGATGTTGTGAATTTCATGGTTGCATGTATTTGTCTTGTAGGTCAGGAGGTCGTGTTCAAGTGCCTTGGGGAGGGAATACTTGAAAACGCATTTCAAGGATACAACGCCTGCATTTTTGCCTATGGACAAACAGGTACTGTTACAGAGAGAAACATTCAGTAAACAATATATGGTCTTTTGTAAGAGTGCTTTGTGTTGATAGTGACATCCGTTTCATTGAAAGACATGAATAGATGCTCATTCATTGGCATGAGAGCAGTGGTAATTACCCTAAAAGAGCCCTGCGAGACATAAATGTAGTACACAAACATGTTTCACACTAAAAAAATCACATGACAAGGAATTTCCCCCCTTTCACCTAGCTTTACAGTGGATGGATGAATCTCACAAAAACATGTCCAGGTCATGTTTCATGTCAATATTTGTTTTTCTTCATTAAAGTCCATTTTTCACTTCAAATACCTACTATTCTGAATGATGATTCTTATTTTCTGTAATTTTTTAAAGTAATTATTATTTCTAGTTCTAAGCAAATTCATAAAGTAACAGTCATAAAGTAATAAGATTCAACCTGAATTTTTTTTTTTAAATAAAAAATATAAAAAAAGAATTATAGATAAATTAAAATATAATATATATACATTAAAGATCTGAAACATAGAAAAACATATTTATTTATATTTAATTAATATTTTTATGTAAAGAAAAAATAAGTTACATTATCTAAAGATTGAAGACAAAAAACAAAAATAGAAAAAATATTGTATCTCTCATTTATTACATAAATAATAATAATAAAAATTAAAATAATAAAAATTTTTAATTCAGATTTTTAATTTATTATTTCAAATTCAGATTATTTTAATTAATTTATATTTATTTATGTGTATCCATTTATTTTTATTTATTAATTATTTTTATAGAAAAAGATTGTATTTTATTTTTATTACATAAATAATAATAATAAAATACAATAATTAAAACATACAGATTAAAAAAATGTTTTTCTTTTGTTTCAGATCTTTAAGATTTATTTCAGATTTTTAGTAATTTTTATTTCATTTTTTATTTTTATTCTTTATTTTTATGTGAAGAGAAAAATAAGTTACAGTGTATCTTTTCTACTTTTAGTCTAAACATTTAAGACAAAAATAGACAAAGAACAGAAAAAAGATTGAATCTTATTTTTATTATATAAATAATAATAATACAATTTTTTTTTTAATAATTAAAATACAATGAAAAAAAATGTTTTTCCTTTGTTTCAGGTCTTTAAGATTTATTTCAGATTTTTTAAATAATTTTAATATAATTGATTTTTTTTTATCTTGCCCAGGCACTACAGATGTATGAAGCTGTAATGAATAAACTGGCTCATTAGGAGAATTGTTTTTCAATTTGTGCTGCTCAAATCTGTAAGTCAAAATCGAATTAAGTATTTAAATCAAAATAAGTTTTTAAAAGCAGAATCCATGTAATAAGTGTCCAGTGAGGCACGTGGTCTGTGGGTAAATATCAACCTGATGTTTCACCGTTCATGAACAGGAAGCTTCTGCGTTTCCAATCATACTGTTGAATCGCTCAGTGTCTGTCTTTCCTCTGCAGACACACCACATTGTGCCTTTCCTCTGCCTTCCTGTCCTAGTTCTCAGACCGGCGTTTTGTCCTCCAACACAAGCTTTACATGTGGGCTGACGTGTGCGAACACGCCTGCTGGGTGAGATAATGTTGTCTAACCTTTGAAACGTTGTGTTGGTGGTCTGGCAGGCTCTGGGAAATCCTTCTCAATGATGGGCAATGGAGAGCAGCCAGGACTGATCCCGAGACTCTGCTGCTCACTGTTCGAGAGGGTCTCCAAAGAGCAGAATGAGGCCCATTCCTTCAAGGTGGAGGTCTCGTTCATGGAGATCTACAATGAAAAAGTCCGAGACCTGCTGGATCCCAAAGGGTGAGCGGATTCATAATATACAGTGGGCACAAAGAGCTCTCAGTTCTCAGTTCTCCTCAAGTTCACACGGGTGTAGAGAATCACATTAACTGTCAGCATGATCCACAGAAGCTGTGTGTAAATCTGCAGGCTGTGTGAAGGTTGTTCACAGTCCACAGTCATTGATCTGTCTCAGACAGTCCCGTCTGCACCACCTAGTGAGAGTTTACAGCGCTTGTTTTCACACTCAGATGTGCTGGTGCTTTCACTTAACTTAATGTCCATCACTTCCTATTTTTTATGGCTTTACACATTTTCAGTTATTTTTTTAGTTTAAATTTATCGTTACAATTTTTATATTTACAGTTTTTGTGCTATATATTTTTTTATGAATAGTTATAATTGAATTATTTTTTATTATTTAAACATTTTTTTTTTTAAATGTAAGTCTTAAAAAATAAGGCCATAAATAAATATGTAAAAATAGGACATAAAATTATTTACTAATGAAATTAAAAATTATTTCATGCCCTATTTTTACGACTTTATTTATTTATTAATTTTTTATTGTTTAATTTTTTTTTTTTAATGTAAGTCATAAAAAATAAGGCCATAAATAAATATGTAAAAATAGGACATAAAATTATTTACTAATGAAATTAAAAATTATTTCATGCCCTATTTTTACGACTTTATTTATTTATTAATTTTTTATTGTTTAATTTTTTTTTTTTAATGTAAGTCATAAAAAATAAGGCCATAAATAAATATGTAAAAATAGGACATAAAATTATTTACTAATGAAATTAAAAATTATTTCATGCCCTATTTTTACGAATTTATTTATTTATTTAATTTTTTATTATTTAAAAAAAAAATGTTTGTTACAATTTTATTCTTTACATTTTCAATTCTGTTTTTTATTGATGCGTTTTTTTAAACCAATTCATTTACAATTTATATTAATCTTAACACTTTTAATTGTTTTCTTATTTTGTGATATAAATTTTTGTATTAATATAACAGATATAATTTTATTAGCAAATTATATAATATCCTGCTTTAAAATATTAATTTAGTTTTTTTGTTTAATTAAAAAAAAATGTGTTACATGTATTTTTGTTATTTCATATTTTACATCTATTTTTTAAAGAAATTAATTTTTTATTATTTTGAGTTTTTTATGGCTTTGCACATTTTCAATAATTTTTTTTTGTTTAACTTTTTCTTTTTTTATGATACAATTTTTATATTTTATATTTTTGTGCTATATATTTTTTATTTATTAATAGTTACAATTTCATTAGTAAATAATTTCATGTCCTATTTTTACATATTTATTTATGGCCTTATTTTTTATGACTTACATATTAATTTTTTTTTTGTTTTGTTACAATTTATTCTTTACATTTTCTATTCTGTTTTTTATTTGTGCCTTTTTTTAATCAATAATTTTTTACAATTTATATTAATCTTAACATTTTTAATTGTTTTCTTATTGTGTGCTACATATTTTTGTATTAATTAATATATATATATATATAATTTGATTAGCAAATTATATAATTTCCTGCTTTAAAATGTTAATTTTGTTATTTAGTTTAATTTTAAAAATGTTTTTTTTATTTGTAATAATAATAATGTAATAATCATTATTTCGTTAATTTTTTTATTTTATTTTTTAAAAATCTTTAATTTTTTTATTGTTTTCTCTTGTACAGTAAATATTGTTTCAAATGTATTATTGGTTATAATTTAATTAGTAAATTATTTATTGTCCTGTTTTTATGACTTAATTATGTTACTTAGTTAAAAAAAATTTAATGTTTTTCTTTACAAAATTTTATTCTTTGAATTTACAATTCTGAATTGTATTTTTGCCTTTTTTTACCTAAATTATTATTATTTTTTTACATTTTTAAATCTTTAAATTTTTTTTTTTTTTTTTTTTGTCGCGCGCGCACGCGTGTGTGTGTGTGTGTGTGTGTGTGTGTGTGTGTGTGTATAAATGTATATACTCGTGAAACAGAGAAGATGCTGTCAGGATGCCCATACAAGAGGAAGATTGTGAATCGGCGTCCAGGGAACATTAATAAAGGGCTGATGAAACTGTAATGGTATTTTCTCACATGGCTTCTCTTGCTTGCGTGCAGGAGCAGACAGTCTCTGAAGGTCAGGGAACATAAAGTCCTGGGTCCGTATGTGGACGGGCTCTCTCAGCTGGCTGTGATGAGCTTCGAGGTAAACATGATTGCTGGAGCGGTTTTATCCTGAAATCTTACCTCAGGGGATTCATGAAAGTCTCAGTTTCAACTTTGTTTTACATGTTTCTCTCAAAGTTCTATAGGAAGCCTTTGTCTGTCCCTGACGGTGACATATGGGCTTTATTCGAACAGCAAGAAAAAAAAAGTAAAATGACAGACCAAATCACATTTTCCACTTACAGTGAACTATGTGACATTTGACAAAACATTCAGTTTTTTTCAGTTTTTAAAATAAAAAAAACGCTTTTCTTGGTTAATGGAATATCAAGGAACATTCCATTGTATAATGTCCTCTAAACATTACGAAACAAGTAGTAACATTAAATGTTTCAGAAAAAACATTCCATGAACAATGTATAAATATATAAATAATTCTGTGCTTTTATTAAAGACCAGATAACTTTAACATTACTGGAAGAGCGTTTGTTCATAACTTTGAGAGAACCTTGCCAGAACGTTAGCCAAAGTTCTGAGCGTTCCCTGTTAGCTGAGAAAGTGTTTGCTGTGACTCAATCATGTGATTTATTTGCATGTTTTCTCTCATTTCCCACCAACACAGGACATTGAATCTCTGATGTCGGAGGGGAACAAATCACGCACGGTAGCCGCCACCAACATGAACGAGGAGAGCAGTCGCTCGCATGCCGTCTTCAGCGTCATCGTCACGCAGACGCTTTACGACCTGCAGTCTGGGGTCAGTGGTTCACTCATAATCACGGTTATCCATTTTAAATTGTGCAGATATATGGGAAATGAAACCGCTGTTTTTTATTACAGTATGTATTTTGTCCCTAATAGAGTTTTGTTTATTTGTGACATGCAGCATAAATCATTGAGTCGTTCACATGCAGAAGTGGGCAAAAGTGATGTTCGGAGGGGAGATTTGTTTTTAATGACCCTACAAGTTTGATTAAACCGTTGAAATATATGAGGAAAATTATATATATATATTTTTTTTTTATATTTTAAATATGAGGGAAGAACAAAACGCTAAACTTGGTTAAAAAAAGGCAAACTCCAGCTACAGGTTTTATTTTACTATGCAAAAAAATGCATAGAAAAACAAAAAGCTGACAGGAAAAAGCATACATTTGACTACAACATAATCAGTTATTAATATTTCATTGGTTCTCTCTTGTTTTTGCATGTTCATAATTTCTTTGTATAAATAAAATGATGTCTGCACAATTTGGCATGTTTCATTGCGTTATCTAAAATAAAACAATTGACTCCAAGCACAACTATGCAATATGATTACAAAATGTTAACAATATTTAATCATTTGAATAAAGGAAGAAGATGCCAAGATTCACAAAAACACGTCATTCATCCTAACTTCACTTCACAAGTAGATGACGTAATTTCTTTAGTAGACAGTTTTATTTCAATTGCTCACATCACTTACATCAGATTATCATTTTTAAATGCAGTCATTTTATTTGCAGTTCCTAATATAGTTTTATATCCAGTTAATGCTTGGCAAGTGTTCATTTTGGACCCTGATCTATACCAGACACACATGTTGTGCTGAACTGTGCTGATTTCGGAAGTTGTGGATTATAATACTTGTGTCTGTGTTTGTGTGTGAGCGCAGAATTCTGGAGAGAAAGTAAGCAAGATCAGTCTGGTTGATCTGGCCGGCAGCGAGCGTGTGTCCAAGACTGGAGCTGCTGGAGAGAGACTGAAGGAAGGCAGCAACATCAACAAGTAAGAGCACGTTTGACTCCAGACTGGGGTTGCTCGCCATTTTCAAAGGAAATGTGTCACTTGCTTATAATAATAATTGAAAAACGAACAATATGCTGATAGTTTGTTGTATGCAGTCTGGGAACTTAAGCCAGGATGAAAGAATAAAGGATAACAGGATAAAAGCTGCCAACTGGATCAACAAAATGAATAAAGAAAAGAATAAAGCAGGCAAAAAGAATAATTAATTAAATCATAAAAATTTAAAGAAATTAAAAAAATAAAAAATATAAATAATACACTTACAAAAAATTTATTAAATCATAAAAATGTAAACTTAAAATTAATAAATTATTAAGATAAAAAAAAATCTAAATAAAACAAAATGTTAATAAACAATAAAAAAGATCAAGATAAAACACTTTATTAAGTATAATACTAAATAAAAGTTAAAATAAATAATTTAATTAATAAAACACTTAATAAGAATTTATTAAATTATTAAAATAAATCATTTAAAAATAAAAACAATTAAAATAAAATACTAACTAAACGTTAATTAAATCATAAAATGTCAAGTTAAAATAAAAACAAAATAAAATACAAAATAAAAGTTAATTAAATAAAAAATGACAAATTAAAATAAATAATTAAAAAATAAAACTCTTAATAAGAATTTATTAAATCATAAAAATGGTGAATTAAAATAAATAGTTTAAAAAATAAAAACAATTAAAATAAAATACTAACTAAACATTATTTAAATCATAAAATGTCAAGTTAATAATTTGAAAATAAAAACAATCAAAATAAAACATTAAAACATTTATTAAACCATAATAAGGTTGAATTAAAATGAATAATTTGAAAATAAAAACAAAATAAAACATTTACTAAAAATAATTTTATCCGAACAATCCGACATCAGTGAACTGTAAACATGCAAATGTGTTGCTACAGTAAATCTCAGTGATACTTCAATAAGTATTTTATCTCATAGGGGTTAGTCTGACAAAAAAATAATAATAATTTAAAAAATCATAAAATATCATATCAAATCAGTTAACCAGCTCTATTTCCGACCCTCCCTTTTATGAGTTGGTGAGATGAGTGTTTTATGTGTCTCCAGGTCTCTGACGACGCTGGGCTGTGTGATCTCTGCTCTGGCTGATCAGTCTGCAGGGAAGGGCAAGAGCAAGTTTGTGCCTTACAGAGACTCAGTGCTGACGTGGCTGCTCAAGGTGAGTACATCTGCGTCAGAGCTATCCCATCGCTTCTCTCGACCCAAAATAGACGCAAAAGTCCAGTGGAATCCAACTCAGGGGCCGTTTACACAACACCGTTTTCAACTGAAAATGAAAAAAAAAAATTATTTTGGCCAAATTCATTTACACAGCAACAGCGTTTTGGGGGCCTGAAAACGCAAACTTTTGAAATGTGTAAACTACAAAAACTCGCATTTGTGAAAACGGTGACGTCATGCTCATGCATACTATGTGTTCAGTCTATAAGTGTGTGGTGTTTCTTTACAAAGTGACATCGCCAACTACTGGCCTTGCAGCATAACAGCGTTTTTAGTCGTTTTCGCGGATCCGTGTATATATATCATTGAATATATCGGTGGTTCTCAAATGGCGCTTTTCCACTGCGTGGTACGGCTCGGCTCGACTCGGCACGGCACAGCTCAGTTTGCTTTTCCACTGCGTGGTACGACTCGGCTTGGCACAGCACGGCTCGGCTCAGCTTGCTTTTCCACTGCAGTAGTACCGCTTCAAGTGGGTGGGATTACGTTGTAGTTGTGCCGCCTCTACTGCTGCGACATCATCGTAAACGCGACACAAAAACAAACTCGCGAAACAGGAGCAATGGAGCCAATCGAAGGAATGGTGTTCTTGATTCTCGGCATGTGGATGTTTTTCACCGCACGACGAAAAAGTTTGTTTCAAAGGAGGCTGATGGCAGCAAAACAAAATACTACAAAAAAAACCAAGAGAGTATGGGAACTCCTACAACAAAGCGCAGACGACAACAGGCTTGCTCGGTGGCGCATGAGGGTAGGCTAATCTTGCATGACGCTAGTAGTGACGATTCTCTCTGACCTTAGTGATCTGTAGTGTTTTCACGTCACATTTTTGTATTGGTACGGCACGCTTGGAACCCCAACCGAGGTGGTACTGTTTAAATGAGCCGTACCGAGCCGTACCATGCAGTGGAAAAGCACCAAAGCGAGCCGTACCAAGCCATACCATGCAGTGGAAAAGCGCCAAAGCGAGCCGTACCGAGCCATACCATGCAGTGGAAAAGCGCCAAAGCGAGCCGTACCGAGCCATACCATGCAGTGGAAAAGCGCCAAAGCGAGCCGTACCGAGCCATACCATGCAGTGGAAAAGCGCCAAAGCGAGCCGTACCGAGCCATACCATGCAGTGGAAAAGCGCCAAAATGGTACGCGTACCACTAGTGGTACTCAGGCTTCCTCTAGTGGTACGCAGAGGAATCACTAAATTAAAGTCCCTGTAAAGGCAATTCTTAAACTTCTAAACACATTATAAATGTTAGAAATATATTGCTGAAACACGTTACAAAGACTGTGAACTGTGTAGTACTAAAACGGTGGCTCGATGACGCACTGGAGCCACTGAGCATGGACCCTCCTCTAACACTATAATAACTAGAGCACATTCGCATCAGTTCGCCCGTTCAATCGCGCGTTACTGTCACTACCGTTAGTTACTACAGCCTACAGTTAGCTAGGTAGTTATGCCTTCGTCACGTAAATGCATATTACCTACTTGCGATAAATTACAAATCAGCTTATAAAACAAAATCGATGATATCTGGAGAAGGTGGATTAATTTTGTGAACAGCTACCTTGATTACCACCAACACCTCTGCAGTGATCGTTTTACACCGGATAGTTTTACAAACTTTCATCGGAGACAACTGGGATTCACTGATAATCCACTGCAGAATGGGGCTGAACCGACTATCTCCTGCCCCGGCCTTCATCCTCGCATCCCGCCAACATCTGGTGCCATCGTTGGCAGTACGTGCCCACCAGTGTTGTCTTGTGTGCTTAGTGCAGCTTTCCCGCGAGTGGGCGTGGTTTCAGCGCAGCCAGCGGACACGCCCCCAGCGTTTCAGAGCAGAGAATGCTGCTTATTTTTTCAAGATTTTGCTTGGCTCTTTTTTTTATCATTCAAATTTGTCTGGGTGGTTAATAACACATTTTTCTGTGGTGTGACAAACTCAGAACAAATATTTAATTTTGACTTTACAGGGACTTTAAATATAAATTAATGTTAAAACAATACATTTTAATTTGATCTTTATTTGAGTAAAGTTTTTTTAACATTTAAGTACAGTACAGTTTTAATTTAACTTTTAGGTACAACACATTTTAATTTAATCATTATTTAATTATTTTATTTACCTGTATGTAAGCACAGTGCAGTGTTAATGTACAAACTGTATTTACAATGTTAAAGTGGCTGACAACAATACATATTCTTATTAGGAATAAACTGCCTCGTTTTTGAACTGTGCAGAGCTGTAGCTGGATAGTTAGGCCTACGCTACTGTATTTTAATGTTGGTCATTATGGTGGTACTTGAAGAGCCAAATATTTTCTGAGGTGGTACTTGGTATAAAAAGTTTGAGAACCACTGGAATATATCATTGGTTAACCACCTTGTAGCTCACAGTAGCTCTGTCTTTAAAAGTTTATAAGCAATTTCCCTATGGAGAAAATGAATGGATTGTTGCGCTCTATTGCTGCAGGACAATCTCGGTGGCAACAGTAAGACGGCCATGATCGCCACCATCAGCCCAGCCGCTGACAACTACGAGGAGACGCTGTCGACACTGCGGTATGCCGACCGAGCGAAGAGAATCGTCAATCACGCCGTGGTCAATGAGGATCCCAACGCCCGCATCATCAGGGAGCTCCGGGAGGAAGTGGAGAAGCTGAAAGTGCAGCTGTCTCAGGCTGAGGTGAGCAGGGAGTTATGGGAGATTACCAGAAGATAACACCACACCGTGAATCTCTGATACAGGGGTTTTCAATCTTTTAGATGACACAAACCTCCAAATATGATCATCCTTGTGCGAGGGACACCTAATAATTAAAAGGCCGCTATATATTTCCATGTATAAAGACATTTTTTGCTGTGAAAAATTATATTATTAATATGTGTAAAATATTATTTGGAAAATATTTAGTTTCTATTACATTACATTATTATGATTTTTCTACTCACTACAATACTATACTGTTAGCTACATTATTTATTTGTTTTTATTTATGTATTTATTTATTTATTTTAAATCAAATTTTTATGATTTATTTACTTTATTACTTAAATCTTTTTAAAAACATTTATTTATTTTAACTTTTTTTTTTACACTGTTTCTCTGAACTTTTTCACAGACCCCGTAGCATCAGTCTATAGTAAAACAGTCTATTTTTAATAATACTTTTTTTGTTTTGATCAAATGAAATGTGTACAGTATTTATAATAGACAGTTTCCTGCATTTTCCACCAACTTTATTCCTCTCAATGCGTTGTGTAATTGCCTTTAAAATGGTTAAAACAAGATATGTTAGAAGGCATCCTGCTGCATGTCTTTGATACCTTCAAATGCTCCCTATGTAGACAGCTTCACTAGGTTTTAGAACAGAGCTGGTGTTAAACCTTATGGGGAACAGGGTTATTATCGTCAACTATGTTTTAACTTATCTATTTTATATAAGTGCTTAAATAATTCAAACTTAAACTGAAATAAAAACAAATGAAAACTATAGATATATTTAAAAAAAAACTAATACTTTAAATAAAAATAAAATGAATATGGAAAATAAAAAAACTACTTTAAAATATTAGTAAAAATATTAGTAAAATAGCTCAAACATAAACCAAACTAAAAATGAATAAAAACTATATAGATATATTTAAAAACCAAAAACTAATACTTTAACCAAAATTAAACTTAAATTAAAATGAATATGAAAAAAAAAAATCAAAATATTAGTAAAAATTATAATAGCATATTAATGGTATTAAAATAACACTGATGGGGAGATGATTAGACTTGTAGCTTTTAATGATAATGTTTGTTATGTTGTATTTGTCAGTCTCTGAAGGCTCCTGAGCTGAAGGAGAAACTCCAAGAGTCGGAGAAGCTCATTCAGGAAATGACGGTCACCTGGGAAGAGAAACTCCGGAAAACGGAGGAGATTGCACAGGTGTCACACACACAATCATGCATACAATCACACATGTTGGGTTTTCATGTTTTATGGGTACTTTCCATAGAGATAATAATTTTTATACTGTACAAACTGTATATTCTATCCCCTAAACCTACCCATCACAGAAAACTTTATGGATTTTTACAATTTCAAAAACTTAATTTAGTATGATTTACACTCACCTAAAGGATTATTAGGAACACCTGTTCAATTTCTCATTAATGCAACTATCTAATCAACCAATCACATGGCAGTTGCTTCAATGCATTTAGGGGTGTGGTCCTGGTCAAGACAATCTCCTGAACTCCAAACTGAATGTCAGAATGGGAAAGAAAGGTGATTTAAGCAATTTTGAGCGTGGCATGGTTGTTGGTGCCAGACGGGCCGGTCTGAGTATTTCACAATCTGCTCAGTTACTGGGATTTTCACGCACAACCATTTCTAGAGTTTACAAAGAATGGTGTGAAAAGGGAAAAACATCCAGTATGCGGCAGTCCTGTGGGCGAAAATGCCTTGTTGATGCTAGAGGTCAGAGGAGAATGGGCCGACTGATTCAAGCTGATAGAAGAGCAACTTTGACTGAAATAACCACTCGTTACAACCGAGGTATGCAGCAAAGCATTTGTGAAGCCACAACACGCACAACCTTGAGGCGGATGGGCTACAACAGCAGAAGACCCCACCGGGTACCACTCATCTCCACTACAAGTAGGAAAAAGAGGCTACAATTTGCACGAGCTCACCAAAATTGGACAGTTGAAGACTGGAAAAATGTTGCCTGGTCTGATGAGTCTCGATTTCTGTTGAGACATTCAGATGGTAGAGTCAGAATTTGGCGTAAACAGAATGAGAACATGGATCCATCATGCCTTGTTACCACTGTGCAGGCTGGTGGTGGTGGTGTAATGGTGTGGGGGATGTTTTCTTGGCACACTTTAGGCCCCTTAGTGCCAATTGGGCATCGTTTAAATGCCACGGCCTACCTGAGCATTGTTTCTGACCATGTCCATCCCTTTATGACCACCATGTACCCATCCTCTGATGGCTACTTCCAGCAGGATAATGCACCATGTCACAAAGCTCGAATCATTTCAAATTGGTTTCTTGAACATGACAATGAGTTCACTGTACTAAAATGGCCCCCACAGTCACCAGATCTCAACCCAATAGAGCATCTTTAGGATGTGGTGGAACGGGAGCTTCGTGCCCTGGATGTGCATCCCACAAATCTCCATCAACTGCAAGATGCTATCCTATCAATATGGGCCAACATTTCTAAAGAATGCTTTCAGCACCTTGTTGAATCAATGCCACGTAGAATTAAGGCAGTTCTGAAGGCGAAAGGGGGTCAAACACAGTATTAGTATGGTGTTCCTAATAATCCTTTAGGTGAGTGTATAACCAAAAATGTCCCCACAAGGTCAAAAATTACTAGTATTACTATCCTATATACTATCCTGGTATTACCAATGTAGGGTTTACTAGGACCACACACACATTTGCTTGTCTCGATGTTGATATTGTGCAGCTCTGCAGAATGAAGTTTGCATACAATTTTATTGTGGCTCAGTTTCTCTTAGAAAAGACATATCTCAAATGAGTTCTCTTAAATATCTGTCGTTTCTGCTAGACTGAGATGAAATGGAGAACATTTGCTGTCAAGAATGATTTGCCAGCAATCAAAAGTCGGAGATCTCAGTAAAAACTAATTTTTAGTCAAATTCTCATTTAAATGTAGGAAAAATATCTGAGACAAAGATGATATTTAAATGAACCAAACCAAAGGAAAGGGCACATCTGAGCAATAACAGCCTCACAGAACATGTCATATTTGATTGACAGCTGTCATTGGTCTCTGCAGGAGCGCCAGAAGCAGCTGGAGAGCATGGGAATCTCTCTGGAGTCATCAGGGATCAAGGTTGGAGAGGACAAGTGCTTCCTGGTCAACCTGAACGCTGATCCTGCTCTTAATGAACTTCTGGTTTACTACCTGAAGGTACATTGATTGCACATTGAGACGTAGTTAGTGAGGTTTGCATCACTGTTACTGTTGCTCATTCATTTCCATTGGACTGCTTCCATGAGGGCTGCTAGGATTTTTGATGCTCTTTTATTTTTTGATGCATCTCAAGGGACACATAAGAATAGCTGAGTGACAATAAATAAAACATTTTTTAATGGACAAATTAAAGTCTTGATGTTGTTTTGGAGCTCTACTAGAATAGTTTTTTGACTGTTCAAACAAAACTTTCATACATATTTGACATTGTTGCAGCTCCTCTCTTCCCAGGCTGTCATTAACACTCTGTTTAGCTCTGTTTTCTGTCTCTGTGAAGCCCCTCCTTCTGAAAAGCACAATGTGCTCTGATTGGTCGGCTTGACCAGTGTGTTGTGATTGGTCAAGCGCTTTGAGTGTGTTTGGGAAATGTCCCGCCGCTTACCATAACTGTGAGTTTCAACACACTACTAACTCACTCAACCAGGCCTCTGACTTTATTTTGCATATACCTTGGTCGGGAAATATTAAAATGATTAATATTTTGACCTTTGTTCCTGGAAAAAAAAACTCAAGACTATAAAACAGTGACACTGATATAGAGAATAACTCCTGCTAGAGGGACTTTGGAACTTTGCAGACCTTTTTCATGATCAAACAGCAATACTAAAGACAGCTGAAAATGTATAAAAGTTACATTTATTGTTCATATACTAACTACAGTACTGTCACTACACAATGCAAAGCACGATTGCAATCAAAAAGTTTTTGCAAACAAATTGAAATTGCACTATAACTGCCAGCAGGGGACGAATCGTATCTGGAGGTTGCAAACAGTGAAAAGTCGACTTAGGCCGCGTGTCCACCTAGGCGTTCTGCTGAAAGCACCTAGCTGTGAGCGCTTGAGAGCGTTTTGGCAGTGCAGCGTTTTTTTCTGTTGAGACTCTTTGCTTGCTATGATACGGAATATCCGCGGAAGTGTTACTAGCATCTCATTTCACAGATAGTTTGTTTCTGTATTGATTCTACAAACCCGATTCCAAAAAACTTACACTGTACAAATTGTGAATAAAAACAGAATGCAATGATGTGGAAGTTTAAAATTTCAATTTTATTCAGAATACAACATAGATGACATATCAAATGTTTAAACTGAGAAAATGTATCATTTTAAGGGAAAAATTAGTTGATTTTAAATTTCATGGCATCAACACATCTCAAAAAAGTTGGGACAAGGCCATGTTTACCACTGTGTGGCATCCCCTCTTCTTTTTATAACAGTCTGCAAACATCTGGGGACTGAGGAGACAAGTTGCTCAAGTTTAGGAATAGGAATGTTGTCCCATTCTTGTCTAATACAGGCTTCTAGTTGCTCAACTGTCTTAGGTCTTCTTTGTCGCATCTTCCTCTTTATGATGCGCCAAATGTTTTCTATGGGTGAAAGATCTGGACTGCAGGCTGGCCATTTCAGTACCCGGATCCTTCTACGCAGCCATGATGTTGTAATTTATGCAGTATGTGGTCTGGCATTGTCATGTTGGAAAATGCAAGGTCTTCCCTGAAAGAGACGACGTCTGGATGGGAGCATATGTTGTTCTAGAACTTGGATATACCTTTCAGCATTGATGGTGCCTTTCCAGATGTGTAAGCTGCCCATGCCACACGCACTCATGCAACCCCATACCATCAGAGATGCAGGCTTCTGAACTGAGCGCTGATGACAACTTGGGTTGTCCTTGTCCTCTTTAGTCCGGATGACATGGCGTCCCAGTTTTCCAAAAAGAACTTCAAATTTTGATTCGTCTGACCACAGAACAGTTTTCCACTTTGCCACGGTCCATTTTAAATGAGCCTTGGCCCAGAGAAAACGCCTGCGCTTCTGGATCATGTTTAGATATGGCTTCTTTTTTGACCTATAGAGTTTTAGCCGGCAATGGCGAATGGCACGGTGGATCGTGTTCACCGACAATGTTTTCTGGAAGTATTCCTGAGCCCATGTTGTGATTTCCATTACAGTAGCATTCCTGTATGTGATGCAGTGCCGTCTAAGGGCCCGAAGATCACGAGCATCCAGTATGGTTTTCCGGCCTTGACCCTTAGGCAGAGATTGTTCCAGATTCTCTGAATCTTTGGATGATATTATGCACTGTAGATGATGACAACTTCAAACTCTTTGCAATATTTCTCTGAGAAACTCCTTTCTGATATTGCTCCACTATTTTTCGCCGCAGCATTGGGGGAATTGGTGATCCTCTGCCCATCTTGACTTCTGAGAGACACTGCCACTCTGAGAGGCTCTTTTTATACCCAATCATGTTGCCAATTGACCTAATAAGTTGCAAATTGGTCCTCCAGCTGTTCCTTATACGTACATTTAACTTTTCCGGCCTCTTATTGCTACCTGTCCCAACTTTTTTGGAATGTGTAGCTCTCATGAAATCCAGAATGAGCCAATATTTGGCATGACATTTCAAAATGTCTCACTTTCAACATTTGATATGTTATCTATATTACATTGTGAATAAAATATAAGTTTATGAGATTTGTAAATTATTGCATTCCTTTCTTATTCACAATTTGTACAGTGTCCCAACTTTTTTGGAATCGGGTTTGTATATAAAAATGTCGATACAATGTAAAGTATTTGCTCTGGCTCTTGTTTTAAATCATTTTGTTCCGTTATTGTGCTTGTTGTTGTCTTCTGTTGGCGTTGTACAAGCAGAATGTGGCGGTTGGTCATTGTTGTATTTGTCCCACCCCTCCTCCACTGTGATTGGTCGGCTGGGTAAAAAGTGACAGTGATGAACGCTGCGTTTTACCCAAAGTTGAACATTGTTCAACTCACGGCGACCAGTAAAAAACAAACTGAACTGTGAAATAGACGCTCAGCACCTCGTTATGCTCCTGGCGTTTTAGAAATGCGGCGCTCCCATTGAAACAATTGAAAAAATATGCTAGCCTCTGGAAAAAACACTTTGGTGGACACACGGCCTTAAAGGCGGAGATGATTTTCTAGCCTGAATCATCTGATTCAACTGATTCTTTCTGACTCAAAAGAATGAGTCAATCAATATTTTATTCAATTCAGTCTTCTATAGGTCGAAGTGTAGCTGTCAACACTGTCGTACAAGGTGCATTTGCGGGTACAGCGGCCCTGAGCTCTGATCGAGACCTGTGAGAACAGCAGCCAGACCTCGTCTGAACCAACAACAGGCCTTTGTCTGCTGCCTCCAGTCGGCTTGGCATACCAATGTTGAATTAGCATGTTAATGTGAAAGGAATAGTGCAGCTGTGGGCATGAACAGCGTCCCCCTGGAAAAGCAATGTTTGTGTAACTGAGCCCACATGTATGAAAACACGCACAGCCCTCTTTACTCCTTCCTTTGATGGTTGTTATTTTGTTCTTCACTGTTAATGCGTTGAAAAATGTGAAGATGATCTGGACGTGTGTTATTTGTGGCAGGGTTATTGTTGCAATAAATGTTTGTAATTACCTTCATACTACTGCCTTAGAATTTGGCCAAAACAACATACACTATATTGCCAAAAGTATTAGGACACCCCTCCAAATCATTGAATTCAGGTGTTCCAATCACTTCCATGGCCACAGGTGTATAAAATCAAGCACCTAGGCATGCAGACGCTTCTACAAACATTTGTGAAAGAATGGGTCGCTCTCAGGAGCTCAGTGAATTCAAGCGTGGTACCGTGATAGGTTGCCACCTGTGCAATAAGTCCATTCGTGAAATGTCCTCACTACTAAATATTCCACGGTCAACTGTTAGTGGTATTATAACAAAGTGGAAGCAATTGGGAACTACAGCAACTCAGCCACCAAGTGGCAGGCCACGTAAAATCATAGAGCGGGGCCAGCGCATGCTGAGGGTCACAGTGCGCAGAAGTCACCGACTTTCTGCAGAGTCAATAGCTACAGACCTCTGAATTTTGTGTGGCCTTCAGATTAGCTCAAGAACAGTGCGTAGAAAGCTTCATGGAATGGGTTTCCATGGCCGAGCAGCTGCATCCAAGCCTTACATCACCAAGTGCAATGCAAAGCGTCGGATGCAGTGGTGTAACGCACGCCGCCACTGGACTCTAGAGCAGTGGAGACGTGTTCTCTGGAGTGACCAATCACGCTTCTCTGTCTGGCAATCCGATGGACGAGTCTGGGTTTGGCGGTTGCCAGGAGAACGGTACTTGCCTGACTGCATTGTGCCAAGTGTAAAGTTTGGTGGAGGGGGGATTATGGTGTGGGGTTGTTTTTCAGGGGTTGGGCTTGGCCCCTTAGTTCCAGTGAAAGGAACTCTTAATGCTTCAGCATACCAAGACATTTTGGACAATTTCATGCTCCCAACTTTGTGGGAACAGTTTGGGGATGGCCCCTTCCTGTTCCAACATGACTGCACACCAGTGCACAAAGCAAGGTCCATAAAGACAAGGATGAGCGAATTTGGTGTGGAGGAACTTGACTGGCCTGCACAGAGTCCTGACCTCAACCCGATAGAACACCTTTGGGATGAATTAGAGCGGAGACTGCGAGCCAGGCCTTCTCGTCCAACATCGGTGCCTGACCTCACAAATGTGCTTCTAGAAGAATGGTCAAAAATTTCCATAAACACACTCCTAAACCTTGTGGAAAGCCTTTCCAGAAGAGTTGAAGCTGTTATAGCTGCAAAGGCTGGGCCAACTCCATATTAAACCCTACGGATTAAGAATGGGATGTCATTAAAGTTCATGTGCATGTAAAGGCAGGCGTCCCAAAACTTTTGGCAATATAGTGTACCTTAGAAGGCATCCTGCTGCATGCTTTTGATGCCTTACAATGCTCCCTATGTAGACAGCTTCACTAGGTTTTAGAACAGAGCCTGTGCCAAATATTATGGGGGAACAGGGTTATTATCATCAACTACAACTGTGGTGCTGTGTAGCAGCTCACGTGTGAGATGTTCTTCTCTGTGTTCAGGATCACACGCGTGTGGGTGCCGACACGTCTCAGGACATCCAGCTGTTCGGCATCGGGATCCAGTCTGAGCACTGTGTGCTGGACGTCATGTCTGAAGGAGACGTCACGCTCACGCCGCTGGAGAACGCCAGGTAAGAGAAACCTGTCAAGCACGTCCGACTGTTTATTAGCATGACAAGTATTTTTCATTTGTATCGCCAAAGCGTTTGCATACAGGTGTACAGTTAAAACATCAACAAAAAGGAATGAAATGAAATATAGAATATGTTGTAATTGAAAAATAAAGATAAAATGGAAGGTGAAGTTACATGTAAATGAAAAAAAAGAAAATAATAATAATAAAAAAATTCTGGGTCACATTTCACCCCAAAATCAACAGAAAATATATTTTGCAGAAAGTAAATCAAGCGTTTAACAAATATATATATATATTTTATATATTTTTTACATTACATGAAGCTTTGCAAATGACATAATTAGATCTCCTTACACGCCCAGACCACTTATTTTTTGTGTAATTCTCAATTTGGTTTTTTTATATTTTCCATTTTCATTTTAATTGTAGTTACAGTAAAATTTATGTTTTTATAGTTTTTGTTTTTTACTATATTTTTTCTGTAATTATATACATATTTTTTTCGTTATTAAATTAATCATATTTTTTCATGTAATTCATATTTTTATTTCAGTTTTAGTTTTAGCAAATTTAGTACTTTAATTTAAACTGATTGAAAGTTATAAATGTTGCCTAACTAACTGAAATATAATATAATACATATATTATTTTATATCTGCTATTGTTTATATCAATTAATGTAAGTGTTTTTCATTTTAGTTAAAGATAACAACACTGATAATTCTGAATGTTTTGCAATTTAAAATATATAAATATATATGCATTTTTATATTGTACTGTTTTTTTCTGTTATTTGCAATTCTTCATGGGATGTTCATTCCCTCATTAAGGAATTCAGGAACACAGTCTTGTGCCTTTGTCTTATTTGCGTTTTTAAACACTTTTCGCGTCCAATCAAATATTGTTTCATTCTGATTGTGATGTCTTCACTTTATTTTCCTGTCCAGGACCTGCGTGAACGGCACAATGCTCTTCTCCAAGGTTCACCTGTGGCACGGAGATCGCATCCTGTGGGGAAACAACCACTTCTTCAGGTAAGCTGCAGATCTGTGCATCTAGGCGTCTCCTTTACATGTAGAGGCTCATCAGAGTGAACATGTTGTCCTCAGAATCAACCTGCCGAAGCGCAAACGGCGTGACCGGTTAAAGGAGATGGATTCTTCCCGCGAGAGCTTCGTGGAGGCTGATGTGGAGACGGCCAGCGAGGCTTCGTCTGAGCAGGACTACAGCTACGAGTTCGCACAGATGGAGGTCATGATGAAAGCTCTGGGGAACAACGGTACACACTAGAGCCTTTACTACACACTACACATAGAGACATACATGTCACAATTTAATTCAGTATTATTATATGGAATATGAAACACATCTATACATCCTTATAACAAGATGGATTTTCCTGCGTGTATTCCCATTGCTGATTATTATGAAAATGCACAAAAAAATCAAATAAAAAAAAATATATATATATTTTAAATAAATAAATACAAATTTATTTAAAAAAAATGACTTTCACATCTATACATCCCTATAAGATGAATTTACCTCCTTGTATTCTCATTGCTGATTAAAAAAATGCAAAAAAAAAAAAAAAAATGCAAAAAAAAAAAATAATAATAATATATATATATATATATATATATACACTCACCTAAAGGATTATTAGGAACACCTGTTCAATTTCTCATTAATGCAATTATCTAATCAACCAATCACATGGCAGTTGCTTCAATGCATTTAGGGGTGTGGTCCTGGTCAAGACAATCTCCTGAACTCCAAACTGAATGTCAGAATGGGAAAGAAAGGTGATTTAAGCAATTTTGAGCGTGGCATGGTTGTTGGTGCCAGACGGCCGGTCTGAGTATTTCACAATCTGCTCAGTTACTGGGATTTTCATGCACAACCATTTCTAGAGTTTACAAAGAATGGTGTGAAAAGGGAAAAACATCCAGTATGCGGCAGTCCTGTGGGAGAAAATGCCTTGTTGATGCTAGAGGTCAGAGGAGAATGGGCCGACTGATTCAAGCTGATAGAAGAGCAACTTTGACTGAAATAACCACTCGTTACAACCGAGGTATGCAGCAAAGCATTTGTGAAGCCACAACACGCACAACCTTGAGGCGGATGGGCTACAACAGCAGAAGACCCCACCGGGTACCACTCATCTCCACTACAAATAGGAAAAAGAGGCTACAATTTGCACGAGCTCACCAAAATTGGACAGTTGAAGACTGGAAAAATGTTGCCTGGTCTGATGAGTCTCGATTTCTGTTGAGACATTCAGATGGTAGAGTCAGAATTTGGCGTAAACAGAATGAGAACATGGATCCATCATGCCTTGTTACCACTGTGCAGGCTGGTGGTGGTGGTGTAATGGTGTGGGGGATGTTTTCTTGGCACACTTTAGGCCCCTTAGTGCCAATTGGGCATCGTTTAAATGCCACGGCCTACCTGAGCATTGTTTCTGACCATGTCCATCCCTTTATGACCACCATGTACCCATCCTCTGATGGCTACTTCCAGCAGGATAATGCACCATGTCACAAAGCTCGAATCATTTCAAATGGGTTTCTTGAACATGACAATGAGTTCACTGTACTAAAATGGCCCCCACAGTCACCAGATCTCAACCCAATAGAGCATCTTTGGGATGTGGTGGAACGGGAGCTTCGTGCCCTGGATGTACATCCCACAAATCTCCATCAACTGCAAGATGCTATCCTATCAATATGGGCCAACATTTCTAAAGAATGCTTTCAGCACCTTGTTGAATCAATGCCACGTAGAATTAAGGCAGTTCTGAAGGCGAAAGGGGGACAAACACAGTATTAGTATGGTGTTCCTAATAATCCTTTAGGTGAGTGTATATAATATTATAATCTCATTGCTGATTATTATAAAAATTCAATAAAAATAAATCATTTATTTTTAATATATAAATAATTTAGTGCTGTCAAATTGATTAATCATGATTAATCACATCTAACATAAAAGTTCATAAATATATTATATGTGAGATATATACACTCACCTAAAGGATTATTAGGAACACCATACTAATACTGTGTTTGACCCCCTTTCGCCTTCAGAACTGCCTTAATTCTACGTGGCATTGATTCAACAAGGTGCTGAAAGCATTCTTTAGAAACGTTGGCCCATATTGATAGGATAGCATCTTGCAGTTGATGGAGATTTGTGGGATGCACATCCAGGGCACGAAGCTCCCGTTCCACCACATCCCAAAGATGCTCTATTGGGTTGAGATCTGGTGACTGTGGGGGCCATTTTAGTACAGTGAACTCATTGTCATGTTCAAGAAACCAATTTGAAATTATTCGAGCTTTGTGACATGGTGCATTATCCTGCTGGAAGTAGCCATCAGAGGATGGGTACATGGTGGTCATAAAGGGATGGACATGGTCAGAAACAATGCTCAGGTAGGCCGTGGCATTTAAACGATGCCCAATTGGCACTAAGGGGCCTAAAGTGTGCCAAGAAAACATCCCCCACACCATTACACCACCACCACCAGCCTGCACAGTGGTAACAAGGCATGATGGATCCATGTTCTCATTCTGTTTACGCCAAATTCTGACTCTACCATCTGAATGTCTCAACAGAAATCGAGACTCATCAGACCAGGCAACATTTTTCCAGTCTTCAACTGTCCAATTTTGATGAGCTCGTGCAAATTGTAGCCTCTTTTTCCTATTTGTAGTGGAGATGAGTGGTACCCGGTGGGGTCTTCTGCTGTTGTAGCCCATCCGCCTCAAGGTTGTGCGTGTTGTGGCTTCACAAATGCTTTGCTGCATACCTCGGTTGTAACGAGTGGTTATTTCAGTCAAAGTTGCTCTTCTATCAGCTTGAATCAGTCGGCCCATTCTCCTCTGACCTCTAGCATCAACAAGGCATTTTCGCCCACAGGACTGCCGCATACTGGATGTTTTTCCCTTTTCACACCATTCTTTGTAAACTCTAGAAATGGTTGTGCGTGAAAATCCCAGTAACTGAGCAGATTGTGAAATACTCAGACCGGCCCGTCTGGCACCAACAACCATGCCATGCTCAAAATTGCTTAAATCACCTTTCTTTCCCATTCTGACATTCAGTTTGGAGTTCAGGAGATTGTTTTGACCAGGACCACACCCCTAAATGCATTGAAGCAACTGCCATGTGATTGGTTGATTAGATAATTGCATTAATGAGAAATTGAACAGGTGTTCCTAATAATCCTTTAGGTGAGTGTATATATATATATATATATATATATATATATATACATAGATATAGATATATTTACAAACTTGTATGTTAGATGCGATTAATCTAAATAATAATTTAAATTTACCAGATTATCTTTTTTAAAGTACAAACAAGTGGAAAAAATCTGCCAATGCAACACTTATATTTTCTGAATATATTATCTGAAAACAAACCCTAATATCTCAAGTAAATTTATCTTGTTTGAAGGATGTTTAAGGGAGTGTTTAGTTTCTGGAGAAAGCCAGCCATTATTAGCAGACAGTGTTATTTTAGTATTATTTATATACTTATATATTATACTTTAATTTAAGTTTAAGTTTTAGTAATTTTATTATGTGCTTTTGCCATTTTTATTAATTTTTAAAAAAATATATATTTATTTATCTTTATTTCAGTTTTAATGTAACTTAAACTTATTTTATTTCAGTTAGTTGACAAGGCAATATTTCTAATTTCCATTTAAGATTTTTAAGTTTAAGTTTTACATCTAATATTTATATTGTATTATATTTCAGCTTTATTTCAGTTAACAGAAATGGTTAGAGATAGTAACATTGATTAATAGAAACGTCTGTGTTTCTGTAAAGCTGTTGTCCCCGTATCTCCTCAGACCCCATGCAGAACGTGGTGCAGGTGCTGGAGAAGCAGTATCTGGAGGAGAAGCGTCTGGCTCTGGAGGAGCAGCGGCTGATGTACGAGCGCGAGCTTCAGTCCCTGCGGCAGCGGCTCTCCCCGGAGAAGGTGTCGCAGCACCAGCGCTGCAGCAGCGACCGTCTGCCCTTCCCCACACACTCCACACACAACAAAGTGCGGCTGTGGACGGAGGAGAGGTGAGAACGCAGAGTCGGCCTTTAATCATTCAAAATATGCATATGTCAAAAGAAGGTACATAGAAGCATAATCATGCTATCTACCTTTTTGAAACAGCCTTCATGTTGGAGGTTGTACCTATGATGCCTTAAAATGCTGCCTACATTGGCAGCTCACTAGGTTTTGGAGCAGATCCGTATCGTTTACAAAATGAAACTTCTTTAAACCTGTGATTTCACGTTCTATCTCGCCCAAACATAGACACACACTCTCACACAGAGAAGCAAATCCTTGTAACACTCACATTTAACATTCCCTGGACATTTTTGCTCTATTCATCCAGCCACGCTTTCTAGTCGTCCGCTAGCGTGGCGGCGTCTCATGAGAGGTTCGTGTGAATGTGCCTCTGTGTTTTTTAGGGACGAGCTGTTCCGCCAGAGTCTGTCTCGGCTGCGCGAGCAGGTGGTGAGAGCAAACGCACTGGTACGAGAGGCCAACTTCCTGTCCGAGGAGATGCACAAACTCACTGACTACCAGGTCACGCTGCAGATACCGGCCGCCAACCTCAGCGCCAACCGCAAGGTGCGAGCTGACGCAATACACACAATTACATTCCTTCATTTAGCAGATGCTTTTATCCAAAGCATTGTACAAGCAATTTGTCATAAGACCAAACAATACAGAGACCCAAAAAGACACCAAGCGAAGGTTTCTTACTCATTTATTTATTTACTCATTTACTTGTGTATTTATTTGCTTATCTATTTATTTACTTATTTAATTTACTTATTTACTTTTTCATTTATTCATTCATTTACTCATTTATTTACTTTATTTATTCATTTGTTTACTTACTCATTTATTTATAATTTATTTGTTTTCATTTTTGTTTTTTTATTTCTATAATTTATTAGTTTTCTCATTTATTTACTCATTTATTTATTTTAATTCATTAATTTATTCTTTTATTTAGTCATTTATTTACAGATTTACATTATTTATTCATTTGTTTATTTCCTTATTGCTTATTTATTTATTTTACTTCTTTATTTACTTTATTCATTTGTTTGCTTACTCATTTATTTATTTATAATTTATTTGTTTTTATTACTTTTTATTTCTGTAACTTGTTTTATTTATTTTTCTTATTTATTTATTCATTTATTTATTTATTTTAATTCATTCATTCATTTATTCTATTATTTACTTATTTATTTACACATTTGTTTAATTGTTTATTCATTTACTTATTCATTTATTAATTTACTCATTTATTTGTTATTTATTATTTGTTTACTTGTTTGTTTATTTGTTTATTTGTAATTTATTTGTTTTTATTATTTTTTACTCATTTATTTATTTATTTTTCTCATTTATTTATGTGTTTATTTATTTATTTACTCATTGATTTATTTATGATTTTTATTAATTTATGATATTTTATTAAATTTTAGACAAATAAATAGGAATTATAGTGAGCGCTTTCATTTATGGTTGTGCATTAGGTGGATCTTCAATTATGAACCCTAAATAGGTGCTGACAGCAGTGTCTAATTATTTTAAACAACATTTTATACTTCTTTTATCATTATTAGGCATGCAGTTTTATGACCTCACATAAATAGACAACATGGATTAAAAATGATGAAAAACTTACTAGAACTGGCACCTAAAAATATACACTTACACTTGTGCATTTAGCAGACGCTTTTATCCAAAGTGACTTGCATTGCATTCAAAGTATACATTCATCAGTTCATGCATTACTTGGGAATCAAACCCATGACTTTGGCATTGCTAGTGCCACACTCTGCTGTTTGCTCTACGTTTCTCTTATACATTTACATACATCATGATAGTACATAAAATGTTCATGTTAATTATTTTATAAAAACAAACCATAAGTGCAGCTGATTGTCACTATATTATGTTTCCTCTGTAATATTCAATTTATGTACTGCAATTATTTTAACCCCAGCGTGGCGCTATAGTCAGTGAACCAGCGATCCAGGTGCGGCGTAAAGGGAAGGGAACACAGGTGTGGACCATCGAGAAATTAGAGAACAAACTAGTGGACATGAGAGACCACTACAGGGACTGGCGGGAAGGCACACAGGATGTGGTAAGAAATTGAAAGAAATGTATACTTTTAAATTGTAATAATATTTCACAATATTACTGTTTTTTGCTCGAATAAATGCAGCCCTGGTGAGCATAAAAGACCGACCCCAAACTTTTGAATATTTCTATAAAAATCACTTTTTTTCTGCATTTTTACCAGGTTAACCAGCTGCACAATAAGGCAGGAGATCCGTTCTATGAAGCACAAGAGAATCACAACCTCATCGGCGTAGCAAACGTCTTCCTGGAGTGTCTGTTTCATGACGTCAAGCTGCAGTATGCCGTTCCCATCATCAGCCAGCAGGGAGAGGTGGGTCGGCGTCTACATGTACATCTACCTGTTGAACTAGCTGTTAAACGGCGTCTATCATACCTGTCGTGCTCTTTTGGCAGGTCGCCGGCCGGCTGCATGTGGAGCTGGTCCGTGTGAGCGGAGTCGTGCCTGAGCGTTTGGCGGGAGGAGACGATTCCTCCGAGAATTCCAGCGAGAGCAGCGGATATGAGGTCATGGACAATAATGGAGAGATCGTCCACATGGCCAAAAAACTCACCTGCAGGGTAAAGGGCTCAGTACTTTTTCAGTTTTATCCTCAATTATTTTATCAAACTTATCTCTGCATCTGCTCTGAGTCACTTTAACGTGCATTTGGAAAAGCACATTTAGAAGATACAAGCGTTCAAAACATACAGTCTCTCACCTCCGCCAATAAGGATCAATGATTTTGATGACATCACTCTGCACTTCAGCTTCTCATCAGATTTTCTGTCCAATCAAATGCTCTCTAGAATTTTAAGCCCCGCCCCTTACATTATAAACAGACACTGAAGCTGTGGCTGAAATCGGTCACTTGTTCACACATTTACTATTTTCTACATGGTGAATGGCACCTAGTGCACTATATAGGGGATAGGGAACGATTCAGACAGTGTAAATATGCTTTCCATTGGGGCGAATGAAGTCTGGTTTCACGTTAGTGTCAGTGAAACGCCGGTCCAGAGACATGATAGCACAGAGCGGATCATGTGATCGAGTCGGTCCAGAGACACGACAGCACAGAGCGGATCATGTGATCGAGTCGGTCCAGAGACACGACAGCACAGAGCGGATCATGTGATCGAGTCGGTCCAGAGACACGACAGCACAGAGCGGATCATGTGATCGAGTTGGTCCAGAGACACGACAGCACAGAGCGGATCATGTGATCGAGTCGGTCCAGAGACACGACAGCACAGAGCGGATCATGTGATCGAGACGGTCCAGAGACACGACAGCACAGAGCGGATCATGTGATCGAGTCGGTCCAGAGACACGACAGCACAGAGCGGATCATGTGATCGAGTCGGTCCAGAGACACGACAGCACAGAGCGGATCATGTGATCGAGACGGTCCAGAGACACGACAGCACAGAGCGGATCATGTGATCGAGTCGGTCCAGAGACACGACAGCACAGAGCGGATCATGTGATCGAGTCGGTCCAGAGACACGACAGCACAGAGCGGATCATGTGATCGAGTCGGTCCAGAGACACGACAGCACAGAGCGGATCATGTGATCGAGTCGGTTCAGAGACACGACAGCACAGAACGGATCATGTGATCGAGTCGGTCCAGAGACACGATAGCACAGAGCGGATCATGTGATCGAGTCGGTCCAGAGACACGACAGCACAGAGCGGATCATGTGATCGAGTCGGTCCAGAGACACGACAGCACAGAGCGGATCATGTGATCGAGTCGGTCCAGAGACACGACAGCACAGAGCGGATCATGTGATCGAGTCGGTCCAGAGACACGATAGTACAGAGCGGATCATGTGATCGAGTCAGTCCAGAGACACGACAGCACAGAGCGGATCATGTGATCGAGTCGGTCCACAGACACGATTGAGTCCGTCCAGAGACACGATAGCACAGAGCGGATCATGTGATCGAGTCGGCGCAGACCAGAAACGTATCGGACTCGTTTGAATTCTGCACAGAATGCTGTATTTTAAAGCGATATGAAGGAGATCAGGAGGAGAAACGGTTAGAGATTAGGAGGAAACTGTGGCTTTACCGAGCTCAACAGCTCTGGCCGAGCTGTGATATAAACTAAACGCTATTGGCTATTTTTTTAAAAGGGGAGGAGCTATTCAATATGTCCCGCCCTGTCTTCCTGTTTCAGTGGAAATTATGTCAACACGTTGAATAATGCTGCGCGTTTCAAGGCACTTCAGTGAGCCTTTAAAGGAATAGTTAACCAAAAATGAAAATTATCCCATAATAATAGCGTTCATGAGAGAGTTACGTGGTTTCCGTGAGAGGCGTCTGTTTTTCAAGTTTCAAGTCATTTTTCAAGTTTTTTTATTTGTTTTTGTAAATATGTCTAATATGCCTTGGCAAAACAATTTAAATTTTTTTGTTTTATTTTATTTCAGTTCAAGTTTATTTGATTTCAAGCAACAAAATGTTTTTTATGGTTTTAGTTTGAGTTAACTCTAGTAACCCTGGTTTAGTGTTGTCATAAACACTCACTGTAGTGTTCTCCTTGTGTCAGGTGCGGATCCGAGAGGCGTCTGGTTTGCCTCTCAACCTGTCCAACTTCGTCTTCTGTCAGTACAGCTTCTGGGAACAACCAGAGCCCGCTGTGGCTCCGCCCATGGTCAGCCCGGACACGCCTTCCCCGCGGACCCCCGACGCAGAGTTCACTGTGCGCTTCGACCACTGCAGGGTAAAGAACAACCTTACAGCAGACATTTACTAAAGAGCCAGTGCTGTTTTATTGTCAGAGATGCTAGTATAGTTTTTATTCATATTTTGGAATTATTTTTTATTTTTATTTTTTCTGTTTTCATTTGTTTCAGTTAAAGTTTTTGTAATTTATTTGTGTGGTTTTGTCATTTTTATTATTATTATTATTATTATTATTATTAATGTCTATTTATTAATTTTCAGTTTTAGTTTTGGTTATTTCAGTACATCAAGTTAAACTAAATGAAAATGAAATGCTGCCTTGGCAACTAGATTTAAAAATGTTTTCTTATATTTTATTTCAGGTAATGTTTATTTTTATGTCATGCAACAAAAATGTTTCTTATGGTTTAGTTTAGTTAATTATAATAACCCTGTAAAGTACCCATCAATATGAACTTGTATATGAAGAAACCGGATGTATTTCAGCTCAACACACTAGTTTTATTCAATTTTTTTATTATTTATTTATTTTTTATTATATTTGTATTATTATTTCTAGTGCTCCTAGTGATGAAAGAAGATTGAGGAAGGTGAAATGCAAAAAGAAAGATTTTTAGTTTTAAAACTAGTTTTAAATTTTATTTCTTTATTATTTGTATTATTATTATTACTTTTTATTTATTTATTATTATTGTTTTAATTATTATTATTACTAGTGATGAAATAAGGTGAAATGCAAACAAGAGGAAGATTTATGTATTTGTTTATTTATTATTATTTTATTTATTATTAATACTACTGCTCCTAGAGATGTGATAAAACATCTAACACCAAGTTAGTTTTTTATGTTGCATGTCTGTAAATCCAATAATAGATTTAACACTTTTGACATGGACCAGTTCACCTCCACTTAGCAACCACCCAGGACACCCTGGCAACAGGATGGCAACACCCTAGCAACCCCCCAGAACACTGTAGCATCAAGTTTTGTACAGTCAAGCACTCAGATTCTCTTCAGAACCTGTAAATATCAGTAAGTTTCTGCTTATGTTGGCAGGATTTCGTGGTGCATGTGACGGAGGAGTTTCTGGAGTTCATCTCAGATGGAGCTCTGGCCATCGAGGTCTGGGGTCACCGGTACGCGGGTAACGGCCACTCCGTCTGGGAGCTCGATGCACTGCAGGCCAAGACGCGGACGCTCAGAGACAGGTGCATTTACTTACAGATACAGTCACAGTTTTTCATGCATGTAGATTAGTGATGTCAAAAGTACTGGTACTTTGCTTAAATTTTAAAGTCGGCATGAAACGGAAGTTGTGTTAGTATTTTCATCCCTATTGTGACGTATATCCGAGTGAAACGGCTTCTCGAACAAGAACAAATGTAGGGTGGAGCTTGATTTTTTTCCATCAGGAATTGATTGGATGGTTATGGTTTGCTATTGGTGAATCTCATATGAGTGACAGGTTTACTACATTAGTTAACAGGGACTAATTATGAAAAATACTTCTAAAGCATTTATTAATCTTAGTTAATGTTAATTTCAATATGTACTAATATACATTATTAAAATCAAAAGTTGTATCTGTTAATATTATTTAATGTACCTGAGATAACATGAACTAACAATGAATCATTGTATTTTGATTAACTAATGTTAACAAAGATTAATAAATACTGTAGCAAATGTCTTGCTCATTGTTAGTTAATGTGGTTGCACTTTATGTGTACTTACAGTGTACGTTCCTGAGAAAGTACTGGGTAACTACATGGGTTAAGGTTAGGTTTAGGTGTTGGTTCAGGGTTAGCACCTATTTATTACCCAGATGTAATTACTATAATAAGTACATGGGGAACAGGACTGTAAAATAAAGTGCTACTGTTAATGTTAATGTGAGACCTTATTGTAAAGTGTTACTGACCTTTTTAATGCAATGTTTACTTAATTGAACAATATGTGAAGGCTACATGCTAATGTTTTAATGTAGTATTTACTATGAATAGCATTAATAATCAAATAATTTAATTTAATATTTTTATTTTCAGGTACTTAAAACTATAACTAAACTAGGGACTACAGATGAAAATGAGCCAATCTGGCTAAATCTGGCACATTTAAAATGTTTTATGTATTATTAATATGTATTGTTCCTGATGATGATTGACCCTTTTTGCAATGGTACCAAAACTGGTACAGAGGAACATGAAATTTTACTGGTATTTGTAACGACTACTGAACGTTTGGTAACATGGAAGTCTTTCATGCGTCCATGTGTGTGTTTGACAGGTGGAGTGAAGTGTCTCGTAGGATAGAGCTGTGGGTCTCCATACAGGAGTTGAATGAGCAGGGCGAGTATTCGTCTGTAGAGCTGCATCTCAACAAAGACATCAGCACTGGAGGCGTGTTTCAGCTGCGGCAGGTGCGACACTGTCGGCTCAACCTCATTCACAATAATGCAGACAAAGGCATTAATCCAGACACATTTGAAAACTTCAAAATGCTCTCCATTTACACTAGAGTATTCCAAGTTTCTCGTCCATACAGAAATGGTGCTTAAATTATCTTACTGTGCATGCATAAAACTAAATAAAAGCTCACTGATCAAAGAAAGTTCTCACTAGGGGTGGGCAGCGGAGCCAATATCTGTAATCTCAAAATTATTTGTATTTATAGCCGAAGTGACCAGAAGTGATTTATTTTCAGAGACTTGAGCGACAGTGATCGCAGATCACTCAAAGTTTAGAGCAATGCAAATGTGTGTGTTTTTAATCCAGGGTCACTCTCGGAGGCTTCAGGTGTGTGTCCAGCCGGTCCAGCACTCGGGGACTTTGCCGCTGATGGTGGAGGCCGTTCTGTCCGTCTCTATCGGCTGTGTTTCCGCTCGCTCCACAAAACTACAGAGACCTCTGGACAGCTATCAGGTGAGAACGACTGACACAACACACTGTTAGAGCAGAATCTGGAACAAACTAAAACCCTTTAGAAAAACTTAACTATATAAATATATTTTAAAAAAGTTAAAATGACAAAAACACACAACAAAATTACTAAAACTTGAAATATACATTGCTAAAAAAATTAAAATATAAAAATAAAATCTAATTATTAATATTAGATTTTATAATTAGGTATACTATTAGGTTAATAATAAAAATATTAACAACAACTATAATAGTATATCAATAATATTAAAATAACATTAATCTGGAGCATCCTTCACTTAAAATGTTAGATTTTAGAAGCTTTTTTTTTTGACAGAAGTACAAGAAATATCACTTTGTGTCCACATAAATTAAAACAAGCTAAAATAAAAATAGAAATACAAATCTGGTTTAAAAAAAAGAGAGCGAAAAGAAAAAAAAGATTAGGTTATTAGACTAGTTTTATGATCCAGACAGAGATAATAGTGTGTGCGTGTGTGTGTGTATATATACAATTTTTGGAGCAAGTAAATGCCTGGAATTAATGCAAATTTTTCAGTTCACATTTATTTATATAGTGCTTTATACAGATTGTTTCAAAGCAGCTTCACAGTAATAAACAGAAAAATAACAGTGTTCATGCTGTAAAATTCATCAATTATGAAACTAATTCAATTTCAGCTATAAACAGCTCTACGGAAGACAATAGTGTCATTGTTCAGCTCAAGTCAATTTAATATTGATTCATTTCAGTTCAATGTTGCAAAGTTCATCAATTATGAAACGCCTTCAATTTCAGCTATTTAGTTCAATGCTGATTCAACTGTGGAAACTTGTTAAAATGACACCATGCATCCCTGAGGAGCCCTTCACATGGAGTGTGAAAATTAAGCTGTTGATATCGTTGTTGTTTGACACTATATCTGTTGTACTCAACAGCTTGATATGGTTGGTCTTCATCTTTCTTGAATGCCAGTTCTGGAAACATGACCCCCCAAAAAGTTATAGTTGATTGATCAGTTGTGATATTGTCCTTTTTTTAACATGAAGGGCTTTGTAGGGATGCATTGCGTCATTTTAAAGTGCCTCTATTATGATTATTGCCTATTATGTGTGTTATATAGCCATTTGTGAATGTAAAAGGTCTGGTAAGTTTCAGAGCACACGATAAATGGAGTTACTGTCTTCCAAAAGAAAGAACCGAATCTGAACTGCCTGAAACGAGTCCTTAGTAATTCAAGTCGTACTTCCTGGTCAAACCTATGTAGGTTTGTAACAAATTTGCATAATGCCAGCCTACGGTCTTCATTGGCTGCTCGTGAACAACGTCTACTTTTTCCTGTCCTCAAACACTGTAGTTGTAGCTGAGACTGGAAGAGTTTGGTTCATGTTGTTGACATGTCAAGAAGACGCTGTTTTCTGTGCTACGAGAGCAAATCCACTTTGCATGCACTTTTAAAGGATGAGATCGATACGGCAAATCGACGCCATCGTTGCCGAAGACCAATCACAACAGACTGGGCCATCTGACCAATCAGAGCAGAGAAGACCAATCACAACAGACTGAGCCAGCTGACCAATGAGAGCAGAGTAGATCAATCACAACAGACTGGGCCAGCTGACCAATCAGAGCAGAGTAGACCAGTCACAACAGACTGGGCCATCTGACCAATGAGAGCAGAGTAGACCAATCACAACAGATTGGGCCATCTGACCAATGAGAGCAGAGTAGACCAATCACAACAGATTGGGCCATCTGACCAATGAGAGCAGAGTAGACCAATCACAACAGACTGGGCCATCTGACCAATGAGAGCAGAGTAGACCAATCACAACAGACTGGGCCATCTGACCAATGAGAGCAGAGTAGACCAATCACAACAGATTGGGCTATCTGACCAATCAGAGAAGACCAATCACAACAGACTGGGCCATCTGACCAATGAGAGCAGAGTAGATCAATCACAACAGATTGGGCCATCTGACCAATGAGAGCAGAGTAGACCAATCACAACAGACTGGGCCATCTGACCAATGAGAGCAGAGTAGACCAATCACAACAGACTGGGCCATCTGAACAATGAGAGCAGAGTAGACCAATCACAACAGACTGGGCCATCTGACCAATCAGAGCAGAGAAGACCAATCACAACAGACTGGGCCATCTGACCAATGAGAGCAGAGTAGACCAATTACAACAGACTGGGCCATCTGACCAATCAGACCAGAGAAGACCAATCACAACAGACTGGGCCAGCTGACCAATGAGAGCAGAGTAGACCAATCACAACAGACTGGGCTATCTGACCAATCAGAGAAGACCAATCACAACAGACTGGGCTATCTGACCAATTAGAGAAGACCAATCACAACAGACTGGGCCATCTGACCAATAAGAGCAGAGCAGACCAATTACAACAGACTGGGCCATCCGACCAATCAGAGCAGAGCAGACCAATCACAACAGACTGGGCCATCTGACCAATAAGAGCAGAGTAGACTTTCAGAAAGGAGGGGTTTAGAGAGATCGGATACTTTATCAAACTGTTTCAGACACTGAGAAAGAGGTGATGATCCAAGGTCAAAAAACACTTTAATTTTCTCAAAAAATACATTATATTATGAGAAAATTGAAGTGTTTTTTTGACCGTAGATGGTTATTATAGGAGTCTCCGAAACAAAATCAGGAACCTTTAAAATATCATAATAGGGGCACTTTAACATCTGTGTGAATGGCCATTTGGAGTCATGTAAGAGTCAGTTCAGCAGAGTGTGTGACAGACTGTATTCTCTCCTGGCAGAAGGAGGAAGACGACGATATGGATAGTTATCAGGTATTCTGACTTCCTGCTGTCTGTCCCACACGCATGATGACAGTGAGCTGCTGCTGAACATGTGCTTTCAGACAGGAGACAGTACGTGGGTTGCCTGGATGAAAAATAATAATCGTCCGTGTCTGAAAGCCTGATATTATAATCTTGCTGAGTTTAATGTGCGAAATGCTTCCACAGAAGCTGTGAGATTCCTGCACTAACACATGGCTGTCTGTCACATGATCAGTGCATGGCTGCATGATTTCTGCATGTTGAAGTCCATTTGAAACGTACTAGATGGAGCTGCTTCTGACGGCTTCATCTGTGTGGGTCTGAGTGTAAAAACAGCACACTGGATTTAATCTGCCTTTATTAATTCATGTAATTTGTTTATTTTGGTATTGTGCAAGTATTATATTGAAATTTGATGCTTGGCTCCAAATGTGCACCTTACACCGTGTCTACACTGGACGCTATGGGCGGTTTTCTGATGCACGACACCTCAGAATCAGCTGTGAGCTTGAAGCTCAATGTCAGTAAAATAAAAGTAATTTTTTTCATTTTCAACTGAAATCCACTGGCATAGTACATAATGTAGATATTGCTACAACTGTGCATACATACGGTCAGGGCCGTAACCACCATAGACATTGAGGGGGACAAGTCACCCCCAATAAGTAGAAATGGCCAAATTTTGACACGGTTTACACAAATTCTACCACCAGACCACTAGGAAATTCAAATCATTATCAGCGGATCTATGTGTTTATTCACCAACATGAAGAATTTCAGGACTAACAATATATTTGCAAGTTAATGCAAATAGTCCCAAAATGATTATTTCCCAACTAGAATTAGACCTAGAATTTCGTTCAATGTTCTCTTTCATGCTTTATATAAAAAAAAAATTGGTCCCCCCCCCCCCAATGTTCAAGACATGGTTACGGCCTTGCATACGGTTAAAAACGAGCAGAAATAAAATATTTTGAGCTGACCTTGATCAAATGCTCAGATGTTACTGAAATACTGAATGAATTAAATTCAAAGTAATATAGAGCTGGTTATGCACTGCAGGCCAAGACGTGTAGATGCCCAATTTAACAGTAACGTAACAGATAAAATGCTCAATTCAAAATAATATCAAAATAAATGTGCACAAATGATATTTGCAATTTTAGACAGTAAAAATCTGTCAACAGAAGCAACATTCTTATCTAATATAGACTAAAGGCTGTGACACACCAAGTCGTCGTCAAAGAACTAGCGGCTGCGTCTCGGCCAAAAAGCTGCACTTGAACTAGCTCATTCTTACTCCCAACTCGGCACATATTGACGCTTGGTCAGGACCCTTCGGCGTCACTTTTTAACGCACAGGGTACCCCTTTAGCGTAATTTTTCGACGCACAGGGTACTCCATTGGTTTCAATGAGAAACCTTTGTCGTCATACACAAACACTTTGGGCATAGGAATGTTATTGTCATGATGAAATTATATATATATATATATGGTTATGATTTTGCCATTATGACATGTTTGAGTGTGGTTCTCAATTTAATCAGCCAGCATAATTTTATTTAGGCCTACATTTATTAAATTTTTTTTATTTACGCTATTTAGACACGTTTGAACACTTAACCCAACCCCACCCCTAAACCCACCCATTTGTGTATTATATGATATAAAACACAGGATATAACAGGCAGATACGACTACAGGCACAGTTTATTCAAAAAGTACAAATATTCCAAGTGTTCCGAGGCCAAACTATTGATTTGTGTGAAGAAAAGACTTAAAAGCGATCAGCGACTCCATCCGCCGTAGATCATGCACACATTCAAAAAATGAAGCCTGAAGAAATGTTACGTCAGTTTTGATAGTGAAATTGCATTGGCTCTCGAATGTCTCGTGACCAATTGCGTCATTACGTTAGCTTTGATTGTAAAATGGCATTGGCTCTCGTGTGTCTCTTGACTAGGGATGGGTATCGAGAACCGGTTCCAAATTTCCAGAACCGGTGATTCGATAAGAAATGTACATTTTGATTCCACTTATCGGTTCCTGTGTGCGCATTTAAATGTGATTTAAACCGCGCGCTGTTTTCTGTGCTGCAGACACACACATGCTGCACACACACACACACACAAATGCTGCACACACGCACACACACGTATGCACAGAACGGCTTCTCATAGTGAATAGTGCGCGATAATGAACTGAGTTCTCTTCCTCGTCTTTTTGCACAGCACACAAACAGACAAATACACACAAAAATATGTCAAAATATTCTCATAAACACAGTCGGTTATGTCTTAAGACAGTTGAGAAGAAAAGATGAAAGCGCATGCCAGTATGGGATCCGTGCAGCTCTTAAAGTGACGTCAGATTTTCCTGATGCCGTCTCTATGATAACGTTAATCAAGCAACATAAGACAATGAACCCAACTAGAGCCAACATGTGGAACACACCACAAAAACTAGCCTGACAGACACTCATCGGTGGGCGACCGTCGACTTGGTGTGTCACGGCCCTTATAATAGAGTTGTTGATTTATATAAAAAGTTTGCGTTACTGTAGACACGGTGTGAGATGAATGTTCTGGACTGTAATCTCTGCAGTGAATTGATCAGTAGGATGTACTTCAGATGGGATTTTCAAATTCTTTTCCAGTCACTTTAAATTTTGAATTGAAATGAGCCTAATGGTGCTAATCGCCCACTGATGGTAAATTAAATGGTGGTCTGCAAATGCAGTTTAGCTGAGGTCTCAATGTTCTTCTGCTGTATGTGAATAGGAAGAGGACCTGAACTGTGTGCGGGAACGCTGGTCTGATGCCCTCATCAAGCGCAGGGAATATCTGGAGGAGCAGATCAAGAAGATCTTCAACAAGTCAGGTTGGAGTTTAAAGCATGAGTCATTCTGGGATTTTCTGACCTTATACATTTAAGCTTACAGTTGTTTACATAGTTTAATTACAGTCGAGAAGCTGTTCTTGAGGATAAATATGACCCTGGACCACAAAACCAGTCATAGGGTCAATTTTTTTAATTTGAGATTTATACATGACCTTAAAGCTGAATAAATAAGCTTTCCATTGATGTATGGTTTATTAGGACAATATTTAGCCGAGATGCAACTATTTGAAAATCTGGAATCTGAGGGTGCAAAAAAATCTAAATATTGAGGAAAATCGCCTTTAAAGTTGTCCAAATGAAGTCCTTAGCAACGCATATTACTACTAATAATACATTTTTGATATATTTACGGTAGGAAATTTACAAAATATGGACCCACTTTATATTAGGTGGCCTTAACTGCAATGTACTAACATCTTAATTAATCATTTGATACAATGCACTTATTGTGTACATACATGTTTTTACATTGTATTTACATTTTTTAATTACCTACATGTAATTACAGCTGTAATTAATTTCTGTAGTTACATTTATAATTACACTGTTGACACTTCCCTTACACCTAACCCTACCCTTAAACCTACCCATACCACCACACCTGTCCCTAACTTTACCCGAATCCCACCTCATTATCAGCAAAAGTGTTTTGCAATACAATATGAACACAATAAGTACATTGTACTTATATTTTGATGTAAGTACATAGTAGTTAAGGCCACCTGATATAACATGGGACCCAAAATATCTTCATGGAACATGATATTTACTTAATATCCTAATGATTTTTGGCATAAAAGAAAAATCGATAATTTTGACCCATGCAATGTATTGTTGGCTATTGCCACAAATATACCCGTGAGACTTATGACTGGTTTTGTGGTCCAGGGTCACAAATGTGAAATCATGGGTCAAAGAATTGATGTCTACTTTAAACTTAAAACAAATTAGATGCCGCCTGTCAAACAGTTTGATTAGATCTGCCACCATTTTTCTGTTACCTTAATGGAAACCTTATTAAAGGTCATTTACTCACCCTCAAGCTGTTCCAAACCTATATGAGTTTATTTCTTCTGTTGAACATAAAAGAAGATATGTTGAAGAATATGGGTAACCAAACAGTTGATGAGCCCATTGACTTCCATAGTATGGAAAAAAATGCTATGGAAGCCAATAAGGGCCCATCAACTGTTTGGTTACCGACATTCTTCACAATATCTTTTTATGTTCAACAGAAGAAAGAAACTCATACAGGGTTGGAACAGCTTGAGGGTGAGTATCCGATGACAGAATTTTCATTTTTGGGTGAACTATCCCTTTAAATGTTCTTTATGTTCTATATACAAAAGATTGGAAAGTTGGTAATCCTACTATACATTCTGCTTTCAATAAAACATGTTAATCATGCAAGACTGATAGATAGATTTTACTGTTCTTCTTGTTGGCACACCAGCATCTACTCACAAAGGTGAAAACTATAATTAGACTCTGAATAACAGTTTGGTATTGCTGTCTTCACAAGCTCATAACCTTGGTGTTATTTTTGATGCTCATTTGACACTGGATGCACATATTAGGAGATTATTATTATCTCAGAATCTGCGTTCTACACTCTTAGACAAAAAGGTTATATATAGAACTCTAGGGTTCTTAAAGAGCCCTTTGTGCCAAAAAGGTTCTTTATAAGGAGAAATGTATTAAATGATTGCATAATACTTTCATGTTTAACAGGTTATTTCAAATTTTCTCTAGTGATAACATGTTTACGAGCTGCTTAATTCATAACATTGAATTAAAACAAAATTAATTAATTAAAACTAATCCATAAAATGATGGGAACCCCTAAAATGTTCTATAGTTATGAAGTGCCTGACAGAAGCCGTTAAGCTTCTATATAGAACCTTTTCTTCTAAGAGTTCAATTCACATTTATTTGTACGTTTATTTATAGGGCTTTTCACAATGCATATCGTTTCAAAGCAGCTTTACAAAAAATGTATGCTTCTACATTACAATTTAGAGTGATTTGTTATCAGAAGTGACTGTGTCCAAGTTATGGATTTCATAAATGTACATTATACAAATCACACAGTTAGCTAACAATGTATTAATAAATGTATTAATTTAAGGGAGAAACAATGAGCTCATGAAGAGTGTAGAAGAAACCTCAGCAATTTTTCCAGAATTAGGCCTTTGGTATATGTGAAAAGTGCATTATAAATAAAATGTATTATAATTATTATTATTATTAGTCGTAGTAGTATATAATGGGCTGCATTGCATCATGGTGCTGGTTTCATGCTTGTGCATGTGATTTTCAGAGAAGTCCGAGGAGGACGTGGAACGAGAGGCCAGACTGGTGGAGCAGTGGGTGGGTCTGACGGAAGAGAGGAACGCAGTGCTGGTTCCGGCCCCTGGCAGTGGAATCCCAGGGGCCCCGGCGCACTGGTGAGAACTTAACCACTGCAAACCAGTGCTACTCAACCTCAGCAAGTTCAGGAGCCAATTATGAGAGACACATTTTAAAAATGAAATTTTCCTCAATCAGACCTTTGTACTTACATGTCTACTAGCTATTATACAGGCGAAACCAGTGTTTTTTAATGCACTGGTCAATTGTGGGCTATTTTGCTTCCATAACATGTCTCCTTTTCAAAAAGAAAGAAAACATCCAAAATACACTTTTAAATGTTTATTTTTATTGCACTTTATCTATTTGCGTCTGTAGATTTCAATGACAGTACATATCTTTAAAGGCGGTGAGTTTTTTCTCAGAAATATCCACTTCAGCAGCTTTACATTCACCAAACTTTACAGTTTTATTCATATCTATATTCTGAAGGGTTTTATAGAGGGGTTTGTTCATATATGATTCGCCCTGATTTATAACACATTTTATTCCTAAAAACATTCTGATTTTTTTTCTGGCTGTCATGTGACACTGAAGACTGGAGTAATGATGCTGAAAATTCAACTTTGCAACATAGGAATAAATTTCATTTTAACATATATTACAACAGAAACTAGTTAATTTAAATTGTAATAATATTTCACAGTATTACTGTTTTTACTGTATTTTTGATCAAATAAATGCAGCCTTGGTGAGATTAAGAGGCTACTTTCAAAAACATTAAAAAACCTTGATGTTTCCAAACTTTTGACCGGTATTGTATGTAATAATATAAAATAAATATTTTCTGCTAAATTTATTCAACAAGAATTTTAAAAGTCATTTTCTATTACCGTTTCTTCTAACTTTGAACCTACACATTACAAGAAATAGAATAACATGCAGTGTTAGTAGCGAGCTACAAGTAGCGACGCGGATCATGAGTGGAGCGCGTCTGCATAGAGCGGATTATTGAGCTGAGCATCCGTCACACCGCTCCGCTTCGCTCATTACAGTTAGTAGCGAGCTACAAGTAGCCTGTAATGAGCGAAGCGGAGCGGTGTGACGGATGCTCAGCTCAATAATCCGCTCTATGCAGACACGCTCCGCTCATGATCCGCTCACTGGTAAAACAACGTTCGCTCAAATCCCATTCAGACATGAAATTTATCTGTACTGTAGCCTACTATACTTGTTGTAGCCATTAAACAATGTATTTTGTTTCATATTTATGTATAAATATTATAATGTTATTTTTAAATTTCATCTAGGCTATATTGATTATGAAAAGTGCAAAGATGCGCAATACATGTCAAAGACATAGGGTTAGAAATGATTTTGACCACTTCATTAAGTTTTGTAGAAAGCCTTTCTTTAAAGTAAATTTCGTTTTGTATAAATTGTATCTTAATTTTAATCGATGTTTCATCAGCCAATTGCCTGGATTTAATAAATAAGAAGCAAATAGACTATAGCAGACAATAATCGTGACATGGAGGCGCCGGAGCGATCACTTGCATTGCACATGAACTGGAGCGCGTCTCATAAATAAACCGAAACTCAGCAGGCTACTTGCCTCACAGACATGAGAAATATGTGTATAGAAAGCTTGAAATGTCCACTTTTAAACGAAACAATTCGAAACGAAAAGAAATAGTCAAGCAATGCGCACTTTTCACAGCTCATGACTGGTGTCTCAGAGCGTTTCTGTTCAAAATGCTGCACTCCATCACTGTATGTGCTGTGAGTTTAACCTGCATTTTCAGACTAATCCTGAGTATTTAATTTAAAGTTGCATACATTTTGTTTTTGCACTGATGTTAAATTTGTAGCCATATTGCACTTTGACAGCCAGTTTGAGATATAGGCTATATTTGAGTATTGTGTGTATGGGATAGTTTACAAAATCAAATGATTCTGACAGTTTTTGCCATTGAAATGACTGGGAAAAAAGTGTCCCAATCATCCTGAATTCACCCTATACTTTTTGAAATCATAATTACATTACATTATGTTGCTTGAAACCCCAAATATTAACAAGTTATTTGTTACAATGTCATTGTTAAAAAAAGAAAAAAGAAAAGTTTCGATGTAGCTAGCTACTTTTTGATAGTAACTTGTAGTGTAGCTAACTACTTTTTTTTTTTAGCTTGAATGTAACTTAACTACTTTAACTTACAAGTAGCTTGTAGCTTGTAAAGCTACAGTTTCAGAGTAGCTTGCCCAACACTGATAACATGGATTATTAAAACGTATCTTGCAGTGCTATTTAAAGTCATAGTATGCAGTTCACAACCTATTTATGGGCTTGTAGTGATTCTGAAAGTTAGCATTTCTTAATTGACAAGCGAGGATGAAAACCTGCTATTGAATAACAGTTTTAGGGGGAAAGTGAGATTAGATATTAAACTCTTTGTTGTTGTTGCTCAAGGGTTCCTCCTGCTAGCATGGAAGCTCACATTCCTGTGCTGTTCCTGGATCTGAACGGTGAGATATAGTGATCCTCAGGGTTCAAGAGCTCAAGGTTTGGCTGATTTGCATGCCCCTGTTAGATCAATAATTTAGGTTTGTGAAGGAGACGTTTCTGTGTGATTGTTATTTTAGCTGTAATGTCTGTTTTGCAGCTGATAACCTGACAGTGAATGATCAGTTGACGGGTCCTCACGCCGCCGGTGTGAACTCGATTCTTCCCAAAGAGCACGGCAGCCCGTTCTTCTACCTTCCCATCATCAGACACAGCGATGATGAGGTAAAGAAATTATAAATAACGGAAATAATGACTGGTGTCTTGTAATGTCTATATATTATGATTTCTCATACGTACACATGATTACTCTCAGGTGTCGGCTGTGTGTTCCTGGGATTCATCCATCCACGACTCCATCCACCTGAACCGGATCACAGTGCCCAACGAAAGGATCTACCTGATCGTGAAAGCCACGGTGCAGCTCAGTCATCCGGCCTCCATGGAGCTGGTCCTCCGCAAGAGAATCGCTGTCAACATCTACAACAAACAGGTCTGGAAACAGTCAAACAGCTTGCGTACGTTAATGTCAACATTATTGATCTTAATCACTTTCTTAAAACATTTTCCTGGTCTAATTGTGCATTGATTCTTCATTATTTTTCAAATTAACTCACACCGCCTCTTTTCCAATCAATTACCAATGGATAATATCAAGTTCCGTGTTGCATTTCTTTTTGGTATTTGTTTTCTTGCACTCAAAAATGTCCCATCACTGAAGGATAATGGGTCATAGACTTTAAATAGAACTGCTATTTAAGATACTGCTTTATCCATGAAATTCAATTTCTTGTAATGTGTTAAGAAATTCTGTTAAAGTTAAATAAATGTACCATAAAGTATTTTTGTTATTATTATTTACTGTACTTCGTCAATTTAAGCAAATTTAAAACTTACATAGTTTGGTAGTATTTTTTACATGTATACCTTTGTTTCTTCTTATCATTATTATTATTTATTTATTTATTTTCTTTTTGGGACAAAAAAAATATGGTAATGTTAATCTAATGAAATTATCCAATAAGAATAATGAAAATAATAAAAAAAAAAAACTCAACAGGAAAATGTGTGGATGCATTACAGTCATTGTCAGTTGTCTTAAAAAATAATGTTACTGTAAAAATAGATCATAATGGTCCTAAAAGGATTAATTTGGGTTGTACCAAAAAATACAAATTGAAAGTACATTTCAGAATAAGATTTTTTTTTTAATTATATATATATATATATATATATACACACCGATTAGGCATAACATTATGACCACTGACAGGTGAAGTGAGTAACTGATTATCTCTTCATCACGGCACCTGTTAGTGGGTGGGATATATTAGGCAGCAAGTAAACATTTTGTCCTCAAAGTTGATGTATTAGGAGCAGGAAAAATGGGCAAGCGTATGGATTTGAGTGAGTTTGACAAGGGCCAAATTGTGATGGCTAGACAACTGGGTCAGAGCATCTCCAAAACTGCAGCTCTTGTGGGGTGTTCCCGGTCTGCAGTGGTCAGTATCTATCAAAAGTGGTCCAAGGAAGGAACAGTGGTGAACCGGCGACAGGGTCATGGGCGGCCAAGGCTCATTGATGCACGTGGGGAACGAAGGCTGGCCCGTGTGGTCCGATCAAACAGACGAGCTACTGTAGCTCAAATTGCTCTAGAAGTTAATGCTGGTTCTGATAGAAAGGTGTCAGAATACAGAGTGCATCGCAGTTTGTTGCTTATGGGGCTGCATAGCCGCAGACCAGTAAGGGTGCCCATGCTGACCCCTGTCCACCGCCGAAAGCACTAACAGTGGGCACGTGAGCATCAGAACTGGACCACGGAGCAATGGAAGAAGGTGGCCTGGTCTGATGAATCACGTTTTCTTGTTCATCACGTGGATGGCCGGGAGCGTGTGCGTTGCTTACCTGGGGAACACATGGCACCAGGATGCACTATGGGAAGAAGGCAAGCCGGCGGAGGCAGTGTGATGCTTTGGGAAATGTTCTGCTGGGAAACCTTGGGTCCTGCCATCCATGTGGATGTTACTTTGACACGTACCACCTACCTAAGCATTGCTGCAGACCATGTACACCTTTCATGGAAACGGTATTCCCTGGTGGCTGTGGCCTCTTTCAGCAGGATAATGCGCCCTGCCACAAAGCAAAAATGGTTCAGGAATGGTTTGAGGAGCACAACAACGAGTTTGAGGAGTTGACTTGGTCTCCGAATTCCCCAGATCTCAATCCAATCGAGCATCTATGGGATGTGCTGAACAAACAAGTCCGATCCATGGAGGCCCCACCTCACAACTTACAGGACTTAAAGGATCTGCTGCTAACATCTTGGTGCCAGATACCACAGCACACCTTCAGGGGTCTAGTGCGAGTCCATGCCTCGACGGGTCAGGGCTGTTTTGGCAGCAAAAGGGGGACCAACACAATATTAGGCCTGATCGGCATACATAATAATAATAATTTTTTTTTTTTTTTTAATGTGACCTGGAGATTTTGAGAGATTTACCTTCTTAAGTTATATTTGATTTATATTTATTTATGCAATTAGCAATTTTTGTTGAGATGTATTATTATTTACATGTAAATATTAATAATGTAAATGACTATATATGTCTCGTAGAGTTTCACTCAGAGTCTGAAGAGACGGATGTCTTTGAAGAACGCACTGTATTCCTGTGGAGTGACGTATGAGATTGTGTCTAACATACCAAAGGTACAAATTCACATTGTTTTCTCTTCATATTCTTCATCCTGAATGCACCGAGCACACAAATACACACACGTTTGTGAACAGGCATCTGAGGAGCCGGAGGAGCGCGAGACTCTGGCCCTGATGGCAGCACGAGGAGAGAGCGAGGAGACTCTTGATGGAGAGACGTACATCGAGAAATACACCCGAGGAGTGCTGGAGGTGGACAACATTCTGTGTCTGGAGAGACTCCGGCAGGTACGGCTTCACTTTCATGCAGATTTCTCTTACTAGCTGCTGGAGTGTTTAATGTGTGTTTATGTGTTTGTTCAGGCCGTGACGGTGAAGGAAGCTCTCTCTGTTAAAGGCAGACACATACGGCGCAGTCTCAGCACGCCAAACGTCCAGCACGTAAGACCTCATCTACTCTCTGCTCATGTATAAAGACAACACACTGTTCATTGTGTAACAGGACTTAAATCTGTAATATATGTTTGTTTAGACCTCTTGTTGTAAATCAGATGGGACAGGATGTGAGGATGAAGACGTGAAGGTTAGTGAACACTTACTAAGTTCACAGACCGTGTGTTGTTGTCAGTGTCTGTGTCTGAACTTTGACTCCCTTTCCACAGGCTCACTGCGACGGTCACGTGGACGTCACTGAATCCAACTTGCATGAAGCTTCACTCAACAGTCCTCTCTCAAAAGAAACGCCTGTTAAAAACAAAGAGAATCATGGTAAATGCATGAGTAATGGTGAACTTTTCTTTCACCTGGGATGATTTGAAAGACAAATGTTTTGAAGCAAGCATTCTTGTTTTAAAACATCCATTACTGTAGTTAAAAAATATAAAATTGTTTATTAATTAATTTATTATATATATATACACTCACCTAAAGGATTATTAGGAACACCATACTAATACTGTGTTTGACCCCCTTTCGCCTTCAGAACTGCCTTAATTCTACATGGCATTGATTCAACAAGGTGCTGAAAGCATTCTTTAGAAATGTTGGCCCATATTGATAGGATAGCATCTTGCAGTTGATGGAGATTTGTGGGATGCACATCCAGGGCACGAAGCTCCCGTTCCACCACATCCCAAAGATGCTCTATTGGGTTGAGATCTGGTGACTGTGGGGGCCATTTTAGTACAGTGAACTCATTGTCATGTTCAAGAAACCAATTTGAAATGATTCGAGTTTTGTGACATGGTGCATTATCCTGCTGGAAGTAGCCATCAGAGGATGGGTACATGGTGGTCATAAAGGGATGGACATGGTCAGAAACAATGCTCAGGTAGGCCGTGGCATTTAAACGATGCCCAATTGGCACTAAGGGGCCTAAAGTGTGCCAAGAAAACATCCCCCACACCATTACACCACCACCACCAGCCTGCACAGTGGTAACAAGGCATGATGGATCCATGTTCTCATTCTGTTTACGCCAAATTCTGACTCTACCATCTGAATGTCTCAACAGAAATCGAGACTCATCAGACCAGGCAACATTTTTCCAGTCTTCAACTGTCCAATTTTGGTGAGCTCGTGCAAATTGTAGCCTCTTTTTCCTATTTGTAGTGGAGATGAGTGGTACCCGGTGGGGTCTTCTGCTGTTGTAGCCCATCCGCCTCAAGGTTGTGCGTGTTGTGGCTTCACAAATGCTTTGCTGCATACCTCGGTTGTAACGAGTGGTTATTTCAGTCAAAGTTGCTCTTCTATCAGCTTGAATCAGTCGGCCCATTCTCCTCTGACCTCTAGCATCAACAAGGCATTTACGCCCACAGGACTGCCGCATACTGGATGTTTTTCCCTTTTCACACCATTCTTTGTAAACTCTAGAAATGGTTGTGCGTGAAAATCCCAGTAACTGAGCAGATTGTGAAATACTCAGACCGGCCCGTCTGGCACCAACAACCATGCCACGCTCAAAATTGCTTAAATCACCTTTCTTTCCCATTCTGACATTCAGTTTGGAGTTCAGGAGATTGTCTTGACCAGGACCACACCCCTAAATGCATTGAAGCAACTGCCATGTGATTGGTTGATTAGATAATTGCATTAATGAGAAATTGAACAGGTGTTCCTAATAATCCTTTAGGTGAGTGTATATATATATATTAGTGCTGTCAAATCGATTAACCACGATTAATCGCATCTAACATAAAAGTTTGTGTTTATGGGTGTGTATATATATTATTATATTTATATATATTATATTTATGTCTCTGTGTGTGAGTGTGTATAAATAAATAAATATATATACATATGTAAATACAAAGTATGTGTGTGTATACAGTATATACACACACAGACACATATATAATATATATATAAATATAACATATATACACACATATTATGTAAACAAACTTTTTTGTTACATGTGATTACGATTAATCAATTTGACAGCACTATTATATATATATATATATATATATATGTAACTTTTCAACACTTCTAAAAATAATAAAATATTTATAATTGAATACAAATTATGATGATGATTATTATTATTAATAATTATGATGTTATAATAAAATTAATAATATGAATAAAATATATTGTGTTTTTTATTTTTAAGAGGGTTGGAATGCTAAATTTCCTATAATTTCTCAATTGTAGGCTTGTCATACACTTAGACCTTTTAAATTTTTCTTTATAGCACATTTAAACAGCCTCATGCATCATTTCATGCTAACTTTCTCCTCAGGGTCGGTACCAGAGAGTCCGACGTTCTTCAACTCGAGTCCGTTTAAAGTTCTGTCGCCTCAACCGCCCAAGTTCCTCAAATCTCTCATGCCAGTGAAGGAGGAGAACAAAGTCAAGCGTTCTCTAGAGTCGCGGCCACTTCTGGGACAGGAGGTGACACACACAGACACAAACACACAATGCTTCGTTCTCATTATGTGTCTCATTCTCACACATCACTCATATTGTGTTTCCACCCTCCACATTCTCACAAACACACACTTTTATTATATTTTATGACTTGACAATGATTCCAGGCTCTGATGCCTTTTAAAAGTGTTTCTAATGGTCTGTTTACACCTGGTCACTTCATGTGTTTTTACTGTTTGGATAGCTATGTATCTGATTTTTTAAAACAGTTTTATTACACATGGCTACATAAATGTGTCTGTGCAAATCGAATATAAATCTGATCTTCAATTCTCACACTAAATGCAAAACCAATGAAGTGCACATCAACGAAAGCATGAGATATGAGCAGGATTTTATTTATCATCAGCTAATAATCTGATCTTAGTTCTGATGCCGGCAATCTGATCAGTAAAAGTGCATGAAGTGTCTCCCAGCCTACAGAGAAGCTTCAGCCAGGATCCAAAATTAACACAAAATTAAGTTCCAAATGTGAGTAAAAATGAGTTATTCACCAATTTCATTGCAAAATATAAGATGATTTCTACTTTGAATTGCTTTGTCATACAAAACTGTCTGCTAAAGAAGAATTAACCACCCAAATGAAAATTTGAGGAACACAAGTATATTATTTGAATAAAACTAATGCAAAATAGATTTTTTTATTCAGTGAGGAATAGTTATTGCTTGTGAAATCCCTTAATTCGTCCCCTATTAGATGGTGTGGGAATTAATTTTTAGACCCTGTACCCAGCATGCCTCAGTCCCTCAAGCCTGTTCATTTATACAGCCACAAATTTATTCAGACTGACCTGTACAGATACTGAACCTATTAACCAGAAGTATGAGTTTAAAGCAATAGTTCACCTAAAAATGTAAATTCACTTTGTCTTTATGTACTTACCCTCAAGTCGTTTCAATCCAGTATTGTTTATAATAAAAATTTGCTAATTAAAAAAAAAATTAATTTGCTTATTATTCAGTTCCGATATAGCTTTTATTAATTTCCATTTAGTAATTTTTGTGCTTCAAAACTAAACTTTTGAAATGTTGCCTTGGCATCTAACTGAAATAAAATCTAGTTTTTCCATCTAATATTTATTTTATTTTGTTTTATTGCAGCTTTATTTAAATTAACAACATTTGTAATAATAATTTTAGTTTTAATTAACAATAATAACCCTGAATTATACTGACAAAAATTACATAAAAGTGTCAGTCGTCTATATGAGATATTTAAGTCACCATCCACTAGCAATGTGTGGAAAAGAGTAGCTCTGACATTGTACAAACATCTGATTTTGTGTTCAGTGGAGATAAAATAATATAAGGAATCTCATGAGCTTTTGTGTGAACTACTCCTGAATCTATGGCTGACGACCTCATCAAGCGCATGTGCACTCGCCTGCCTCACATACAATCACGTGTTTAACTCAACAGCCTGTGTGAGTGTTCGCTGTGCTGCATGGCCCGTGTGAAGTGTGCTATTGTGACCTGATTGCAGAGCATGCGTTGGTTTGTGGAGAGCAGCGTGCTGGGCCCCACCGGCCCCTGGTCCAGACCCAGGGCTCAGAGCGAGGGCCACAGCAGCAGTGACATCATCAGCAGCAGGGCCAATCACAGACAGCCCAGACTCAGCACTGATCTCACTCACACACTGCCACACGCTGCTGTAAGTGAACACACGCATAACCAATCTGATGCATGTTGCTACCTGGACAGGCGTGCACACGCATACTAGTTAGTACTACTAGGCAGGGCCCTGTTAAAACACAGTAATATTTGTACAACATCTGTGTGCTGTCAGATACCACAGAAAATCATTTCCAACCTGTATATTATATAACAGTCAATAACAATTGTCCAAGACAATGAAAACCAAAACTCTTTTGTATTTTGGTGTCATATTTTTTTTTCAAGCTAGTTTGTTAATTTGCTAATATGTTATATGTTATAATATGTTATATACATATATAATTAACTTCAAACTTATTTTTGCATATTTATTGCACTTATTGACAAATAATTGACATATGCGGAACCACGATATTACCTTGAAAATAACAGATTTTCTTTCTTAGTATTTTTGTCTCGTTTTCCAGTACAAACATCTAAATATTCTTCAATCAAGATACATTTACTTGAGAAGCAAAATTACTTTGGATATTAAGGGCCCTATCATACATCTAGCGCAATGCTATACTAGGAATGACGCAAGTGTTTTTTGCTAGTTTCAGCCCAATGCAGTTATCATTTTCACGTCCAGCGGCACGTTGTTTAAATAGCAAATGCACTCGCGCCCATATGTTCGCCCATGGGCTTGCTGGTCTGAAAATAAGGTGTGTTCAGGCGCGTTGTTGGCACGTTGCTATTTTGAGGAACTGAAAACGACTGCGCCATTGTCCAAAACAAAAACTTCCGCCATGGAGCAAGCGCAACTGGCTTTTAAAGGGAATGGGAGATGAGACTCTGATTGGTTTATTGCACGTTACGCTCAAAACACACCCATGACTCATTAAGAGACTAGGGACAACCCTTTTGGACCATGTGCCTGGTGCACCGACCTTTTTTTCTGTCGTTAAACTAGCAAAAGTGGATTCGGACACGCCCTAAGTGCACCTGTGCCATGCACTTCAGACCATGCGCTCAGATCGTTAAAATAGGGCCCTAAGTCTTGTTTTCTGAAAATATATCAAAATTAAGTGAGTTTAAGCTTAAAAGAAGAACAAACATCTGCCAATGGGGTAATAAAATAAACTTAATATAACTTATTGGCAGATATTTTTCATGTTTTAAGAAAAAATTCACTTCATTTAGATTTTTCAGAAAACGTCATTTTGCTTCGCAAGTAAATGTATCTTCATTTAAGAATGCTATGATGTTTTTACTGGAAAACAAGACAAAAATACTGAGTAAGAAAATAATTTTTTGCAGTGTATTAACCTGAACTAAACATGAACACGTGTATAACACAAATTGAAACTGAGAGACCGGGCCTGTCTTGCACTCTCAAACTTTCTGAGGTCTCAGAACCAAATTCATTACATACACAGGCAAACAACTCATACAGATGTCCAGGGACATTGAAATTCTGCATTGCTTCCCTTTAAAACGGTTTCTGTTTGAGTGAAGCTTATGATGCTGCCTCATCATTGTCATCATTATCATCTCAGCATTAATTGCATCTCATTGTATCCCATCACACTCATGTGCTGAATGTGTGCATGAATCCCTCAGCTTGTGTTTAACTCACTGACTGCAGCACTTCATATATCACACTGCTAGTTACAAAGCAAATAATCTCTGTTTACACCGTGTCTACACCAGATGTGAACAGTGTGCAGTGACTATGTATTGACTATATATTATATATGACTATATATTATATATTAACATTAAATATATATATATACACACTCATTGTTAAAACTGACACAATGCACATCAAGTGTAGATCCAGTGTTGCAGACACAAACAGAGTTAAGACAGTCTTAACTCTTTCCCTGCCATTGACGGAAATTTTCGGCTTTCCGTCTTTTCACTGTTATACGGTAGGGGGCGCTATGGCACATCTTCTAAAAGAGTACTGAATCTCCTGAACAAAACACATGCGAAGAAGATGCAGAAACAAGCCATATCATATGTAATCATCTGCATATGTAAAATAAAGCGATCATCAACATTAAACAGCATATACACTATAGTGCAAAAAGTTTTGGGACGCCTGCCTTTACATGCACATGAACTTTATTATCATTCCATTCTTAATCCGTAGGGTTTAATATGGAGTTTTTCCCTCCCTTTGCAGCTATAACAGCTTCAACTCTTCTGGGATGGCTTTCCACAAGGTTTAGGAGTGTGTTTATGGGAATTTTTGACCATTCTTCTAGAAGAGCATTTGTGAGGTCAGGCACTGATGTTGGACGAGAAGGTCTGGCTCGCAGTCTCCGCTCTAATTCATCCCAAAGGTGTTCTGTCGGGTTGAGGTCAGGACTCTGTGCAGGCCAGTCAAGTTCCTCCACACCAAACTCGCTCATCCATGTCTTTATGGACCTTGCTTTGTGCACTGGTACGCAGTCATGTTGGAACAGGAAGGGGCCATCCCCAAACTGTTCCCACAAAGTTGGGAGCATGAAATTGTCCAAAATGTCTTGGTATGCTGAAGCATTAAGAGTTCCTTTCACTGGAACTAAGGGGCCAAGCCCAACCCCTAAAAAACAACCCCACACCATAATCCCCCCTCCACCAAACTTTACACTTGGCACAATGCAGTCAGGAAAGTACCGTTCTCCTGGCAACCGCCAAACCCAGACTCGTCCATCGGATTGCCAGACAGAGAAGCGTAATTCGTCACTCCAGAAAACACGTCTCCACTGCTCTAGAGTCCAGTGGCAGAATGCTTTACACCACTGCATCCGACGCTTTGCATTGCACTTGATGTAAGGCTTGGATGCAGCTGCTCGGCCATGGAAACCCATTCCATGAAGCTCTCTACGCACTGTTCTTGAGCTAATCTGAAGGCCACACAAAGTTCGGAGGTCTGTAGCTATTGACTCTGCAGAAAGTTGGCGACTTCTGCGCACTGTGACCCTCAGCATGCGCTGACCCCGCTCTATGATTTTAGGTGCCCTACCACTTCGTGGCTGAGTTGCTGTTGTTCCCAATTTCTTCCACTTTGTTATAATACCACTAACAGTTGACCGTGGAATATTTAGTAGTGAGGAAATTTCACGAATGGACTTATTGCACAGGTGGCAACCTATCACGGTACCACGCTTGAATTCACTGAGCTCCTAAGAGCGACCCATTCTTTCACAAATGTTTGCAGAAGCGTCTGCATGCCTAGTGCTTGACTTTATACAAAGTGATTGGAACACCTGAATTCAATGATTTGGAGGGGTGTCCCAATACTTTTGGCAATATAGTGTATATCAAAACTGCCTAATGTTACTGAATTAAATGTCAACCCAGGATGAGTTATAGGACTGTGCAAGCATTAGGGATGTTGATGGACTCAATCTACTCCATTGGTGTTTTGATCATAATTCTAAATCCGATCCAGACGTAGTCTTTGACAAAAATGTGTTTTTCTCAGCTTTTTGCTCAAAATGTTGTTGTTTTATGAAACTTACCCATATTCAAGTTTTGATAAAAAAGAATGCATTAAGCTAGACTAAAAGTTGTTGTTTAAAATCAGAGGGTCTGTTCTTTTGTTTGATATATTGCATGTTCAGATATTCATACAACAATATATTCTGTGGGCCATGAAATTTTTGTGAAAATGGTCAAAAATGCTCTGGCGGGGAAAGAGTTAATATAGCAAGTAGTAGATGTGCTTCAGGGTTTCATCACAAGGGGGCGGTAGAGTCCCTCCTGATCACTGCTTTGCTGTTTGTTTTCATGTCTGGTCATTGATAATTTGTCAGGATTCAGAGGAGGATGATCCCGACATGGATTCAGCCTTCAGCCGTTCCAGTGTTCCAGGTCTCGGGTCTCTGGAGCTCCAAAACTTCAAGCCTTACATCCCAGAGGATTTTGCCAACTTTGAGGTGTACAACGCCAGTCTTGAGACCCAGGGGGGGACTGTATGCGTGCAGGGGGAGTTAGCGCCCGGGATCGGGGCGTTATCTGGGACACGGGCTGCGGAAAAAGAAGTGTCCCGTAGTCCGACGGCCAGCAGCTGCACAAGCGGCTACTTCTCCCACAGTGCCTCAAATGCCACGCTGTCCGATGTGCTCTTTGGTGGCAGTGATAGCTGCGACCAGCTCAACAGCAGAGAAGCCGCAGACCCTCAGGAGCACGGAAGAGGGTTGCATCCTTCCAGAAGCTCTACCGTTCCCTCACTATCATCCTGTCCATCCCAGACTGTTCCCGCTCAGCACTGTTCCCGTCTCTGCACCGACCGGGACTGTTCCCCTCCGCTTCCCCGCAAATGTATGCTGAGCGTCAGCCAAGAATTCACAGACTTCAAGAGTGCAGATGATGGTGTCGGGGTAGACGACCTCTGTAACTTCAGCTGGAAGGCAGAATCAATTCCCCCAGCAAAAACGCAAGACAAGGATCCTCCGTCCCAGTGCCATCTCCACAATGGAGAAGAGTCTCCCAGTGTTCCTGTAACTCACGCCAACCCAGAGCTGGAAGCAACTCGAGGACTTGAGTTCTTTGAGGATGCAGAACTCTCGGTGGACTCTAGTGAGGACGAGAACACACCAGTTGCTCAGTTGCCGGACTGGATGGCCCCCGGTGAGCAAGTGTGGGTGGGCAAACGCAGTGGGATGGTGCACTATGTTGGAGGGGTAGAGTTCGCCAAAGGCATCTGGGTTGGAGTGGAGTTGGACCTTGCTGTAGGTAAGTGAAATGACTTGTTCTTTGAAGCTGAATCTCAACTCGAAATCCTTGTAATCTTAGACCTTTCTCATCCTTCCAAAGGCAAGCACAATGGCACGGTCCAGGGAAGGGTGTATTTCCGGTGCGCCACTGGTCATGGTGTCTTCGTGAAGCCATCCTGTTTGACTCGAGGGCCTCCGTCCATAGACACCGAACCTCAATCTGTGCTCCAGTAGGGGCAGGACATTGACCCAATAGTTGGTAGACGATCTCTTCGACACCAGCACCAGCAACCGCCTGGACAAACCGAGTGCTAACAGAATCCATCCTTCTGATTTGTTTGTCACATCAGAGATTTGTTGATTCCTCTTATTCCGTGGCAATAAACACTACCTGTGTGTGTTTAAAGGTATAGTTCACCCAAAAAAGAAAATTTTGTCATCATTTAGCCACCCTCATGTTGTTCCAAACCTGTATGAGTTTCTTTCTTCTGTTGAACACAAAAGAAGATATTTTGAAGAATGTTGGTAATCAAACAGTTGACGGCCCTATCATACACCCGGCGCAATGCGATGCCAGGCGCGACGCAAGTGTTCTTTGCTAGTTTCAGCCCGACACAGTTATCATTTTCACGTCCAGTGCCACGTTGTTTAAATAGCAAATGCACTCGCACCCATCTGTTCGCCCATGGGCGTGCTGGTCTGAAAACGAGGTGTGTTCAGGCACATTGTTGGCGTGTTGCTATTTTGAGGCAACTGAAAACGACTGCGCCATTGACCAACAAAAATGTACGCAGTATTTTCTGTGTTATTTAAATGGCATGTTAGTGATATGTGTCTATAGGCGGGTGTACAACACGCGTACACTCTGCTTATTACACACACAGGGACGCGCAGCAGCACAAAACATTTTTAAATATTAAAAATAAAAAAATTCCTCTCTGGAGAAGCGTTCAGTCTTTTTCCGCTCACAAATTCCGCCATGTAAATAGCGAATCCGCCATGGTGCAAGCACAACTGGCTTTTAAAGGGAATGGGAGATGAGACTCTGATTGGTTTATTGCACGTTATGCCCAAAACACACCCATGACTCATTAAGAGACTAGGTACAACCCTTTTGGACCATCCGTTTTTTCCGTCGTTAAACTAGCAAAAGTGGATTCGGACACGCCCTAAGTGCACCTGCGCCATGCACTTCAAACCATGTGCTCAGATCGTTAAAATAGGGCCCATTGACTTTTAGTATTTGTTTTCCTACTATAGAAGTCAATGGCTACCGTCAACTGTCTGGTTACCGACATACAACATATCTTCTTTTGTGTTCAACAGAAGAAAGAAACTCATACAGGTTTGGAGTAACTTGAGGGTGAGTGAGTAATGACAACATTTTCTTTTTTGGGTGAACTATCCCTTTAAGTGATAGGCTTATTTCAGTATCATCTTTGAATGTCGAGAGTTGCACACTTGCACAAACATGTTTTATATATCATGTTAGCTTTGATATAGCAGAAATACTAATTTCCATCTTCATTAATTTACCACTTCTTATATGACTAAATGTATTAATCAAAAAAATGCATATACTTTGAGTGAGTTTGAGATTTGGATGTCTGTTCTAGGTAAGAATGTACTACTGTTTATGAACATTTTTGTTTGTGTGATTATATCAGGTATTACCAAAGACATAGCCTTTCAAATCTGCTGTGCAAACTTACTTTGGCGACATGTGTTTTATGCTTGTGTACTTTAATATTTGTTCAACCGATTTATGCTAATATGCTAAGTGCCATATATCTGGTTGGAAGGCCATGCGTGTGTCCATCGGAAATTCAAAATTGTGGTTGATTTTTTTTTTTCTTTTTTCGTTTAATGGTATTTTGAACGGACGGCAAGCCTGTTGGCTTACGTAATTGGCTTGTTGAGTACTGTAACTGTTGAAGGACTGCCGATATTTCTATTAACAGAGCTGTCTGAACGCTTGCACTGGAGTAACTTATCCTGGATGCACATTAAGTTACATAATGCACGAATTTTTACGCATTCTCAGATACTGATTTGACACTTCTCAGGAGGTTGACAGAAGTGACTAACTCTTGTGGTCACCTAATGCGGAGAGCACCTTGTTTTCTTTATCAGACCCTTGCCGGTATTATTGCAAAATGGCGATAATCTGATCTGGCTATAGACCAGAAAAGCCCTAAAGTACTGACACAAGCCCCACATGGATGGGGACTTTTTAGATAGTCGACTTCTAGGTTTACCCGCCTAATAGTGAAACTTTCGCGCATTTAAATCCATGTGTGTTTGATTGTTAAGTAAGATTTTATTAGTTTGTGATACTAAAGCCAATATTAATGTTTTTTATAGGTATAAATGGGAGACGGGCAATATCGGGGAATGGGACATAGCCTGAATAATGCTAGTATTTTTAGTGCCATGACCAGTGCTGTTATTATTGCTCTGTTTTACCTGAAGAACTGTGGATCTCATAAGAAGTGAATACTATTGCTGTCATTGGAGACGGTGAAATAAAAAACCCAAGACCTTACTTAAAAGAAAACAAAGCTGCTCTCCTTGACAAGGAGCTGTACATAAAATGTATGAACATAGTATTTACAATATTATAAAATGTACAGAATTGTATTTATATTGTATCTCTGCAGATGCTGGTACAAAGATGTTGTAGATTACAGAACTTTTACAAACACTTGTTTTTTGTGTGTTCTTCCTTTGCGTGACATATTATTGGTTGTTTTTTTTCAGAGAGGTTTGCTCATTTGAACTATTAATTTAAAAACATGTTATTGCAAAATATAGCAACCAATGTTTCTCTGCCTTTGTTGCTGTATTTTGTTACATTTGAACACCAAAACCTCAGCCCATACATTTATTCACTGATTATCTTGTATTTTTTACACCAATAATCTTCAACTACAATGTAGTTTCACCAGAAAAAATGGACATTGTAACTTTGCACAACTGAATTCAGAACATTAGTATTCAGGTTTACACCGAAGCAACGCAATCACAACATTTTTAAAAGACAAGCAAATAGTCTTAAATTAATGAATGAATAATTTTTTGAAGCAAATGACTACCAAGGTGTGCATTTCGGTACTAACTCTTGTGTTCTGACTGGCTGATTTTATCTCTTCATCACAAGAATTAGGTTGCCTAACTATGAGTCTGAACTTTGACCTGCATTATCATGTTAAGTTCCTGGGTCATTGTGTCAGATTGAAGCAGGGAACATTTGCAATAATAGACTCTCTGAATACTGTAAAGGACTTCACTGGAATACAACATACATTTATGCATTTGCCAGATGCTCTTATCTAAAGGAACTCGCATTGTATTTAGAGAATTAAACCCAAGGCCTGGAGTTAAGTGACAGAACATCCTAATAACTACAAAGTTCCCTCAAATTTTTTTAGCACAAAGCACAGTGAAAAATAACAACATACCTGTTTCTGAACAACATGATGACTATTTATTTATTTGTTTGTTTGTTGGTAAGCCTTTCTTCAAATCATTATTAAAGAGGCATTACAAAGCATTACGTCATTGCTGCAGTTAAAATAAGATGATTTGGTCCGGCAACAAGCACTAAAAATATTCTGAAATTTAAACTACAAAAGTATTAGTCACATGAAAGTGAGTAAGCAATAAATGTAGTCACCTCAGTAAAAGTAGAGATTCCCAGAGAGTGGGCGTGGTTAGTGTGGATCGTGGGCGGGGTAAAACTGTTAATGGGCGGAGTCTGTCCGCGTGTGAGTGAGAGCCACCAAAACCATATGGCATGTTAAGTTCCCTCTCCTGACAGACACGCTCGTTTGCTGTGGTTTATTCTACCTCATATCAAATCTTTGGCGCTCTGTCACATACCTCTGTTACTGCTACCTTCCAGGAATACGAGTTGTTATTTATTGAACCAGTCGTAGAGAAACTTTTGCACTGTTTGTTTGTTTCGCTGAACTGCGCGCGACCCGCCGTGAGGATGATGCACAGCTCTCAGAAGGACACCACATACACCAAGATCTTCGTCGGAGGTCTTCCATATCACACCACCGACTCCAGCCTCAGAAAATACTTTGAAGTGTTTGGAGAAATCGAGGAAGCTGTTGTCATTACTGACAGACAAACTGGAAAATCCAGAGGCTATGGTTTTGTAAGCTATCTATCTATCTATCTATCTATCTATCTATCTATCTATCTATCTATCTATCTATCTATCTAAGCAATCATCTATGTACTGTATCTGTCCGACTAGATTTACTTGCAGTCAGTGTTGAGGAAAGTTACTTTTAAAAGTAATGCATTACAATACTGCCTACGTTACTCCCTAAAAAGTAACTAATTACTTAGTTACTTTTTACTTAAAAGTAATGTTACGTTACTTTTGCATTACGCTTCCTTGTTTGTTTTTTAATTCAAAAAAAGAAAAAGAAACACAAATATGATGTTTATCCAAGTCATTTTTGCCTTATTCATATGGTTGAATTCGATCATCAAAGGTCAGCAGCAAAGACATTGGTTAATAAAGTGAGATTAAATAAAGTATATATGTGTTATTTAAATTTTTTGCATATTTTGAGTTTGCATTTCACTGTTTTTCTATTTTTATTCTTTTTGAGGAATACTGAATCTGTTTTCGTGCCAGTGAGATGAGTAAATGCCTGCTCACATTTAGTCTAGAACTAAAGACGCATTTATTTAAGGTTGTTTTTAATTAACTTTTGTATTGTTCTTATTGTTGCTTTGTTTTATCTTACTGTAGCGCTTTGGGTTTAAGAAAAGCGCATTATAAATAAAATGCATTATTATTACAAAAACCATCATATTTACACAGCGCACTTCTGCACACCTCTGCACTTACTCATGATTTCTCTCAACATGGGGACAGAAGAGCTTGTTAGTCAATAAACGGGGCAAAAAAGTAACTTGCGTTACTTATTTGAAAAAGTAATGCATTACTTTACTAGTTACTTGAAAAAAGTAATCTGATTACGTGACCCGCATTACTTGTAATTAATCACTGTAATTTAATTACTTTTCCCTTGAAAAAGTAAAGTAAGGGATTACTCTTACTTTTTCTGTAATTTAATTAGTTACTTCTGATGTAATTGCATTAAATACTGAATAGACTAGAACAATTCTATATAAAAACAATAGTGGATTTAACATCAAAATTTAATGTCTAATAATAAAATGTAAAAAAAACAATAAAATGTTTTTTTTAAATGTAACCTTCACCCTTTAAATACTCAAGAGCAATTTATGCAATTTTATATTATTTTTTGAAAGAATTAAAAGAGCAGTTTCATGTCTATCCTTGTATTGCTTAACTGGTCGAGGCTAAAAAACATTTAATAAGTAATGCAGTACTTTTTAGAGAGAGTAGTTGGTAATCTAATTACACTGTTGAAGATGTAATTAGTAGCTAGTAATTAATAACTTTTTTTGGAGTAACATAATATTAGCATAATATTAAACCCTCATCACATGGAACATCATTGAAAATACCGCATGTGTCTTTGTGTTCCTCTTTTCATGTGTGTGTAGGTGACGATGGCTGATCGAGCTGCAGCAGAAAGAGCCTGTAAGGACCCAAACCCCATCATAGATGGTAGGAAAGCCAACGTTAACCTGGCGTACCTGGGGGCCAAACCACGGATCATGCAGCCAGGTAAGAGGGTCCCGAAAGCTTCACGCTGTTGGCGGACTTATGCAGAGTGTCATAAACCCTGAAATATAGACAAGCTAAATGGCACAGAGCATCACATGTTGGTTTCTAAATAAGAAAAATGTGTAATCTGAGATTATATAGTGAATATAGTAATGCTTGTATAATTGTCACATCAGGATTATCATCAGAAAAAAAATACAAAACATTTGAAAAATGGTTTGATCGCATACATATGATAACAGTTTTGTAATCAAATTAATATGAATGTTCTTATTTTTATTTTTTTTTTTAGAAATAATGCCTATCTTGTTTATAGTATGCAATTTTCTTGTATAACGTAAATATTAAAATGAGTGCAATAAGGTTGTCTTTTTCTACAGGATTTTCATTTGGTGTCCCTCAAATACACCCCACGTTTATCCAACGGCCTTATGGGTAAGTGTGACAAGACTATTGATGACGGTATATTTTTTGTGTAGTTTGATTAGTTTTAGGCCTTCTATCATTTATCTACATTATTTTATGTAAAAATATGATATTGGAAAAGCAGCATTTTGTCATCTTAGACAAATTTGTACCATTGCCTTTCTTTAAAGGTGATGTGTGCGTTCTTGTATCACACCTCAAGAGTCACTATAAGTAAATAATTCATGGATTGATTCCCATTGATCTGTTTATTTGAGCATCACGACACACTCAGCTTAAAGGGAACCTTCTCAGAACTTTGGCGTTTTACCAACGTTCCCTCAAAGTTATGAACAAACGTTCTTCCAGTAACGTTAATAGAACGTTTGTTCAGAGTTCCCATAATGTTTGAAAAATTCTAAAATGGAATGTTCCCTTAACATTTGTATAAACCAAATAAACAACTGGACATTTTGAATGTTCATGGAACATTTAGAAATAACTTAATCAGAACGCTAGTAAAACATATTTAGAATATATTTTTGTTAGCTAGGGAGTAACATTGACCCAATATGTCAATGGAATATCAAGATGTCTGGAAAGGTCATTATTTTTGCAATTCCATTTGGTGATGCTCGAACATAACACAGTTCACCTTTAAAGATAAATGTGTGATGATCAACAATATCATATTCCTACATGTTGCGATATTCTGTAAAGGATAATTGTGTTGATTTCTGTGCATTTTTGACCGATTCCTATGTTATAAAATGTTGTTCTCCTTGTGTCATAGAGATAGTGAGGATGATCATTCCCCATTACTGTATCCTCCCCCTTTCCGCCAGGTTATGAGGTGTGTGCGTGTGCCTTTTTATCTTTGTGGTTGTTGTGTGCGTTTTATTTGCACTGTTGTCAACTCCTGAAAAGTCTACGTCTGTCTCTTCCTCTTTCCAGCGTGACTCAATGTAATGTGTCTCTCTCTGATCTGACAGGGTCGCTTTCGGTTAACATAACCTAAGAGGTGAACGAGCTGCACAAAGTCAGAATTCATAAGCTCTACCAGTAGACTCAAACACGTACACTCTCAAATGGTGATTAGCTTGCATGGACGTTGTTGTTTTTTTTGGAGAGTAGCTTTTGTGTGCGTTTGGACCTGTCTGAAGTGGTTTTCATAGCTAAACCGTGTGCTTTTAATAGCAATGAGTGTATAGTAGGACGCGGGGATTCGGTCGTATCTCTGTCTTGGGGTGCTGGGAACGCCTTTTTCCATTTTCTTGATGATTGTGCACAGCTTGTTCTTACTGATTTGTATTCATTTGAACAGACGTTTCAGTGTTTTGTTGTTGAAGGGGGTCAAAGTTTGTCATGGCTTGCATGTTGCAGTGTATCTCATGTGCCTCTGTTCTTTTATTTTACTAATGAATCGTTTGTCTTTTCCCCTGACAGTCTTACATTCACTTTTCCCTAAACCTCTTTGTGAAAAATAGACATCAAGTAATTAATTTGCTTACAGTCATTCTGTATTGACTAAGGCCAGAAACATTAGCGCCAATTTTGTGTCTTACAAATAGTGTTTAACTGGAGTTAAAGTCTAGATACTCTAATAATAAGCATAAATAACACAACAAAAACAAATATTATCAATGTTTTCTAGTGTTGCAAGTATATAGTAGTGGCCAAAAGTGATGTCTGGCCTATAAACGTAGACATCTTCACCCTTTCTTCAAATATTAATAAAGAGTTTGTAAGCATATTGCATAGTTGTGCTTGGAGTCAGTTGTTTTATTTATGATAACGCAAAGAAACATGCCAAATGGTGCCGACATCATTTTTGGCCAGGCTGTCATGCAAAGAAACTATGAACCACATGCATAAACAAGAGAGAACCAACAGAATATTAATAACTGATTATGTCGTAGTCAATGTATGCTTTTCCTTTGAGCTTTTTGTTTTTCTATGCAGTTTTTTGCATAGTAAAATAAAATCTATAGCTGTAGTTTTTGCCAAATCATTTTGTCCGATAAATACCTCAATCAAGTTTAGTGTTTTGTTCTTGCTTCATATTTAAAATATTTAAAAGATAGTTCCTTCATATTTTGATGGTTTAATCAAACTTGTAGGGTCATTAAAAACAAATATTCCTTCCAGACATCACTTTTGAACACTATTTATAATTGACATTTCTTTCACTTCATTGCTTGTCGCAGTGCACTCTGGGATTGCCTTATCTGCAATGGATGCATGCGATACTGCCTTAAAAAGTACATTACTGTGGTAAAATCAAACCGTACTTAAACCATTATTAAACCAGATATATTATTATTTAGGTAGCTGCAACAAATATGTCAACAAACTTTTTGTCATATTGTAAACTGACTTTAAGTGCCTTAAAAAGTAATCTATAAATAATCTATTATTATTATTAAAGCAATCCTTAGAATCGGCACATATGTTATGCATTGCATTCTATACATTTCAGAATGCCACTTTCCTGAAATGCATAGCTAAAAGTGTTTATGTACTCGTGTAAAGAATATATTGGGCCTAAGAAACCACAGTATTCTACTGTATTTATTGTTCTGCTGACCGATCCAGTACACAGTTACTTCTGTCCTTCTAATCAAGGAAGATTCAGTCAACTTCTACCGATCAAGGAGAATATATATCCCACAGAGGACTGAAGCAAAGAGAACAGCTGCAGCGTTGTACTTTAGTTTGGTACACAACGACATTCAGAGTGGCCACGAGACAACAGGTGTTCAGAGACACAAGATCCGTGTGCCCGAAAGATCAGCCCCTCTGTTTCTGTGATTTACAAAGTACCTTAAATTAGCCCTGACCTCTGGCAACCCCCGTAGTAAGAAAACTGCCTGCGCAGCGTAGAAACAGGGGTATTTTTAACAGTGACACGCTCGGAATTAGGTCGAGTTTTACTCCAACATTTGTTTATCGAAGTTTCTGCATGCATACAAATCATTCAGTTCATTAACAGGAAAATGGTTATATACTACATGTGGTATCACTTTACAATAAGGTTCCATTTGTTAACATGAATTAACAATAAAAATACTTCTAAACCATTGATTAATCTTAGATAACCAGGGCTTGACATTAACACCCGCCAAATGCGGGTGGATTTCAGATACCAGCTGCGCTTTCTCGCTCTCTCATTTCGCCGACAGCGAGTTGACACACAAACCGCCTCTCCTCGATCACTTGTTTCATTTGCTCTGGATGAATATTGTTGCTGTTACAGGGCTTGAATTTCTGCGTGGGATTGCGCGTATTGCACATAATTTTACTCATCCCCGCAGATTTAGAGCTCATACCCAAAGTGTGTACACATAAATTAGTTAAATAAGTTATTTTTCGCTGCTTATTGGGCTTAAACAGTCAAATACACACAAAATAATGTCAAAATGCCAGTCTTGGCGAGTATTCACGTAAACACAGCCAGTTGTCAAAACATTCTAGGATTTTTCTCCATATAGTTGACTTCAATGGGGTACAACGGGTTGAAGGTCCAAATTGCAGTTTCAATGCAGCTTCAAAGGGCTCTACACGATCCCAGCCGAGGAATAAGGGTCTTATCTAGTGAAACAATTGGTCATTTTCTGAAAAATATAAAAATGTATATACTTTTTAACCACAAATGTTTGTCTTGCACTGCTCTGCGATGCGCCACATATTATGTAATCACGTTGGAAAGGTCACGCGTGATGTATGCGAAAGTACCGATCAAGTGTTTACAAAGCAAACATGCAAAGATTAGGTCAAACGCCCTTCACAAAAAAAGGAAAAGCAATGATGTCAGAGGATTTTGAAGTTTGGAGGAGAAATGAGATGAAGTTTTTCGCCCTACCGCGATACTTCCGCCTACGTCACGTGTGACCTTTCCAACGTGATTACGTAATGCGTGGCGCATCGCAGAGCCAGAAGAGCATTTGTGGTTGAAAAGTATATCAATTTTTATATTTTTTAGAAAACTACAGATCGTTTAGCTAGATAAGACCCTTATTCCTCGTCTGGGATCGTGTAGAGCCCTTTGAAGCTGCATTGAAACTGCAATTTGGACCTTCAACCCGTTGTACCCCATTGAAGTCCACTATATGGAGAAAAATCCTGGAATGTTTTCCTCAAAAACCTTAATTTCTTTTCGACTGAAGAAATAAAGACATGAACATCTTGGATGATGTGGGGGTGAGTAAATTATCCAGGAAATTTTAATTCTGAAGTGAACTACTCCTTTAAAGTAACAGCAGCCTAATATACCTGCTGCCAAACTATGAGATAATATTAAAAATATCTATATGGCAGTTTTTCCCCATGGCATCGATGTGAAAACGTGGCTAGTAACTTTGGAAAACCACTAGCCACAGTGGCTGATGAGCAAAAAAGTTAATGTCAAGTCCTGTAGTTAATGTTAAGTGATCTTATTGTAAAGTGTTACACTACATGCACATCATGTAGTAAAGTGAGTATCAGTATAATTAAGTACATCGAAAGACCTTTTAAGATGTGGCTATGGCCAGGCATTACTGCATCTAATTAGTTTACAATGGACTGTAATGCCTGTGTGTTCACAGGATGCTGGTAATGAAGGGTTCAGGACTGAGTTAAAGTGTTGGGCCATGTGTTGCTGATAGCGTTGCTCAGGCTCTCCTTTTATGATGGAAAGGGCAGCAGAAAATAGCCTCACCACAGCCTGTCCTGTCACTCCAGGAGACTGATAGTAAGGAATGGTGTGTTAGAGACTCTGAACTCATCTATGGCCAGATTTAACACCAACACCTGTTGTTTTTGCATGTTTGCTGGCTAGGACTCATTTTAGCCATGGAAAAATAAAATCTGCCCGGCAACATAGACGGGGTCTTAAAGGTGATTATTTTTGCAATTTGTCTGGTGCTTCTAGTGGCTCCACTTTTAGCATTTATGACTTCAGGCATCTTTACACTGTCAAATTAAAGGTCCATTAAGCAATTTTAGCCATTTAGATAACTTATTTTATAGCTGCAGTGTGTCAAACATCTATAAGACTTGTTTTCCGTATGTGCAAAATGATTCACAGATGAAGAATGTTTCTGATTGGCTAAGAAAAGCACTGGCCACTGTCCTGGAACTAAGCATGTGTCCTGTTTAATGACAGCTGTGCACAAGAATCAACAATCAACTTTTAAGCATATATATTATTTATTTATTTATTTATTAACTTATTTTTTGCATTGTGACATTATTTGCATTTTTAGTCCCTTAAAAAAATATTTATTTGTTTATTTTCAAACATCATTGTAGTATTTTATGGAAGCTTGTTTCCACCATAAATTTTTTTTTAAAAAGGTAATTTTGACTTTTTATCTCACTATTTAGACTTTTTTTTTCTCACAAGTCCGAATTTAGATAGAAGCTCAGAATTGTGAGACATAAACTCGGAATTGTGAGAAATTTATTAATGAACAAAATAAACTTTTAATGACTTTTGACTTTTTATCTCACAATTCTGACTTTTTCCTCAGAATTGCGAGATATAAACTTACAATTTCTGAGGAAAAAGTCGGAATTATGAGATTAAAAGTCACAATGCCTTTTTATTTTATTTTTAATTCTGCGGTAGAAACAAGCTTCCATAGTATTTTCTGTGCTGCCTTTAATTTATAATGATTTAAATAAAAAAAAAAAACTTTTAAAACCGTAAAATATATTGTATAGTATTACAGTAATGAGATTTATTAAGAAAGATGTCTAATTGCATTTATATGCATAATAATCTTAAAAATAATGTCACTGATGTAAAAAGACTTTTTATTTATGTTAAATAAGCCACGTGTTTTGTTTTTACCTGTATAGTTTGTCACTTCAAATGCAACTTTTTTTGCCGGCTTTGCAGTGTAAAGATGCTGAATACACAGTTTAAAGGGATAGTTCACCCAAAAATGAAAATTCTGTCATCATTTACTCACCCTCAAGTTGTTCTAAACCTGTATGAGTTTCTTTCTTCTGTTGAACATAAAAGTAAATATTTTGAAGAATATGGGTAACCAAACAGTTGATGAGCCCCATTGACTTCCATAGTATGGACAAAAATATCATGAAAGTCAATGGGGGACCATCAACTGTTTGGTTACCCGTATTCTTCAACATATCTTCTTTTATGTTCAACAGAAGAAAGAAACTTGAACAACTTGAGGACGAGTAAATGACAGAATTTTCATTTTTGGGTGAACTATCCCTTTAAGCACATGCTGCTTATTTTCCCATCAGCACAGCAGCAAACAGGAGTAGGATGTGTTAGATTTGGTGTCTCTCAGTGTGTTTAGCAGCAGATTTCCACTCTTCAAGCGTTGTGTTTGTGTGCAGTGGACGCGGTGATGTGTGAACGCACGCGAGTGTGTTTTTCTTTTGTGTGCGTGTGTGAGTTAACTGGATTTCTCTTCTTTCTTTTAAATATTGTTTGGTGTGACAGTAACATTGACCCTGTTTATGATTGCAGAATTGGCGTCGCTCTATTCAGGGTTTTTTTTCTGCTGTGATATTGATCGATCTGCTTTGATATCTATAGTAATTTTTACCCTGGCTTTTTATTTGCGGGGTTAGGCAATACTAGGACGTGTTATGAACTCATGATTGAATGCTGAGTTTGTAAATGAAATAGGTTTGCCATGATATCAATAATACAAATGCATTCATTTGAATCAAAATTAAGAACTCAAATGGTCAGCTCAGTGGCTAAAGATGGACTGTTGTTAGTGGCAGCACTATCTAATGACATTCATTTTGTAAGTTGTGATTCACCAATTAGGCCTCATTCATAAATTACAAGCAAGAAAGAATGTGTAAATCATTCATAAATCTAAAACTATGGGCACGTTTGTCCCTGTAGACTTTTAGAAAATAAACTCACTTAACATACTGTACTGTATACAGTAGTGGGCAAAAGTGATGTCTGGAGGGGAGATTTGTTTTGGTTAAACCATCAAAATATGAGGACAATATTTTATGTTTTGTAAATATTTTAAATATGAGGGAAGAGCAAAACACTAAACTTGATTAAGGTATTTACCTGACAAAATGATTTGACAAAAAAGGCAAACTACAGCTACAGGTTTTATTTTACTATGCAAACAAAAATGCATAGAAAAACAAAGTTCACAGGAAAAAGCATATATTGACTACAACATATTCAGTTATTAATATTTCATTGATTTTCTCGTTTTTGCATTGTGTTCATAATTTCAGCGCAGCCAAAAATTATGTCGGCACAATTTGGCATGTTTCATTGCGTTATCACAAATAAAACAATTGACTCCAAGCACAACTATGCAATATGCTTACAAAATCTTAAATAATATTTGAATAAACAGTGAAGATGTCAATGTTCCTATGCCGGACATCACTTCCAGCCACTACTCTCAAATCATCCTTCATTCTTTGACGAAAATGAGGTTTTTGTCTTAAGACTGATTTCATAGCTAGTATTTTAAATGCAGTTACATAATATTTTCACACTTTTTGCTTAATTTTACTTATGCAAACAGTATGGATCAGAAATAACACACATTTAAAATATTCAGTTTCTCATGTACTGTTTATCTTGATTTTTCTGTTTTCTTCATATATCATATCATATTATATGATCATTCATATGGTCATTTATTAGATGCAAATGATGGGAATGACAGCGCAAATGAGAAACTGATGTCATTTTCCTAATCGTTTATATAAAACATTTTCACACAATACAATTTTGAAATGGTTTACTTTAGCTTAGATCATCATAATTTAAAAAAAATCAAATATTTAATAATGCATTTTCATATTCTAAGACTGAGGATCTGGGACGAGGGTGATAACAATATAAAAATAATATATAAAACAATAAATGAAGACTGTGATTTACTAAGACCTTCATGTAACATAAATCTGTAGATTCTTGCACTAAATTGAATGTGACAATTTATTTTAATTTAAAAATACTTTAAAGGCACAATATGTAAGATTTTTAGATTAAGATTTTAGATATCCATAAACCACTAGAACAGTGTTATATATTTTGTTGACTTGTGTACTTACATTATCCCAAATGTTTCCAAGAATGTTTAAATCCAGAGAAATAAGCAATTTTAACCAGGACACGCACCGTGTCCGTGCGTCGCCTATCAGTGACATCATACCCGCATTACCCTCGATTTACCCTCGAACACCAAAGACTCTTTAATATATGATGTGTTTTATTAGACAGGTGAGCAACTGTTTGGAGACATTCATCGGCAGAAAACTAATCACTGTTATACAGCTCAACACAGTTAGTATCATTGTTTAAATCTCGTTTTCTTGATTTACCGCGAGTACCATGTTTTTACCATGCCTAATATCGATCTAGCTCACTGCAGTGTGAACAAGTGTCTCATAGCAGCTGCCGAGTGAATGCACAGAGTAGCATTATAACATAACTTTCAACACACTCAAATGTATGTAATATGATAAAACAGCGCTGCGTTACCCCACATACGCATGAGCGGAAGAAGAGGAAGCGGCGACTGCGGCGTAATAAAAGCTCCACTGCTCTCGAGCCATGTCTCGCGCTCGTCTCTCATTAGCAATCACTCCAGCGCCTCGTTCCGCTCCAATGGCTCTCAGCCCCACCCTGCTTCATACTACAGTAACGTTAATAAATCTTTAATACATTATCTCATCCATGAATATGATTCCTGCCCGAGTGCCGTCGGATTCTTTTCCACCGGCTGTAGAGGTGAAGACAACAACTCCCATGATTCCACAAAATCAAGGTGTCATCAAGCTACGCCTGTTTTGAATAAGCGACCTCTAACCCTAACGGCGTAAATTACATATTGTGCCTTTAATTAATGATTTTACAAAAAAATCTATCTATCTATCGTTATATCTATCTATCGGTATATCTATCATTATATCTATCTATCTATCTATCGTTATATCTATCTGTCTGTCTATCGTTATATCTATCTTATCGTTATATCTATCTATCGTTATACCTATCTATCTATCGTTATATATATCTATCTATCTATCGTTATATCTATAACGTTATATCTATCATTCTATCGTTCTATCTATCTTTCATTCTATCTATCTGTGCTATCGGTCTATCTATCGTTCTATCATTGATTGATAGACACAATTTTACACATTCATTCTGCTTGTATTCCATTAATGAGGCTCATTGGTGTTTTTTAGCATCTGCAGTGGTTTAAAGAACTGTTGAAAACCAAAAGGCAGTGTGTAAAACACCTGAAATACTGTTAGTTGCATCTTCTAATGTGAAATGATAGAATTACTGACAGCTGATCATTGACTCTTCCCAGCATGCTCTATTGTGGCAATCCTATTCATCTGAATAACCCTTTAGTGCACTGTGCTGTTTCTCTGTTGAAGTGCAGCTGTGCGCCAAATGCTTTTCTCATTCCCTGATTAATCCCAACTTCTCTCTGTCCTTCAGGATTCCTGCTCACTATGTGTACCCGCAGGCGTTCGTGCAGCCCAGCGTCGTGATCCCGCACGTCCAGCCGTCCGCGGCCTCTGCGGCGGCCGCAGCCTCTCCGTACTTGGATTACACCGGCGCGGCCTATGCTCAGTACTCCGCCGCTGCCGCCACCGCTGCTGCCGCCGCGGCTTACGATCAGTACCCGTACGCTGCCTCGCCAGCCGCCACGGGTTACGTCGCCACGGCCGGCTACGGTTACGTCCAGCAGCCTCTCGCGTCTCCTGCGCCCGGGGCTACGGCGGCCGCGTTCGGTCAATACCAGCCGCAGCAGCTCCAAACGGACCGCATGCAGTAAGACGAAGAAAAGAAGAGCTGGTCGTTTGACCGTTTATGACTGTGCCACTTTTTACCGTGTCAGCCAAAGAAACTGATATACTTTTTTTTTTATTGTTCTGTCTTTGTTATTATTGCTGTTCTCGTCATTTTATTTGTAGTATTTAATATTTATTACGAAGAAGAAAGATGTAGCTTGTAAAACATGATGCTGGTAATGAACTCTTCAGTGCCACTAAGTTTCTTATGTACAAGTATTTAAGCAATATTGTATTTTCTCACCCTCATGACATTGAAAACCCTTATACCTTTACACAAAATGAGTAATAATTTACAATAAGGTCTCATTTGTTAACATTAGTTCATGCATTAGCTAAAATGAACTAACAATGAGCGCAATATATTTTTAAAGCATTTATTAATATTCGTTGTTGTTAGTAAAATTCTGTAAGTTCACATTGTGCATTAACTAATGTTAAAAATGTTGGAATTAACGTATTATATGTTAATATAACAGTATTTTACTAATGTTAACAAATGAACCCTTATTGTTATAAGTGAGACTTTTTGGTTTGACTGTTTACACTCCAAAGTGGCCAAAAAAAACATCATATTCACATTTGCTTTAATATTCAGAAATTATGCACTAACGGCATGCAGATGCATAAACATCAAATCTTCGAAATTCCTGCTTTTATTTTCCACAGAACAAAATTTTGACCAACATGAGGGTGAGTAAATCATGACAGAATTGATGCTTTTAGGTGAATTATGCCTTTAATTCATCACAGGCTGCAGATGTCACCATTATTTGTGTCTCATCTCTATATATGTTGATAGATGCCTGATTATTTTCCTCACAGCTATTTAAAAATTGCACCTTGACATCTCACAATCATGACCTGTGATGACCTCATAAGCCTGCATATGTGACTGTTGATATGATTATCATGTATTTGCCTTGGGAAACAAGACGAAGTGCCTTAAAGGACAGACGACAGACAAGAAATGAAGGGTTTGATGTGTCTGTAGACAGTGTTCAGCATTTAGACTAGAGCAACTCTGTGCCTTACATCACATACTGTAACTGATAGGAAATCTTGTTATGCTTGCACATCTGTTGAGGTTATAGAAGGTGAATTTTATATTTAGAACTAAATATTCAAAAATAAAAACGATGATCACTACTGAAAGACTGTGTACACTGTATGTTTCAATATTAGTGTAGGCCTTTCACATGACTGGATTAATGTGCCTTCTTTATGGTTAATTAATAGAAGTGAATGTCATTGAATTGGACTTGTTGTTGCCTTTGTGTTATTTTAATATATTATGTTAATAAAGGGACGAATGTTGCGAAAGGAAATTATTGCAATCATATGTGCAGCTACAGAAGTGATGTCCAAGTATTTGTGTATTAAAAGGCCACATGTCACAACACCAGTCCACTTGCAACAATGTTTGCTTTTCATTAAACAAGCTTTGCCATAGTCGTCCTGTCGCTCATTATTCTCTGTTGATAAAAATGTGTTTGCAAAATATTGGAGTATCACACTGAATGAGTGACATTTGATAAAATGTGCATAAAAAAACAATTCGGATGATTTATTAAAAAGTATCTTGTCTAACTTATTTTCTGTGTATTTTTTTAGAACTGTTGTTATAATTATTAGTCATTTTGGTAACCATAAATATTAGATAGGCCTAGATGATGTGTAAATTGTATTTAATAAGTAAAGACATTAATTTCATTTTGTTAGTTATATATTATTGTATCCATCCATCGTTCTATCGTTCTATTTATTGTTCTCTCATCCTATCTATCTATCTATCTATCTATCTATCTATCTATCTATCTAGGCAGAAGGCTCTTCTTGCATTCACGATCAAAACAAAAAATCTTCATACTGTATTACAGATAATATCAATACAAATGCCTTGTCTATTGAAGGACTGAATTACACTAAAACAAAAGCATGTGCAGCAACACGTGGTTAACACTGACACCTGCTGGATGCGATGTCAGATTACTGTTACTGCAGCATCCTGTGTCCCGCTAGGCGGCGCGTGGCACTGGACTGTCCTCTTACGGGAAGCGCGTTCACGAGAGTCGGAATCGTGGTTTGTTTACTAAAGAGAATAGATTTTTTATGACTACAAGTTTAAGTTGATTAGTTGAGTTAATTAAGTGCGTAAACCCCACTCTACACTACAGTTCGCAGCTTTATGTAAGTTCAGATACTCTCTTCATCACTAAATTGAAAACGAAAGTGTGTCATGTGTTGCGCAAATTTACACTGATTTGTCTCTTTTGTTCTCATTCATTGTTATTTTGTTACTGTAACCATTTATATATTCATATTGAATATTGAGATAGTATTATTAGCGTTATTATTTCGCTCTGTTACGGCGTGTTACCAAAGATTTTTATAGTTTTACACACTTTTTTGACGTTGTTGTTCTGAGGCCTAGAAAGGCATAGAAATTATTAAAACATTAAAAGTGAATGTACATTTGTTATGGTAACGTTCAATGTATTTTGTCATTATGCTGTATGTCGTGCTCAGCACTGATTCATTTCCGTAATTTTTTTACTGTATTTTGTTCATTTATTTATTTATTTTTTAGACTGGGGAAACTTTATGAATTCCATATATATATATATATATGTATGTATGTGTGTGTGTGTGTGTGTGTGTGTGTGTATGTATGTGTGTGTGTGTGTATATATATATATATATATATATATATATGCATGTGTGTGTGTGTGTATATATATATATATATATCAGTGGTGTGTCGTGGTGTTTTAAAATGAGAAAGTCCTCACATTTTTTTATATTTCAAATGTAAATGTATGTCCTTGTAACACTTAATTTTCCTGGTTAAATAAACATTACATACAAAAGAAAGACCAAATACAATTCTATTTTGTATTTTTACACTAACTATGTAATGTTTTATTTATTAAAACCAGGTATAAATTTAATCAAGTTAGTATTTTCACACATTTTTACATTTATTCCAAAATAATAACTAAAGGCAGTAACAATAAAAACAAAATATATTATTTGTGAACTAATGTTCAGCTTTTCTTTTTAATAGTCAACTTATTTTCAGCAGTCAACAAGCTTGTACACACTGGTCATAGAAACCAAGATGTAGCTACCTTTCAGTTCCCCAAGCTGATTATTCACTAAAACCCCCCAGTCATCATGTTTTCAGGCCATTTCAAGTTTGATTTTGACGTGACATAAAGCGGTGATATCTAAGTGGCTGAGTCTTGGCCGTAACCATGTCTTGAACATTGGGGGGACCAAGGTGTTTTTTTTTGAGGGAGGAGGGGTGGTCTTTTTATTTAAAGAAATTAAGTAATTAGAGGATTAAAAGGGATTTAAGGGAATAAAGACATAAGAATGGTAAAATAATTCCCTGGTTTAATTATAGCCTATATATTTGTGAAGTAATCAATTTAAACTAAATCCATTTAAAATATGCATACATTCACTCTTGTTAGTATGTCTAATATGTCAAAAATGTAAAATAAATAGCATATTTTCAATTCAAAATGGCGAAATTACATAAAAAAAAGTTGAGTAGTTTGCATCCCTGTATGTTACTGTGGGTGGGTAGTTAAACATATCCATTGTAAAACAGTTGTCAAATATTAAATGTTTAGCTACGTATATCTTAACACGCACGCACACTTCCACTGTAAAAACTAAAAGCGTCGCGTTGGAATTCACACTCGTCTTCAGTGAACATTAAGCCCCGCCTTCTTTTAATCTGATTGGCCATCATTGACGAGCGCTGTTAGACCGCTCGGGCAGTCTAAAAAATTAATTTTTTAAACAGTCTGTCAACAAACAGAGCGGTACGTAATGAAGAACAACATTACAAAATATCATATATTGGGGGGGACAATTTGGCCATTTCCAATTATTGGGGGGGGACTTGTCCCCCTCAATGGCTATGGTGGTTACGGCCCTAGGCTGAGTTGTTTACTTACTTTTTAATTATTCTTCCCATTAACGGCATCATTGTCTTCATTCAGGCTGGTTTGAGAATGCGCATGAAAACAAGAGGTGGGATTTATCGCACAAACCAATCATATCCAATCATAACCGATCATATCTAATCATAGCACGATGGCGGAATTGCCTCCTCTCATGTGACTTTCCCCCATTTATTCTCAATTACCCCCATCAAACTCACAGCAGGCATTAGGGGGTCTGTTAAAAGTCAATGGGCTCAGGGGAGGCAAGTATATTTATTTATTTATTTATTTATTTTACAGTACTGAGATCCAGTCATGGCACAAAACAAAGACGGATACACTCGCTTTGAAAACCCCCCACATGTCACCCCTATGGTTCAGCCTGCCCCGCCAGGCTTTATGATGCCCCCCCCTTCTTATGATGCTGGTGTTCCTCATGGAGGAGTGGATCCTGGAGTACCCGTCACCGTATATGCTGGACCCCCGTATGCACCACCAACTGCTTTTGGGAATCCCATGTACGGACAAGGAGGGCCTGGATATCCACAGCAACCGTATCCTCAAGCAGGGCCTTATGCCGCAGGTCCTTACAGCACCGGACCGTACGAACAACCGCTTCCGTATGGTAAGAGATTCAACCTCACATGGGGGAATAGATGCTTTGTTAATAAACTCTCGACTAAGTTAGTTCTCCTTTTTGTTTTGTGAAAGATGTGGCGATGGGTGATCCAGTGCAAAGCGGCCCACCTCCAGACTATGAAAAGGGGCAGTTCGCCAGCTTTGGGCTCGATAATAAAGCCATCAGAAGGATGTTCATTCGAAAGGTAAACACTCCTTCATGACAGCACCAATAGAAAGATTCAAGTTTAATGGAAAGCATATACAGCATCATGTTCTCATGTATTATGATTATTAAAGGGTTAGTTCACCCAAAAATGTAAATTATCCCATCATTTACTCACCCTCAAGCCATCCTAGTTGTATGACTTTCTTCTTTCTGCTAAACACAGAGTTCTATTAAAAAATATCCTGGCTCTTCTAAGCTTTATAATGGTACCTGAGATTTTGAAGCTCCAAAAAGCGCATCCATCTATTCATCATAAAAGTAATCCATACGACTCCAGGGGGTTAATAAAGGCCTTCTGAAGCAAAGCAATGCGTCTTTGTAAGAAAAATATCCATATTTAAAACTTTATAAACTATAAATCACTGGCTTCCAGGAACCGGCAATATGCGAGTCTAGTTCCAGCCAAAGAGTGACCTCTGACCTATTGAAGTTTAAAGATTTTACTCAAAGAAGTCAATAAAATGTTAACATGCTCTAGCACATTGCTAACATGTTTCTAGCATGATTTAACACATTGCTAACACGATTTAGCAGGTTGCTAGCATGATTTAACACATTATTAACATGAATTAACATGTTGTTAGCATGATTTAGTATGTTAGCATTGTTTACGTGTTTGCTAACATGCTCCTTGCATGTTTTAGCATCTTGTTAATATGTTTTAACATGTTGCTATAATGATCCTAGCATGTTTTTCTCACGTTACTAACATGATCCTAATTGTTTTAACACACTGCATTGTTGACATAAATTATCATGTTGCTAACATGATCCTAGCATGAATTTTGGCTTTGGCTTTTGGCTTGCTCAGTTGGGGACACTTAAATTTCAACTATATTACTGATCTGCCCGCATTGACACTATATGATAATTGAAATGAGCTGGATGACATCACCGTTTTCACCAGAGCGGCTGTACAGCCGAATCAAATTCCGTTGCATTATTTTCCTGTTAACACTGTGAAGCTGCTTTGAAACAATCGGCATTGTAAAAAGCGCAATATAAATAAAGGTGATTTGATTTGATGAATTAGCACATTGTTAGCATGAATTAATATGTTACTAGCATGTTTTAATACGTTCCTAGAATGATCTTAGTATGTTTTAACACATTGTTAGCATATTGCTAGCATGATCCTAGCATGAATTAGCATGTTGCTAACATTTTAGCACATTGCTAGCATGAATTAACATGTTTCTAGCATGTTTAACACATAGCTAGCATTAATTATCATGTTGCTAGCCTGTTTTAGCACATTGTTTGCATGAATTGCACTTGTAGAGTCATTAACTCTTTCCCCGCCAAACACGGAATTTTCCGTTATTTGTTAGAAAACGCTTTCCCGCCAAACACGGAATTTTCCGTATTTCTGTGTTTTCACTGTTATACGCTAGGGGGCGCTATTACGCATCTTCTGAATGACTACAGAATCTCCTGATCAAAACACAGATGAAGAAGACGCAAAAAAAACCAAGCGATCGTATGTAAGCAGATGCATATGTAAAATAACGTGATCATCAACATTAAACATCATATAAATCAAAACTGCCTAATGTTACTGAATGAAATGTCGACCCAGGACGAGCTATAGGACTGTGCAAGCAGTAGGGGTGTTGATGGACTCCATCTACTCCATCTGTGTTTGATCATCATTCTGAATCTCATCTGGATGTAGTCTTTGACAAAAACATGATTTTCTGAGCTTTTTGTTCAAAATGTTGCTTTTTTTATGAAACTTACTCATATTCAAGTGTTGATAAAAACGCTGGCGCTGGCTGGCAACTCTTTTAAAAAACGCTGGCGGGGAAAGAGTTAAAAACAAATCTCCCCTCCGGACATCACTTTTGGACACTACTGTAAAATATAGTTTTTGTTAATAATTTAGCACATTGCTAACATGAATTAGCATGTTGTTAGCACACATGGCTAGCATGTTTTATCATGTTGTCTGAGGATAGTTAAGCTTTGCTAGTGATAGACAGCTTAAATGCTCTATGTAAGTTATTGTATGAAAGTTTGGACCCCTCAATGATGGGGAATCAATGGGTCTATAGGAATTTGGGAATGTTCAGAAGTCCAATACGGGAATTCCGTAACTAAATGAAAATGAGAAATGTATTTTAAATATTATATATAATATTTTTTCACTTATATATCAGTGGTGTGCGGTGGTGTTTTAAAATGAGGAGGCAAAGTCCTCACATTTTTTTATATATCAAATGTAAATTTATGTCCCTGTTACACTTAATTGTTTTGTGGTTAAATAAACATTACATAAAAAAGAAAGACAAAATACATTCTATTCTGTATTTTTACAGTAACTATGTAATGTTCTATTCATTAAAACAAGTATAAATTTAATCAAGTTAGTGTTTTACGCATTTTTACATTTATTCCAAAATAATGAATAAAAGCTGGTAACAATTTAAACAAATTTTATTTGTGAACTAATGTTCAGCTTTTCTTTTTAATAGTTAACTTATTTTCAGCAGTCAACAAGCTTGTAGCCTAGTAGTACACATGGTCGCAGACACATATGTACCTTTAATATGTACCGTCATGTTTTATTTTTGTAAAATAGATTATTTTCTCATCCAGTTTTTTTTGAGGAGACACTGCCTCCCTTGCCTACTCGGAGGAATATGTATATATTGGTGCTGTCAAATCGCATCTAACATAATTTTATTCAAGTAATGAAAATGTTTTAAAGTTTTAGTCTTAGTTAACTATATTAACCATGGTATGCAACCCAACACTGAATGTTGTTGTATTTCTGTGCTTGTGTTCAGGTCTTTGCTGTGTTGAGCGTGCAGCTGGCAGTGACCTGCAGCTTCGTGGCCCTCTTCACTTTTGAACCTCATGTCAAACTGTTCGTGAAGATGAACTCGTGGACGTACTGGGTCGGCTATTTGGTTTTCCTCGTGCCCTACATGGTCATCCTCTGCTGCGGAGACTTTCGCAGGAAGCATCCGTGGAACCTCATTTCTCTGGTGAATCTTTGATGTAACGGTTTTAAAATGAAAACAGTTTCAATTTTCCTTTCATCCATTGTACTGAATGATTTTTGCATTTCAGTCTATCCTGACACTAGCGATGTCCTACATGGTTGGGGTGATATCCAGCTTCTACGATACTGACATCGTGATGATGGCTGTCGGCATTACGGTGCTGGTTTGCTTTACGGTGATCGTCTTCTCTCTACAGGTCAGCGCTCGTCTTGCCGTGTCAATAGCCGGACACTTTCATGTACTGTGATCAGGGTCGGAAATCCAGAACTGGTTGTGTGCAACAAACACTTCTCGATTTCCATGTTTTTTGTATGATTGCAAACATCTGCTCAGTGTTATTTTAGTATCTTTGATATATATAGTAGTGTCCAAAAATGATGTCTGGCCTTGGAAAATTGACATATTCACCCTTTATTCAAATATATTCAAAATGAAAGATTTTATCAGCATATTGCATAGTTGAGCTTGGAGTCAATAGCCTTATCTGTTATAACAAAATGAAACAAGTTGTGCCGACATCATTTTAGGGCAGGCTGTCATACAAGAAACTATGAACAGATGCAAAAACAAGAGAGAACCAATGAAATATTAATAACTGATTATGTTGTAGTCAATTGTATGCTTTTCCTGTGAGCTCTATGCATTTTTGTTTGCATAGTAAAATATAAACCTGTAGCTGTAGTTTGCCTTTTTTGCCAAATAATTTTGTCAGATAAATACCTTAATCAAGTTTAGTGTTTTGTTCTTCCATCATATTTAAAATATTTAAAATAAATTTATAAATTATAAAATATAAATTATTTTCCTCATATTTTGATGGTTTCATCAAACGTGTAGGTCATTAAAAACAAATCTCCCTTCCGGACATCACTTTTGGACACTACTGTAAAATATAGTTTTTGTTAATAATTTGAACAAGATTTTATTTATTTTTTTTGCTGTCACTTTAATTCTAGCACATAATTTAGTACATTACTAAAGTTTTAGTAATATTGTTGTCTTTTTTTTTCTTTTTTTTCCTTTTTTTAAATATGTCTATATAGTTTTAATTTAAATAAATAGTATTAATTTTCATGCATTGTAATGAATTTTAATAGTACTAATTAGTAATAGTATTAAAAACTATTAATAGTATTCATTTGTATTAGTTTTAGTTATTTTAATAACTAGTTAAGTTAAACTAAAATAAAATTTGAAATGTTGCTTTGTAAACTAGCTGAAGTAAAATCTTTTTTTTTAATAATTTATTTTATTTGTTATTTTATTTAAAGTAACATTTTTTTAATGGTTTTAGCTTTAGTTATCAATAATAACCCTGCGTCTGCTTTCCTCCGTTGATGTGTACAGAACAATGTACTAAAATATAATTTCTATTGTGCTTTTTTTTTAGTAAATACTAGTTAGGGACTGACCTCTTCTAGAGTAATATAAGAATCAGAAACAGAATAGTTACGATTCCCATCTCTAGTGTTAGTGCTGTCATTTATATAAGCTGATTTTCATAATTTTCTCCTCTCCAATCACAGACCAAGTATGACTTCACTTCCTGTTACGGGGTGCTGTTCGTGTGCACCATCGTCCTGTTGTTCTTTGGGATCCTTTGCATCTTCCTGTACAGCAGGATTCTGGACCTCATCTATGCGTCGCTGGGTGCGCTGATCTTCACCTGTGTAAGTGCTCCTAATAATAATTAATTAAATCATAAAAATGTACAATTAAAATAAATAATCAAAAGAAAACAGTTGCTAAAAAACATTAAATATTTTATTTGTTTACCTGCGTGTCGTTACCATTATATCAGAGAACTGTTAACATGCAAATATTTTGTTAAATGATGGAAATATTAAGTTAAATAATTGAAATATTAACCCTCTGGGGTCTGATGTATTTTCTGGGCCCTGGATGTGTTTTGACATGCCAAATATTAACCAAACTAAACTATAACTAGATATTTAATCTCAGGGGGACTTCAAGAAAGTAAAGGGTTCGGCCGACAAAAAGTTTAGGAATCCCTGCTGTAGATAAATGCTTCATTTTGACTCGTATCATACAAGAAAATGAATGAAATAATGTCCCGATTGTATTGCAGTTCTTGGCCGTGGACACACAGCTGCTTCTGGGGAACAAGAAATTGTCTCTGAGTCCCGAGGAATACGTCTTCGCCTCACTCAATCTGTATTTGGACATCATCCAAGTCTTTTTATACATTTTGCGAATCTTTGGAAGAAGCCGTGGTTAAAATTTGCGTTCAGCAAGATCCTTGTGTTCGTGCTTACAGGAACACATGCAGTGTGGCATTTTTTCTATGTTAAAATGTTTTCTTGTGTCCCAGTTTGATATACAGACACAACTATGATTCTGACATTTGTACTTCTTGAAATGTTTAACAATTAGTGCTGTCAAATTTACATTTAAAAAAATTATCACGATTAACCCTCTGGGCCTCTTCGGTCAAAAATTACTGAAAAAATGTAAAAAAAATTGCTCCATCGGAATGCAATGACACTTGGTGAATTTTGTCACATTAGCTATGTGAACACAAAAAAATCATGGACATGATTCGGTTATGTTAAAGGGTCGGGAAAAAAAGTCTCCTTGTCTCCTTCACGGTCAAAAATGATGCCATAGGAAATGAATGGGAAATACAAAAAAATACGAAAACTTTTGGTGGCACAAACTACACATCAGCCTCTGTGCACAGCAATAAAGGGGTGACACTCTAAAATATCAAGAGTGCAAAATAGACACATCCACCCCCACACACGTGAACTAGCACGACTATAACACAGAGCAAGTTTTTTGCAATAATTCAGCCACAATGCAGTAAAAAAACTAACAGCTAGGAAGAGGTTACACAAGAGACACACACACTCACTTACACACACACAACACACTATTGTACACACGCACAAATGAACTGGTGTGGCTGTAACAATATGATAAAATTGAGCCAAAAGACTCAAATAAGAGGTTGAAATCCGATCAAAACTAGATTGATTAAGCTGTGATAAAGCATACCTGTTCATTTTTGTTACATTTTTATTGAATTTTGATGTTATATGCAACAAAATATCCTCCTCTGTGTTCAGGTTTGACTGTAGTAAAATAAATGCAAAAACTGACACTTCAAATTTCAACATTTCAACAAAACAAAAAAAACTAAACCTTGACAAAAATTAGTCTTTGAGAATGTCTACGTATAAATCCAAATTAAGTATTTATGTCTAAAAAAAACTAGTGAATTTATAAGCCACTTTATATAGAGCTATATAGGAATATAGTGGTTACACCATGGCATTACATACATTTTTCTTGTTTTACTCCCACCAGATGACACTAATCTACCTTCAAAAATGGGATTTTAAATGCCTTGTCTCTATTTTAACATGGAATACTGCTTTAATTGAAAATAATTTTAAAAATATATTAGAAAAAATAGATGAAATTGAAAAATTGGAAAAATAAAAAAATTGTGTATTATTTTCAATGGGGAAAAATAGCTAATAGAAATTGTATAAATATTGCATAGTATCATAAAATACCCTCAAAATTCTAAATAATAATCAAAAAATATTATTGAACAAAAGTATATTACATTGGTTTTCCTGGAAAAAAAGTTACATTTCAAGGCTTCGGTCACTTTTGACCCCTAAATGAAGAGGACCATGATGAGATCTAACATAAAAGTTTGTATATATGTGTGTGTATATATATATATATATATATATATATATATTTACAAACTTTTATGTTAGATGTGAGTAATCGATTTGACAGCACTAATAGCAATGTGAAGCTTTAGTCTCTGCTTACGTGCTCATTTATATGATCTTTTATATATTTGCGTGACCTGTCGATCAGTGTTATTTAGATAATCATGATCAAATACACTGATTCATTTTCCCCTCTGCTGTACTTCTGTTTATGTTATCAGTTCTTGATATTTTTGTGCATTTTATTTTACACTTAGGAAGGTAATAAAGACATTTTTTAGCAACAAATTCATTGTTTTGGACGTTTTTTCTCATCTACAGTTACATTCAAGTTACATTGATGACATCATAGTAGCGTTCTGATTCTGATTCTTGTTCTTTTCTCAAAGACACAAGTAAAATCGTTTGTGTTTGGTCTGGTAGAGAGTAAAATGGAAAAAAACGGTTCATTGCGAATGGATGTTGAGGAACTGTGTAATGAAATGGATCATTTGGATGGAGAAGAAAATGCTGAGCTGTACAGATTTACATCAACCGTTGGTCTGATCAGTCATACAGGTAGGAAATTAGACTTTTTTTATTTTTTGGCCCCATTGAAAAACGTATTTAATATTGATGAAGAAACAGCCAGAGCTGATATAGTGCAGAGTTCATTCATTCATTATTTTTATTGTAAAAGCTGAATTTCATTGTGACTGTGATTCAGATAGGAGATCGAATATTGAGTGGAGCGCCACTCTGGATGAGAGCAGATTCAGTGATGAGCTGATGAAAAGAGCCCATAAGACGTCCTCACCCGTCAGCCTGCTACCCGCAGACGCTTCAGCTGTCAATCATGAGGCGCTGCCCAGCTGCTCCTTCACACACCACACACTCAGAGGTGTGCAACCTTCATTACACACCAGGGTTACCGTACAGAAACATTTACGTTACTTGAACTCAAATCAAATCAAATCAAATGGTAACACTTTACAATAAGGTCTCATTTGTTAATGCATGAACTAACAATCTGCAATATATACAGCTCACGATGTAGTTGTAGTTGTAGTTCACGATGCATTAATTAACTAATGTCAACAGGTACGACTTTTGATCTTAAAAGTATTAGTAAATGTAGAGAAGATTAACATTAACTAAGATTAATAAATGCTGTAGAACTAATGTAAACTAACGTTAACAAATGGAACCTCTTTGTAAAGTGTTACCAATAAAATATATATAAAAACATTTATTTTAGTTAAGTTAGTTGCAAAGGCAACATTTCTCTTTTTCATTTATTTTAACTTTTATGTATTAAAATAACTAAAACTGAATAAAAGATATATAGAATTTTAAAAAAGCAAAAACCAACAAAACGGAAATGGAAAATATAAACTAAGTCAAAAATATGAGTGAAAACTGTAATAGTATCTATAATAGTAACAGTTTCACAAGGTCAAAAGAATATTTTCCATGTTAGAATAATAATAATGTGATGAAAACTCTGAAATAACACAAATGGAAGGAAGTCTGGGAATGATGTAATGATCAAAATATGTGACACAAATGTAAAGTCTCTTATATTAGAGCTTCATAACTTACACTATTTTCTTTCACTGTCTACTCGAGCTCAAAAATAAAATAATAATAATACTTTGTAACATTTATTTTATTTTCGTAAAGATATGTATAGACAGTTTATATTTGTCTACAAAACTAATTTCATGCATTTAATCACTTCCAATTTAGTTATTTTACTATTATTTATATGCTATTATAGTTTTTATTAATATATATATATATATATATATTTTATTAATTAGCTTTTATTCTTATATTTTCATTTTTTTTATTTTAGTTTAATTTTCATTAATTTAGTTTTTTTTTTTTTTGTAGTTTTTTGTTGAAATTTTACTATTTGTTTCATGTATTTTTTATTTCAGATTTAGTTTTTATGTATTTTCAATTAAACAATGAATTTGAACTTTTAAAGCAAAAGCTTTAGCCGATCCTCATCTGTTCTTCTGTGGTCTGATGGTTAATCTGGTTAATTCCCGCAGATCACAGCAGGTTACTGGGTGAAATTGCCTTCCAGCTGGACCGTCGAATCCTCTCGCATGTTTTCCAGGAACAGTCTAGACTGTATGGATTCACCGTGCAGAACATACAAGATAAAATAGAGCAGGTGAGCAGGACGTGATATTGAGACACATGTAGACTGACAGCGATAAGAAGTGAATTGGCTTTATTAATGTTTTAAGAATGTTTATTAGAATTCTTACAGGGCAGACTAATTAAATATATTAATTTAGTGCTGAATGCCAGTAATTGTCATTTTGTCATCATGACTTTAAAGCTGAAATGTGTAATTTTGTGACTCTTAAAGTCCCCATGAAATCATGGCTTTTAGTATGAATATGTTAGTCTCACTGTTATCTATAAGCTAGTGTGCTCCAAAACAATGACAAAATTCACATTTAGAAGATATAAGCGTTCAAAACATACAGTCTCTCACTTTCGCCAATAAGGATCAATGATTTTGATGACATCACTCTGCACTTCAGCTTCTCATCAGATTTTCTGTCCAATCAAATGCTCTCTAGAATCTGAAGCCCCGCCCCCCACATTAAAAACAGACGCTGAAGCTGCAGCTGAAATCGGTCACTTGTTCACACATTTACTGTTTCATGGTGAATGGCACCTAGTGCACTATATAGGGGATAGGGAACGATTCAGACAGTGTAGATATGCTTTCCACTGGGGCGAATGAAGTCTGGTTTCACGTTAGTGTCAGTGAACCGCCACAGCTCCGGTCCAGAGACACGATAGCACAGAGCGGATCATGTGATCGAGTCGGTCCAGAGACACGACAGCACAGAGCGGATCATGTGATCGAGTCGGTCCAGAGACACGACAGCACAGAGCGGATCATGTGATCGAGTCGGTCCAGAGACACGACAGCACAGAGCGGATCATGTGATCGAGTCGGTCCAGAGACACGACAGCACAGAGCGGATCATGTGATCGAGTCGGTCCAGAGACACGACAGCACAGAGCGGATCATGTGATCGAGTCGGTCCAGAGACACGACAGCACAGAGCGGATCATGTGATCGAGTCGGTCCAGAGACACGACGGCACAGAGCGGATCATGTGATCGAGTCGGTCCAGAGACACGACGGCACAGAGCGGATCATGTGATCGAGTCGGTCCAGAGACACGACAGCACAGAGCGGATCATGTGATCGAGTCGGTCCAGAGACACGACGGCACAGAGCGGATCATGTGATCGAGTCGGTCCAGAGACACGATGGCACAGAGCGGATCATGTGATCGAGTCGGTCCAGAGAAACGACAGCACAGAGCGGATCATGTGATCGAGTCGGTCCAGAGAAACGACAGCACAGAACGGATCATGTGATCGAGTCGGTCCAGAGAAACGACAGCACAGAGCGGATCATGTGATCGAGTCGGTCCAGAGACACGACAGCACAGAGCGGATCATGTGATCGAGTCGGTCCAGAGACACGACAGCACAGAGCGGATCATGTGATCGAGTCGGTCCAGAGACACGACGGCACAGAGCGGATCATGTGATCGAGTCGGTCCAGAGACACGACAGCACAGAGCGGATCATGTGATCGCGTCGGTCCAGAGACACGATGGCACAGAGCGGATCATGTGATCGCGTCGGTCCAGAGACACGATGGCACAGAGTGGATCATGTGATCGAGTCGGTCCAGAGACACGATAGCACAGAGCGGATCATGTGATCGAGTCGGTCCAGAGACACGATGGCACAGAGCGGATCATGTGATCGAGTCGGTCCAGAGACACGACAGCACAGAGCGGATCATGTGATCGCGTCGGTCCAGAGACACGATGGCACAGAGCGGATCATGTGATCGAGTCGGTCCAGAGACACGACAGCACAGAGCGGATCATGTGATCGAGTCGGTCCAGAGACACGATAGCACAGAGCGGATCATGTGATCGAGTCGGTCCAGAGACACGATAGCACAGAGCGGATCATGTGATCGAGTCGGTCCAGAGACACGATAACACAGAGCGGATCATGTGATCGAGTCGGTCCAGAGACACGATGGCACAGAGCGGATCATGTGGATCATCGAGTCGGCGCAGACCAGAAACGTATCGGACCCGTTTGAATTCTGCACAGAATGCTGTATTTTAAAGTGATATGGAGGAGATCAGGAGGAAACTGCGGCTTTACCGAGCTCAACGGCTCTGGCCGAGCTGTAATATAAACTAAACGCTATTGGCTATTTTTTTTAAAAAGGGGAGGAGCTGTTCGATATGTCCCGGAAATTACATCAACACACTGAATAATGCTGCGTGTTTCAAGGCACTTCAATGGGCCTTTAAAATGCTTTTTCTTAGTTTAATATGCTGAGACAACTATAAGCGATCCATTCATATTCCCCCTTAAAATGCAAGTGGGACTGTGTAGTTGTTCATTGGATGTTAAACAGAGTGTTTGCTGGCTGTAGATTCAGAGAGGAACCTGTCCTGTGGGATGTTTTGTCTCATTCATTATTTAACATCAGGTCTCCATTCACCCCCTGACCGGGATGGTGGATGAAGCTTATAAGTTCCAGCTGTTGGGGAGACACATGGCGATCATGGACAGGCTTCATACGTTGGGCTATAACATGAGTCTGCACCCTCCCTTCAGCGAGTTCATCGTCAACACCTACGGGATCCTGAAGGGGGCGGCTGACGCCCAGGAACCGGCCTACACCAACCCCGAGTTTCTGCGCAGGGTGATTGTTGAAACCGCGCCGTCCAGGTTGCTGAAGGATCTTCTGCTGCTGCTCAGCTGCTTGTGTTTCATGGCACAACTGGATGGACGGAGCCTGTTCCTGTGGTAGAAACATCTCAATCCACATGTCCCATCCTGCTTTGCTCCTTTCCTGGAAATAAACAACTTAGAATTGCAAGAATACACTGAGTCTGGAGGTGAATGGAAAGAAAACATGTTCGAATGTGTTCGCTAGATCGGCAGGACGAATCATTTGAACCAAACTTCAAATCATTGGTCAGACATGCTAATAGAAACTCTTCACACATAAGGTGTATAAGAAACTATTGAAAGTAAAACAATATCATGGATTTTATTTTGATGATAAAGTGCATTTTTTTCTACCCACCTTCAGCAAAAATGGTTCAACTAAGTTAAAGCTAAAACTTTATAATCTGTTTAAAAATATATTAATGTATTCACCATACAGTTGACGGCGCCCACTGACTTCCATAGTATTTGTTTTCCTACTATGGAAGTCAATGGCTACCGTTAACTGTCTGGTTACAAATATTCTTTAAAATATCTGCTTTTGTGTTCAACAGAACAAAGAAACTCATACAGGTTTAGAAAAACCTGAGGGTGAGTAAGTAATGACGAAATTTGCGTTTTTGGGTGAACTATCCCTTTAATTTGTTATCCTTGCTTTAAATTCATTGGCCCATTTAAGCCAAAATAAATACATTTAAAAAATAAATAATGACATTTTGGCAGATATGTGACCCTGGACCACAAAACCAGTCATAAGTCTCACGGGTATACACTCCCCTAAAGGATTATTAGGAACACCATACTAATACTGTGTTTGACCCCCTTTCGCCTTCAGAACTGCCTTAATTCTACGTGGCATTGATTCAACAAGGTGCTGAAAGCATTCTTTAGAAATGTTGGCCCATATTGATAGGATAGCATCTTGCAGTTGATGGAGATTTGTGGGATGCACATCCAGGGCACGAAGCTCCCGTTCCACCACATCCCAAAGATGCTCTATTGGGTTGAGATCTGGTGACTGTGGGGGCCATTTTAGTACAGTGAACTCATTGTCATGTTCAAGAAACCAATTTGAAATGATTCGAGCTTTGTGACATGGTGCATTATCCTGCTGGAAGTAGCCATCAGAGGATGGGTACATGGTGGTCATAAAGGGATGGACATGGTCAGAAACAATGCTCAGGTAGGCCGTGGCATTTAAACGATGCCCAATTGGCACTAAGGGGCCTAAAGTGTGCCAAGAAAACATCCCCCACACCATTACACCACCACCACCAGCCTGCACAGTGGTAACAAGGCATGATGGATTCATGTTCTCATTCTGTTTACGCCAAATTCTGACTCTACCATCTGAATGTCTCAACAGAAATCGAGACTCATCAGACCAGGCAACATTTTTCCAGTCTTCAACTGTCCAATTTTGGTGAGCTCGTGCAAATTGTAGCCTCTTTTTCCTATTTGTAGTGGAGATGAGTGGTACCCGGTGGGGTCTTCTGCTGTTGTAGCCCATCCGCCTCAAGGTTGTGCGTGTTGTGGCTTCACAAATGCTTTGCTGCATACCTCGGTTGTAACGAGTGGTTATTTCAGTCAAAGTGGCTCTTCTATCAGCTTGAATCAGTCGGACCCATTCTCCTCTGACCTCTAGCATCAACAAGGCATTTTCGCCCACAGGACTGCCGCATACTGGATGTTTTTCCCTTTTCACAGCATTCTTTGTAAACTCTAGAAATGGTTGTGCGTGAAAATCCCAGTAACTGAGCAGATTGTGAAATACTCAGACCAGCCCGTCTGGCACCAACAACCATGCCACGCTCAAAATTGCTTAAATCACCTTTCTTTCCCATTCTGACATTCAGTTTGGAGTTCAGGAGATTGTCTTGACCAGGACCACACCCCTAAATGCATTGAAGCAACTGCCATGTGATTGGTTGATTAGATAATTGCATTAATGAGAAATTGAACAGGTGTTCCTAATAATCCTTTAGGTGAGTGTATTTGTGGCAATAGCCAACAATACATTGCATGGATCAAAATTATCGATTTTTCTTTTATGCCAAAAATCATTAGGATATTAAGTAAAGATCATGTTCCATGAAGATATTTTGTAAATTTCCTACCATAAATATATAAAAAATATATTATTAGTAGTAATATGCATGGCTAAGGACTTCTTAGCCAAAGGCGATTTTATCAATATTTAGATTTTTTTGCACCCTCAGATTCCAGATTTTCAAATAGTTGTATCTCAGCCAAATATTGTCATATCCTAACAAGCTTATAAGCTTATTTATTCAGCTTTCAGACGAAATTGAGCCTTACGACTGGTTTTGTGGTCCAGGGTCACATATATGATGAAACATATATTTTTCAAGACCTTATAGTTGCTGGTCCATTTTATCTACCCACCATCAGCTAAAACTAAGTATACTGTATTTATATTGTATGAAATGCTGGGTCCCTTCATTACAACGGTTAAAATAATATTAAGAAAATGTAAATTCAAGCTTGGAAATGTCAACATATAGTGTATTTATATTGTATGAAAGCATAACACCAACAAATTTCCAAACAGCCAAAAAAACAAAAAACAGTCAGTTTCCGCAGAAGGGCTTTGCGGAAGCGCGCGCACACACGGGGATGTGGACGGGCGCGCGCATGACCCATTATACTGTATGTGTGCGTGTAGAAACCGCTGGAGGGACACGAGCAGCAGAACAGAGACTAAATGAACCGGATTCACTGAATCAGAAAGGTGTCCAAATACACGGACTGACCACGACATCAGCTCATGTTCAAAGCAAAGCCTGTAGAGCGCCACAAACCGAGTCAGGTAAGTGCCCAGATAAGACAGGTAAACTTTACCAGCTCGCGACTGCTGCCATTATCCGCCCTGCTAACCGGGATCTGGTCACCAGTGTCACGTGATTGTAGGTAGATCACAGAAAGCGGTAACGGGGTTTAGACGGGAGAGAGAATATAATTATAATATAATAATTTCGCGCGGATGCAGGATGACGTCAGCACACGTGTGGAGTTCATGTTGTTGCATTGTATCCAGTGCATGTTTTGACCTGTTTCCTGCAATGCAATTACATACATCTGATTGCATTATTGATCACTGTGCATTAGATCATATCAGTGTAGTAAATGCTCTCGATCGATAAATCAATAGGTATTAGTTCAGAGTAGCCTATGCGGTTTAACAGCAGATCCCTGCTGTAAGTCTCTAATCTCTAGTGCACTATTGGCTCCAGAATAGCATACTGCCATGCTAGTGTTTCTACTGCCATACTAGTGTTTCTGCATTACATACTCACGAATTAACCAGGGCTGCTGGCAGAAATGCACCAAGATCCTCTGATGTTTATCTCATAAACATTTGATACATTTCATAGTATCCTGTTGTAGTTATGGGCAGTGCTGTTTTTTTGCTGACAGCATTTTTATGGGTGAGTTCCCTCATCAGAAACCCAATGAGTCGGACATATCCCATGATACCTGGGTGATATCAGATACAGACAGCTGTGAAATGTCGAGCTATTGAAGAAACACATTTTGGAGCGGAAGGAGGTGTTTGTTTTTGTGCATTATACATTTGTTTTTACATTTAACGCCAAGGTCATGGCATGGGTTTGATTCCCAGGAAATGTATGCAAGTTTGCTAAATGCATGCATGTAAATGTAAAAGATTTATGACCTACGTTTTGAAAACTGCCAGTTGAGAACTGAAACGTACTTCATTGCACATAAATGAGTAGACGCATAAAAAAAAATCCATCCAAAGGTTATGAGAACATGTTTCTCCTGTTCAACAGGCTATGTGGAGATCATTTATTTGTGAGTCATTCACGGAAAAAATGCATTGAAGGAAAAAGGGATAGTCAACAAGCCATCCACCAATGGACTAGGTGTATGTATAGAGAGGTTCACAACTTCTCTGAGAGGATTTTATTTGAATTTTTCTGGGCTTTCATTAAGACAGACCAGTCACAGGTAGTACATTTCAAACCAGTGTTATTTTAGGTTTTATAAATATTTTGAATTATTATCATTACATTTTGTACTATTCTAACATGGAAAATAGTCAGAACTGTGTGTCTGACATTTTGACTGCTGTGTGAAAAAGGGTTATTTTAGTATCATTGAGATACTGTTATAGTTGTTATTAATATTTTGACATTTGAATATTCAAATATGGAGGTGGGAGGAGGTGCCAATCAAACATCAGAAGGCGGTCTGTATGCCACCATTGGCTGACTGTTGACACCCCCTCATTAGCATGTTGTGCCAAGGAAAAAAAAATACGGAGCTACATTCAAAAATGAATAAACGGTTAAAAGGAAAAAAGTCAACTTTCAGTTTAGCATTTCCTTTAACATTTTTTTAATTTCCACCAACATTTAATTTTTTATCTACTTGCACATTTAATTATTAATATATTTATTTATGCAAGAATATGTGGATTTATGGATTTATTTGCACTTTTTTTTATTTGCGTTTCATGTATCGCTCTCTACAACGGCGGACACATAACAGTAATTAATATGATTAGCCTTTTGCTTGACAGTCAGACAGCTGCCTTCTAAAAATCATTATCCTTAGAAACGACTTTGAACAACTTAGAACGTCAGTGGAGTAGGGGTGTAGCGATATTCAAACCAAACCGAAAAACCGCGATACACCACACGGTACATACCGCGGTACTCTCATGGAGTACCGAACGCCCCCTGCTGCCCTGGCCGATTGTTGAGGTTGACCTCACTTTACCTTATGTCACAAAACTAAATTCTTCCTTGACATTTGATTAAAAAGTAATTAGGGGTGTAATGGTACACGTATTTGTCCCGCAAATTTTTGGTACGCGTCTTATGGGGTGTAACGGTACACAAAACTGACGGTTCGGTACGTACCTCGGTTTTGAAGTCACGGTTCGGTACGGGTTCGGTACAGCAGGGGAGAGAGTATAAAATTGCTTTTTTTTTTAAAATTTATATTAAACAGTGGTTTACTGAACAAATTGTCTGTCCTTAAATGAATTCAGTTATAACTAAAAGTTTCTTAAAGATAAAAAAATTATCTCTGCTATTGCTGTAAAGTGTAAACTAGGGAGCCCTTACTTGCGCATTACTATAATATAACAACAGAGCCCAAATTAGCCTAAATTCTGTTTATTTTTAAATATAATAAATAGTCAACACTCAAATAACACATTGTATGCAAACATGTAAACTTCACATAAGGCAGTTTTTGCATGAACTTTTAATCTAATTATAAAATAGTTTTTACTCCAATTCGTTGTTGAAATATAATCATGTATACACAGTGGCTGTCATTTTCATGACAGATTTATTTAAACATACATTACATAATCAAGACATCACTAACAGGTTAGGTAGAATATAATAAATATATTTCAAACAAAAAATTCAGTTTTGACGCTCTTTAATGTGGCGTGACAGATCACTGTATAGACCAATTATCAGCCTGCGTCACACTGACGTCACGCAGGTTCAACTGCGCATGTCGGTTGCAAAAGGCGATTGGGAAAATGTCATGTTGTGCAGTGGGATGCCAGAATCGTAAATCTGTAAACAGTGATCTTAAGTTTTACCGAATACCATCAACTCTCAGTACTTTTAATGCCAACCGCAGACGTCTTTGGTTACAAGCCCTCAGAAGAGCAGATTGGAAAGAGGACCAAATTAAAAATGCCGGACTCTGCAGTTCACTCCCGCATATTTCGCGCTCACATCTGAAGCGCACACACACATACAGTAATAAAGCCGCCTCTGACATACAAGTGCAAAAATGAGCTCCTTTTCCCAGCTTATTAATGGTCAAATACACTCAAAAATAATGTCACAATGTCCATCTTGGTGAGTATTAACATAAACACAGTCTTAAACAGTTCAGGAAGAATGCTGTGTAACAGCAACAGTATTTTGGATCCATGCGTGCCTCAGGTCTTAAAGAGACAGCAGCCGAATATTATTAATGTTATTCAAACTACAAAAAGACAAACGATCACTTACTGCTCTTGACTCATTAACTTGTGTAACTTTAATGGATTAATCTGTATTTAATTTTTTACAATTAAGATTATCCAATGTTATTTTAAATTTGATTACTTTGTTTTTTTTTTTTATTTCAGTTTCTTACCTGAATACTGTTAGACCTACCTGAAAAATAAAGCAGTCTATTTCATTTGTATCTTTATTCTATTGTATTTATTTGTGCTATTGTTAGTAATTTGTTTATTTGTTCTTATTTTATTACTGTTTACTTGTCTTTTTAAATTTAATTTACCATTTGAAAGCAAGCTTCCTTGTGCTGCGTAAGCTATTGCAACAAAATTACCCCATTGTAAAAAATACATTATCAAATATTTGTGAGATAATTGTAATGGTAATTGATCGTTTAGCCTATATATGAAAAAATAAATAAATAAAGTTCTCTTTTCAGAAGAAATTTTTGATTGCCTAGACTTTCAATAGATGGACAAAAAAATAAATATTAAAAATATCTATTTGACAGTATATGCAGCGTTTTTTCCCCGTGGTATCCACGTTTTCCACTGGATGCTTGGCCATTTCGTTTCATCGTTTACCCATTGACAAGATGGTATGGCAAACGGATCTGTAAGAGGTATTCCACTCACTAACGTTAATTTCGTTGAATAACACTCCTTATCGCTGAGTGAAACTATTGTAATATGCGGACAACATTTTGAAAATAACATCTAATTATCTATAATTAGTCATCTATAAATATATATCTATAAATAATCTATAATCTTTAAATCTAACGATTTTGTACCGTATCCATGTAATTTTCTATACGTAAACGCTATCTCTCCTGGGTTTTCTGCAACCTAGCTGCGCGCGCATCCTGTATGTTTACAAACAGATAATTGGTCTACAGGCGTCTTCGTTCAAGCGGCAGCGCGGAGCGTGAGTGAATGCGATCATCCCTTCCTCTTCACTACTAGTAACAGAATAAACATGAATGAACATCTGAAGGTACGTTGAAAGATACAGTACAACGTATCTCGAAAGACCTCAATAAAACAGCTTGTAAACAATATGTCACTTAGCATTACATTTACCTCAGGCAAGTCATTCAGTGTCCACAGCTGTTAGTTAGCCAGGGACTAAGATGCGCTCTTTCGCTAAATATATGCACTATATTAGCCTGTATATTCATTATATTTTAAATAACCTGTTAGTGATTCTTTATTATTTAATGTATGTATAAATAAATCTGTCATGAAAATGACAGCCACTGTGTAAATTATTATATTTCAACTACGAATTGAAGTAAAAACATAATTTTATAATTAGATTTAGAAATTAATGCAAAAACTGCCTTATGTGCAGTTTACATGTTTGCATACAATTTTTTATTTGCGTGTTGATTATTATATTTAAAAATAAATAGCAAGTGAATTTAGGCTAATAGTTTGGGCTCTGTTGTTAACATGGTTTGTCTTAAAGCATATTAAAAACACCACATAGACATTAAAAACTTGATTTTCACTACAGGGTGAAATAACATAAATTATATACCACAGGGGGAAATAATTTAAATAATATCCTGGCTCTTCCCAGCTTTGAAATGGCATTGAATAGTGCCTGAGTTTTTGAAGAAAGTTTTTTTTTGTAAGAAAAATATCCATATTTAAAACTTTATAAACTATAAGATTTTTGCAGGATATTATTTAATATAACTCTGATTGTGTTCGGCTGAAATAAGAAAGTCATATACACCTAGGATGGATTGAGGGCGAGTAAATTATGGGATAATATTCATTTTTGGGTGAACTATTCTTTTAACAATAATAACCCTGGTTCATACAATCCACTGACTAGGTAAATATTTAGCTTTTCACTTTCCTAATGTTGCAAACATTCTAACATTTTCACCTTGTTTGTAATTTTGCTACAGAGCTCAAGTGGTTATGTGGAAGATCTGAGATGAGAAGGCTTCTTTCTGTGGCGTGTGGCGCTGAGGCATGTCTTTAAGAGAGTCGCCTTTCCCCAATTGTTTTTTGGAAGGTCTCCATGCTGTAGGATGGAGTCTTATCTTCCCGTGTTTCTGGTTCCTGGACCGTCTCCTCGCCGTCTGCATCTCCACCCGTCTGGAGCGCATGTGGAGGCGCGAACAGGAGTGCTACCTCCACCCGCTTAAGATCGTCTTTGGCTCCGTCCTGTTCTTCATCCTGTTTATACTCTCAACACCATTCGCCCTCCTGGGATTCATACTATGGGCGCCACTCCAGGCCGTACGCCGGCCATTTTCGTACCGCCATCAGGTGCCGATCGTTCACATGGAGGATCGTAATGCTAGATGGGAGGAGACGAGGAAGGTCAGTTTTGGGTTTCTGACAGGCAACCTGTGCCTGTTGCCCGACGGCGTAGCGCGCTTCAACAACCTCGGGCATACGCAAAAGCGTGCATCTTTCATCGGGAAAAGCATCGTGCAGGGTGTCACTCGCCCGCACATCCGTATTTTCGTAGATTCCCCTAGTAGCTGTGGCACCATTACCCCGTCCAGCAGCCTGATGCCGCAACCGACTTCGTCCTCGTACGGATCTGTAGACTTTTCCATCGCAGGTCAGAAGGTCGTGACTGAAGTGGATGAAACCAATGGCCCAAACCAGCAGCAGCTTCCCAAATCCAACTGCAACCAGAACTCCAACCAACACAAGCATCCGCCTCGTCCCTTAAGAGACGGAGACATGCTGATGGAAGTGTCCACTTTGTTCCCGTCCTCTGTGGATATAGTTTGCCTCCAGGAGGTTTTCGATAAGAGAGCTGCTCTGAAGCTCACACGGACTCTCGGGCCACTCTACGAACATGTTCTCTATGACGTTGGCGTTTATGCCTGCCAGCCTGCTGGAACGTGCTCCTCTTTTAAGTTTTTTAATAGTGGTTTGTTCCTGGCCAGTCGCTATCCCGTGATGGAGGCTCAGTACCGCTGCTTTCCAAACAGCCGAGGAGAGGACACACTGGCTGCCAAAGGCCTGCTTGCTGTAAAGGTACGGCATCCAGTTTAATATTGCTTTTGATCTAGAATGTTTCATATATAGGTTTGGAAATGAAAGGCCCCGGTAAACTCACAGCAAAGTTCTGTGAAAAAATGATGAATGCCTTAAAATAGCTTGAATGTAAGTCTACACCCTTGCTTCTTTTAATATACGCGGATTAGCCCCGTCTTCACTCACTCACACCAGCTCAGAGATCCACTCGCTCAACTTTACTGTAGTAAACGCTGCACAAAAGTATCACTCTTTACAACATCGTATTCATAACGGTACTTAATATGATTAGCCTTTTGCTTGACTACGTAATCAAACAGCTAATAATGTGTTGCTAATGTTACACAAACCATGTTCCTGTTCGCCATCTCAGTCTGCCTTCAAAGAAATCAGCATCCTTAGAAACGCTTTGAACAACTCAGAACGTCAGTGGAGAAAGGCATATATAGTTCATCATAACATCATAACATAACATCAAATTCACCCGCTATATTGCTAATGTACCTGATTTTTCAACAGAAACATATTTACCAGGATAACCTGGCTTCTCTTGAGAATCCCCTGCTTCGCAGCATAGTAATGATGATATGCTATCTGAATTTGCACATGGTTTGTCTTAAAGTATATGAAAAACAACACATAGACATGTATAAACTACATTAAAAACTTGATTTTCACCACAGGGGGTCTTTAATGTGTGCATAACCATGAAAAATGCGTTTAAAACATTTTAAAAAGCTGGATGTTTTGAACGTTCAGAGAATATTCAGAAATTACATTTTCATAACGTAATGGGAACATTAGCAAAACATTCTTTGAACACATTTTTGTTAGCTGGGACACTGTTAGCGAACATCCCAACACTATAATGCGGATGGGAGAAGTGTTTAGATGAATATTTAATAGATTGTTTCAAAGCTGCTTCAAAAAAAAAAAATCAATGATGCAAACTTCATCAAATATGAGACAAATTCAAATTCTGCTGTGCAGCAGCTCTACAGAAGACAATAGTGTCATTGTTCAGCTCACTTCAGTTCAAGTCTACTATAAAGCAGCTCTCCAGTGTGTTCATGTTTTTACTTGCATCTGACCTTGATGGACTGAACAGAAGAAATGAGTCATAGAAGGCGGAGCCTCAGAGCCACACCTACCTATTACATAATCGTCACGGACCAATGGTAGTTTACCAGCTGGACGTTAGTTTGGAATTTCTTTGCGAACTCCCAAAACAAACTTTGTTCGAAATTATTTCACACCAGTTTGTTCTTCTATTTTGCTTGAAGTATATCGGGGCCTTAAACTAACTAAACTAAAACGTGTGCCTAAACCAAATTGTTTTCTCACAAGGTGGAAATAGGGTTACAAAAAGGTGAAAAGAAAATGGTTGGGTATATTAACTGCACTCATCTGCACGCTCCTGAAGGCAAGTGTGTTGTTATTGTTATGATGCATTTACAGAAATAGTTCACCCATAACATGAATGTTTGTGTTTAAAAACTTGTATGCTGTTATTTATACTGTCTTTTCTATACACCAGGGATTCTCAAACTTTTTTTGTCAGCCTAACTCCTTTAAGATATTTACTTGAAGTCTCCCTGAGATTTTATAATAATATTTCAAGAATGATGTATAAACAATTAAATATTTTTTTCTTTTTAGTGTTTTATTTGGATTGTTCTTATTTTATTTTTATGATTAAATAAATTAATGTATTTATAAAATAATAAAATTGTAAATTTGTATGATTTAAATAATTATTAGCTTTTTAGTGTTTTATTTAGATTTTTTATATTTTATTTTTATGATTTAATTAATGTATAATAATTTATTTATAAAAATATAAACATTTACATTTTTATGATTTAATTAATTATTAGCTTTTTGTCAACTCACAAACTCCAGTTAGAGAAACCCTGCCGTATAACAGCAGTTCATAGTGACCATGTCTGCTCCAAAAAGGACAAAAACACCATTAAAGTGACATAAAATCATCAAAACAGTAGTCCATCCATCCATATGACTTGTGTTTTATATTACAAGTCATATGATAGCTTTAAATAAAAATGTTATCACTTGCACCAAAGCTCTCAGATCTCAAATGCAGGTTTGGAACAAAATAAGGATGAATAAATAAAATATATATTTTTGGATCATTTGTGTAATGTAATCGAATCCAGTTAAATTGTCTAGAATCCCAGGGGTCAAGATGGATTGTTTTTTGCATACTTGAGTATTATTGTTTTGCCATCAGTTTGAATCATGTACTAATTATAATTGCACAACTAATAATACTAAAAATTGCACAAATATGTATAATAATATGCTTTGAAGCATATCAAATATTAAGAGATTTCTGGTGTTTGATCAGGGGACGGAGAGATACGCTTTGAGCAGCTTAACATGTTGACCAAATGGATCAGTGAGTTTCAAGCAGTGACCAGGCGAGAAGATGAAATGGTGATGTTTGACGTGCTTTGTGGGGATTTTAACTTCGACAACAGCTCTCCTGGTATGTACTGATCAACACACCACACACTGTACATCTTAATTAAAGATCAATATTTATGCAAAGGAAGTTCATAAAAAAATACATCATTAAATCAGCATTTTCATGTGTCTTTCATGTGTTTTTACTAGATGACAGGTTGGAGCAAAGCCATAGTGTGTTTGAGGAATATACAGACCCCTGCAGAGCTGGACCCGGGAAAGAGAAGCCCTGGGTCATTGGTAACGCTCTCATTTGCTTCTTAGGTCCTGTTTACACCTGGTATTAAGACGAGTTTTGGTCGATCAGATCACAAGTAGACGAGGGAGACACATTCCTGTTTACACCTGGTGTTTTAATCCGTCTCTTTTGTCCACTTTCAACCACTTCTGTCCTTATTTTTTTCGAGGGGAGGGTCTATGGGTGGGTAAATGTATGGGTTTTTTCAGATCTTCTAATCTAATGGATAAAATAAGCTTGTGCAATTTACATATGAACGCACATGGAGACAACGGAAAAACATACGGAGAGCAGCAGCTTTCATTCTGCTCTGAAAGGCACAAGACCAGCCGAACGCTGTGAGAGTGTGTTAGAAATCAGGAATGGTGAGAGAACATTGTGCTTGGTATGTATTTCGTCGTCAAACCAAATTTAGGTCTTCAGCCGACAAAGTTTAAATCCTGTCTGGCTAGTGCGCGCATCCCATAATGTTTACGCGTTAGGTTAGTAGACAGAGAGTGTGGCTGTTCGAACACATTCGACCACATGAGCGTTTACACTACGAAAGCAATCCGGTCGAATGTGTTTTCAACTACCTCTGGGAGTGGTTTAAAGTGGACAAACTCACAAATCGTTTTAGACCCCGTTTACACCTGTATTTAGTGTTGTCCACTTTGATCCGATTGACCAAAATTCTTCTTAATACCAGGTGCAAACAGGGTCTTAATTTTAAATTTTAAATTAACGTACATTTTGGAGTTGAAAGTTGCTGTTTCGGATGTTCTGTGGTTGAATGAAAACTTGTAGTGTTTTTATTTATTCATTTCATTCCACTATAATTTGCGTATTACTATTAAGATGTTGTTTCTTTTCATTCTTTAATGTATGTAATTGTATTATAGTACATATAGTTTTGTTTTTGCATGAATAATTCAAAAGTTTACATATAATTACATTTTGTGAAATTCCAAATAAAAATATTTAAACACAACTTATTGTGGTTTTATTTGTAGGAACCCTGTTGGAACAGCCAACACTCTATGATGAGAACATGAGGACTCCAGACAACCTTCAGCGGTGATATATAGATATTGAGTATTGTTTATGATGACATGAAGCCTTCACAAACAGAAATCTGCATTGTTTGAACATGTTTTGATTCAGTCAGTGTTCTGTAATCTAATCAGTCACTGATCTTCTCTGTAGAACTTTGGAAAGTGAAGAACTGCGCAAGGAGTATTTATCTCCACCGGTGCCGCTCGAGGGCGTTCCTCTGGTTTATCCTGAGCCTGATCAACCCTGGGTGGGTCGACGGATCGATTACCTTCTGTATCGAGAGAGCTCCGTCTCCAGTCACTGCAAAACGGTGCGTTTCCTGCTAAGAATGACATGTTTGTGTTTCAGTGTTTAATTGGTAGCACTTCAGTATAAGGTCTCATTAGTTAAAGGCACAATATGTAAGATTTTTGCATTAAAATATCCAAAAACCACTAGAACACTGTTAGATATTTTGTTGACTTGCGTACTTACATTATCCCACATATTTCCAACGTTTAAATCCAGAGAAATGTCTGCATTATCCTTTTTGCAAATGCTGTGGCTATGTTCAAATGCACTTTTAGTATGATTGTTTTGAACATTTTAATAATGTATTATTAAATGTTAAAATTAACATTAACTAAGATTAATAAATGCTTTATTGTTGCATATATTGTTAGTTCATGTTAACTAATGTTAAACAACTACTTGTTTCCGCCATGGAATAAAAAAAAGGTAATTACGATTTTTTTATCTCACAACTCAGATAATTATATTATATAAATTATAATTAATCACACATCAAAGTTGGCTGAGAAATTACCCCCAAAAGATAATTTAAAGTCATTATTGTGTTAAATGAGAAAAGCTTCAAATAGACATTACAAAAAATAGCTTTAGAAAAAAGAATATTTGATTTGATTTCAACAGAATTTATTAAACATAAACTTTTAGGCTTCAACAGCCATGAGGGTGAGTAAATGATGACAGAAATGTCATTTTTGGGTGAAGCATACCTTTTAATGTTTTTTTATTAATATGGAAATATAATTTTTTTTTTTTTTATAAAATGATACTCTAAATAATAAACTAAAACTGACAGTAGGCAGCGGTAAATGTCTTAATGAGTAAGTCATTGAGTCATTCATTTGATTCGTTGAACTTGATTCATTCAGGAATAAAGTAAATGGCTCTCTTTATGAATGGGTTCACCCGATTGATTCGCTCAACGCGGATTCATTCAGAAACTAAACACCGCTGTGTGTTACTCAGAGATGCACAACAGTTCTGCTCTGGCTTTAGGTAGTATTTTCGTAGACAAAATTTAGCAAAAATAGACATTATTGTGTCTAAAATATATCAATTCTTATCTATTGAACTGTTGTATAAAATGATTATCACATTTCAACTTGTGCTGTTCGGGATAAAATCATCACTCGTGTGATATTGCTTAACTAGCATATGATATAAATATGAGACAAAAACATACAGGGGCATTTTTGCCCTGATATCTTTAATTTTAGGGTAAAAATCATCAGCCCTATATATATATATACACTCACCTAAAGGATTATTAGGAACACCATACTAATACTGTGTTTGACCCCCTTTCGCCTTCAGAACTGCCTTAATTCTACGTGGCATTGATTCAACAAGGTGCTGAAAGCATTCTTTAGAAATGTTGGCCCATATTGATAGGATAGCATCTTGCAGTTGATGGAGATTTGTGGGATCCACATCCAGGGCACGAAGCTCCCGTTCCACCACATCCCAAAGATGCTCTATTGGGTTGAGATCTGGTGACTGTGGGGGCCATTTTAGTACAGTGAACTCATTGCCATGTTCAAGAAACCAATTTGAAATGATTCGAGCTTTGTGACATGGTGCATTATCCTGCTGGAAGTAGCCATCAGAGGATGGGTACATGGTGGTCATAAAGGGATGGACATGGTCAGAAACAATGCTCAGGTAGGCCGTGGCATTTAAACGATGCCCAATTGGCACTAAGGGGCCTAAAGTGTGCCAAGAAAACATCCCCCACACCATTACACCACCACCACCAGCCTGCACAGTGGTAACAAGGCATGATGGATCCATGTTCTCATTCTGTTTACGCCAAATTCTGACTCTACCATCTGAATGTCTCAACAGAAATCGAGACTCATCAGACCAGGCAACATTTTTCCAGTCTTCAACTGTCCAATTTTGGTGAGCTCGTGCAAATTGTAGCCTCTTTTTCCTATTTGTAGTGGAGATGAGTGATACCCGGTGGGGTCTTCTGCTGTTGTAGCCCATCCGTCTCAAGGTTGTGCGTGTTGTGGCTTCACAAATGCTTTGCTGCATACCTCGGTTGTAACGAGTGGTTATTTCAGTCAAAGTTGCTCTTCTATCAGCTTGAATCAGTCGGCCCATTCTCCTCTGACCTCTAGCATCAACAAGGCATTTTCGCCCACAGGACTGCCGCATACTGGATGTTTTTCCCTTTTCACACCATTCTTTGTAAACTCTAGAAATGGTTGTGCGTGAAAATCCCAGTAACTGAGCAGATTGTGAAATACTCAGACCGGCCCGTCTGGCACCAACAACCATGCCACGCTCAAAATTGCTTAAATCACCTTTCTTTCCCATTCTGACATTCAGTTTGGAGTTCAGGAGATTGTCTTGACCAGGACCACACCCCTAAATGCATTGAAGCAACTGCCATGTGATTGGTTGATTAGATAATTGCATTAATGAGAAATTGAACAGGTGTTCCTAATAATCCTTTAGGTGAGTGTATATATATATATATATATATATATAACAATTGCAAGGAAAAAAGTCAGAATTGCAAGTCACAATGACCTTTTTCTATTTTCTTTCTGTTGTGGAAACAAACTTCCATAGGTAACTATAATGGAACCTTATTGTAAAAGTTAAAATGAAGATGTAATACACTTGCCGCAAAAGTACTTTCAGGTGTTAAAGGAAAAAATCTGTCCTGCAGTATTTAAATCTTTGTCTTTTTCCCATGTAGGAGGTGGAAGAGTTTACATACGTGACTCAGCTGGCTGGACTGACGGACCACATCCCTGTGGGCTTTAGACTGTCTGTGTCTCTGGATTCAGAAGAGATGTAAAGGCCGTGTGTGCTTTCTAGTGGACCAGACTGCTGACACTTTAAAATACCTATGATAAAGTAATGAATGCTTTAGAGGAATAGTTCAGCCAAAAATGATTATTTATTCATCCTCATATGGGTTTGGAATAACATGAGGGTGAGTAAATGACCAGAGAACAATTTTTTAAGGATCAATAAATAAGGAGGCCTATCATTTTTAAATGCTTGACGTGGAAAAAAACACCAGATATCACTATATGAATCACTATTTGAACAAAGCAATAGTTCTGACTCTGTCACTCTTTCCTATGCATATCCTCTCTGTACAGTGCCAGTAATGTGGATAGATATGACACGCATAGTTTAATTTCTGTTTTTTTATGACACTTTTTCATGATGACAGAAATGATTTTGACAGTATATTTTAATAAAAAGGTAGATTTTTTTTTTCATAACATGCTTTTCTTGACTTTTTTTCTGAGGTGTTTTTTGCAGTTCTCTCTGAGAAGAGGTATTATTGTATTATGAGCATATTGGTCTTTCTTGAACCATAACTAATTTAAAACAACTTTAGATCAATCCTGATGTTGTTTTTTGAATTTCAGAAAATACCAGGCCAAGAGAATTCTAATCAAATGCTTTATTTTCTTGTCAGAAATAATACACTTGCATGACCTACTTTTATTTACACGTTAAAAAAAATGTATACCTTGAAATGCAAGTCACGTTGGATAAAAGCTTTTTGCCAAATACTATATTCGGTTTAAATACCATGGTATTTAAATATGTCACAGTATAATAGTATTATATATCAAAGCATCACGGTATTATCATCTGCTAGTATCCATGTACCTGTATTTTCTTGTAATAACATGTTTGGAATGTTTTATTTAAAATCTAGAATTTACAAATATTTGAACGCACAAATATAATGTTTCACATTTTTTTAATTGCTGTAATACATAGAACTATGGAAGGCCATTTCTGGCACATAAAAAAAAAATCATACTTTGGTAAATCTTAAAACATAATTTTGACTTTATCTCATAATTTTGATTTTTAATCTCAATTATGACATCAATCAAAATTATGACAACATGCATATTTATAACGAGATTACAAACATAAAAACGTTAAATAAAATATTTTCTTAAATTAAGATTAATCATTGTATATTTATATTTTTGGAAATGTTAAATAATACAAATGCATTTTTTTCATAAATTAAGATTTATCATTTTATATTTTCATTTATAGTTTTATAATTTACATAAAAATATGTCCCCCCATAAATTAAGGCTTATCGTTTTATCTTTACATTTATATAAATATATATAAATGTAATTTTCTCATAAATTAAGATTCATCATTTAATATTTGCATTTATATATTTTATAATTAAAAATGTAAAAATGTCAATTTTTTTTAATTAAAAACACTTTTTTTATTGCTGTAATACATAGAACTATGGCAGCCCATTTTCGCCATTTAAAAAGAAAAAAATTTGACTTTAATAATTTAATCATTTTGACTTTATCTCATAATTATGACATCATTTTGACTTTTTATCTCAATTATGACATAAAATGTCAAAATCATGACATAAAAATGCATACTTATAACGAGATCACAAACATAAAAACGTGTTACATAAAATATCAACATACTGTACGTTATTTTAAACGCTTTTTTTGTTTTGCTTTTACTTTTATTTTGAAACAACTTCTGTTTGGAGTATCAAAGGCCTGATTTCTGGCTTCACAGTCTCAAGTATGGCGGCGTCGGAAGAGGCGACGTATTTCGTTGTAAACAACATTCCCGCCCGGCTCCGATCCGCAGACCTGAGGAACTACTTCAGCCAGTTTATAGAGAGTAAAGGATTCGTGTGTTTCCATTATCGCCATCGGCCGGAGGTTCGTGTGCCGTTTACCGCGGCAGATGCTGGAGTCGGTGAGCGGACGGAGGGTCCCGATGGTCCTGACGGGAAACACTCGGTTCTGTGCTGTTGTGTGGTGTCGGTTCGCTCACGGGAATCCGACAGATTCACGAAGATGTATTCAGGGAACCAGTGGATCGACTCGAAAGGAAACTGGCTGCGGAGAAAGTGTTTGATTCGGAGAGTTAAAGTGTCAGAGCAGGCCGGTGAGTGACCCTTCAAAATAAAAGTACTACGATAATAGTACGATGTTTTTGGACTGTTCAGCCAGTGTTCAGATTTTTACTTGAGCTGCCAATGTTTTCACTGACCCAACCACACACACACACACACACACATATTTTTTTGATCAATTAAGATTTATCATTTTATGTTATAGCTATGTTTTATAGTAATAAATGCAATTTTTCATAAATTAAGTTCGACTAATATTTACAATATTTATTACTTACATTTTATATATTTTTATAATAAAAATTAAGAAAATGTAAATGTTTTCATTTCTTCATAAATTAAGATTAATCATTGTATGTTTATTTTCATTTTTTTTATTAAAATGTTAAATATATTATTTTCATAAATTAAGATTTATAAATGTATATTTGCTTTTATAATTTTATAATTAACATTAAAAATTATACATTTTATTTTTTCCATAAATTAAGGTTTATCGTTTTCTTTACATTTATAATTTCTTATGATGTTTTCATAAATTAAGTTGTTTACATTTATATATTATATATATTATATATTAATGTAATTTTCTTAAATTAAGATTAATCGTATATTTATTTATAATTTTAAATTGAAAATGTTAAATAATATAATTGCATTTTTTTCATAAATTAAGATTTATCATTTTATATTTACATTTATAGTTTTATAATTTACATAAATTAAATTTTTCCCCCATAAATGAAGGCTTATTGTTTTATCTTTACATTTATACAAATATAAATGTAATTTTTTCATAAATTTAAGATTAATCATTTAATATTTACATTTATATATTTTATAATTAAAATGTAGAAAATATGTTTCGTAAGTTAAGATGAGTTATTTTTTATTTTAATATATATATTTTTTAAATATATATAAATGTAACATTTTCATAAATTAAGATTTATCACTTTGTTTACATTTTTGTAATTAAAATGTAAAAAAAAAATATTCAGATTAAGATTCTTCATTTTATATTTACATTTTATATATTTTTTAAATAATTCCAATTTTTAAAAGTATAAATGTATTTTTCATCATTAATTTATCATGCTGTTTACATTTGCATTTTTTTATAATTCAAATAAATACAAATATTTTTGTAATATAAAAACTTTTTATAAGTATTTAAAATAATTATATGAACACTGGGTTTTAAATGTTGTATATATGAGACTTAATGACCATGTGAGACTGTTAGACAAACAAAGGTTCTTCTAAATGTTTTGTTAAATTACAATGGGGAAAATGGGAATTATGGATAAGTTTCAACGGTCACCCGGTTTGAAATGTCTCTTACAATCTGTCTAAAATGATGCTCCTAAACTAAAAGTCAATGTAACACCCAATGATTGTTGCATGAGCAGATAATCATCATATTTTATCTCTGTTTATAGAGCACAATTCATTCCCCTACAAGACAAAGAGTGAGATGAGACGCCACATTGGCCAATCAGAGCATTTCTCCATGACTGACCTCAAGGGCCTGCCGGAGCTCAATCCGCCCTCCCTCATGCCAGCGGGGAACGTCGGCACCCCTGTGACTGTTTTCCTTGAGCTCATTCAGTCCTGTCGCCTGCCGCCGCGCCTCATCCGCAAGCTGGGTCTCACTTTTCCCAAGACGGGCTCGCATCGGCGCTACGGCAACGTGCCCTACCTATATTACAACAGCACAGTCGTGACGCCGGCAGAGGAGAGCGTGTTCACAGCGGGAGGAGTGGAGATCTCGGGCCCCGCCGGCCTGGACACGCCCACAACCACACAAAAAGTAGACGAGGACACGCCCACAACCACACAAACAGTAGACGAGAACACGCCCACTTCACCTGTCAATCAAGAGTCACAGGAAGAAGGAAGTGAAGAGGAGCTGTCAGGCCCTGATGATGTGAGTTAGGGCTGTCCGATATATTGAAATAAAATTATCACGATATGACTTTAGTGAGATATTCAACTAGATGAGATTTATTTAAATTAAAATATCCGATTTAATGTTATGTATACACAATATCATTTTATGTATATATAATATAATATAATCTGTTTTAAATTATATTTTCTATGCACATGCAATTCCCACTCATCCTAGAATGATGAATTCTTTCCATATAGAGCTATTCAAGTCATCTCTTGACAATTCCTATATTTTCATATTGCAGAAAAACTAAATATCGTCATTGATTTACAATATCGTGCAGCCCCGATGTGAGTTATTTAAAGGGACTTTAATTTGCTGATGGATGTTTTTTTGCAGTCAGATGAATCATATTTGCTCAAAAATCTGCATGTTGAATATGTGTCCTCTGCAGGACGATGACCGCTGTGAGGAGTGGGAGCGTCATGAGGCCCTCCACGATGACGTCACCAGCCAGGAGCGCACCAAAGAGAGGCTCTATGAGGAGGAGATCGAGCTCAAGTGGGAGAAGGGCGGATCGGGCCTCGTCTTCTACACAGACGCTCAGTTCTGGCAGGAGGAAGAAGGAGGTACCATGTACTTGTTGGTGTCATTCGCAAACATTTTTGATTGATGAAATTTCCAGCCCAAGTTCTAATAAAATAGCTGAGTACATCCAGTGTATTGTAATATTAAATTTGTGAGATGAGCTGCATCTGGAGTTCATATTGAAAGAATAAATGGAGGAGTTCTGTTGGTCCAGTAGTTCAGATTTCAACTTGTCCTGACAAAATTTCCATTGGCCCCATCACGAAAAAAATAATAAATGTGATTTAAACCAATGCTAATATTGTGTTGGCCCCCCTTTTTCATACGCAATAAACTGCGATGCACTGTGTATTCTGACACCTTTCTATCAGAACCAGCATTAACTTCTTGAGCAATTTGAGCTACAGTAGCTCGTCTGTTTGATCGGACCACAGGGGCCAGCCTTCACTCCCCACGTGCCGCCCATGACCCTGTCGCCGGTTCACCACTGTTCCTTCCTTGGACCACTTTTGATAGACACTGACCACTGCAGACCGGGAACACCCCACAAGAGCTGCAGTTTTAGAGATGCTCTGACCCAGTCGTCTAGCCATCACAATTTGGCCCTTATCAAACTCAAACTAGAGAACAAGTATTTGATACACTGCCGATTTTGCAGGTTTGCCCACTTACAAAGCATGTAGAAGTCTGTAATTTTTATCATAGGTACTCTTCAACTGTGAGAGACGGAATCTAAAACAAAAATCCAGAAAATCACATTGTATGATTTTTAAGTAATTAATTTGCATTTTATTGCATGACATAAGTATTTGATACATCAGAAAATCAGAACTTAATATTTGGTACAGAAACCTTTGTTTGCAATTACAGAGATCATACGTTTCCTGTAGTTCTTGACCAGGTTTGCACACACTGCAGCAGGGATTTTGGCCCACTCCTCCATACAGACCTTCTCCAGATCCTTCAGGTTTCGGGGCTGTCGCTGGGCAATACGGACTTTCAGCTCCCTCCAAAGATTTTCTATTGGGTTCAGGTCTGGAGACTGGCTAGGCCACTCCAGGACCTTGAGATGCTTCTTACGGAGCCACTCCTTAATTGCCCTGGCTGTGTGTTTCGGGTCGTTGTCATGCTGGAAGTCCCAGCCACGACCCATCTTCAATGCTCTTACTGAGGGAAGGAGGTTGTCGCCCAAGATCTCACGATACATGGCCCCATCCATCCTCCCCTCAATACGGTGCAGTCGTCCTGTCCCCATTGCAGAAAAGCATCCCCAAAGAATGATGTTTCCACCTCCATGCTTCACGGTTGGGATAGTGTTCTTGGGGTTGTACTCATCCTCCTCCTTCCTCCAAACACGGCGAGTGGAGTTTAGACCAAAAAGCTCTATTTTTGTCTCATCAGACCACATGACCTTCTCCCATTCCTCTTCTGGATCATCCAGATGGTCATTAGCAAACTTCAGACGGGCCTGGACATGCGCTGGCTTGAGCAGGGGGACCTTGCATCCGCTGCAGGATTTTAATCCATGACGGCGTAGTGTGTTACTAATGGTTTTCTTTGAGACTGTGGTCCCAGCTCTCTTCAGGTCATTGACCAGGTCCTGCCGTGTAGTTCTGGGCTGATCCCTCACCTTCCTCATGATCATTGATGCCCCACAAGGTGAGATCTTGCATGGTGCCCCAGACCGAGGGAGATTGACCGTCATCTTGAACTTCTTCCATTTTCTAATAATTGCGCCAACAGTTGTTGCCTTCTCACCAAGCTGCTTGCCTATTGTCCTGTAGCCCATCCCAGCCTTGTGCAGGTCTACAATTTTATCCCTGATGTCCTTACACAGCTCTCTGGTCTTGGCCATTGTGGAGAGGTTGGAGTCTGTTTGTTTGATTGAGTGTGTGGACAGGTGTCTTTTATACAGGTAACGAGTTCAAACAGGTGCAGTTAATACAGGTAATGAGTGGAGAACAGGAGGGCTTCTTAAAGAAAAACTAACAGGTCTGTGAGAGCCGGAATTCTTACCGGTTGGTAGGTGATCAAATACTTATGTCATGCAATAAAATGCAAATTAATTATTTAAAAATCATACAATGTGATTTTCTGGATTTTTGTTTTAGATTCCGTCTCTCACAGTTGAAGAGTACCTATGATAAAAATTACAGACTTCTACATGCTTTGTAAGTGGGCAAACCTGCAAAATCGGCAGTGCATCAAATACTTGTTCTCCCCACTGTATACAGTCAAACCAAAATTTATTCAGACACCTTCAACATTCTTACATTATCACAGTTTATTCGCTATAGTTTAAAAAATAGAAAATTATAAAATATGACAAGAACTCAGAGTTAAACTGTGGCTGAATCCCAAATGGCACACTTCTATGCACTGTCGGTCTTGTGGACTTACAATGGCTGACCCGTGCACGTGTCCGTTAAGTCCACGAGACCGTAAGGTGTCCCATTCATCATGTTTCAGAAGGATGCTCGCGAGCGCCCCCTTTACGTCCATTATGCGCCCTCGATGCACACTTCAGCTGAGCTTGCAAGTTTGCAAACAACGCAGAGCACTTTACCCGGCAGTCAAAGCGGCATTACGTCACGAAAGTGCAGACTCAGAGGAAGACCGTGAGGGTTTAGGATGCCATTTGGGATCCAGCCTGTGTCAGAACAAATACACCATGATAATGTCAGATAACTTTGATAGAAATCAACCAATCAGCTGTCAGCTGTTAAATTTAAGTGCACAATTAGATAATACCAATTTAGGTCAAGCAATTACCAAGCAATGCTTCATTTTGTTCAGTCTGTGGTGTAAAAGGTCGCATTAGCAATTAAAGAAAAAACACTTAAACAAAACATGGTCAGGTCAAAGTGTCTGAATCATTTTGGTCCCAAATTGTTATAAATTTTACTGGTAGTCACTGTATGAAGAATTTTTGGGTATAATATGTCACAGTTTACTTTATTTTGCTATCCTCACTTTCTAACTGATTCTACCAACCAAGACTATCTCAAGTTATTCTAGCAATTTTGACTAAACCTGATCTGTGTTAGTGAAATAGTTTAACCTAGCTGACAAGTTTAAAAAAGGCCATCCTTAGACTGGGTAAACCCAGCCTGATCTGCCGGCGATTTGATTTCGCCCTGCAACTCAGTCTGGAAACCTGTACAGTAATTTCTACTGCTTCTGTTACACTTTTGCGGGAACCAATCACAGACTGGCTTATCCACCTGGCGCGCTATTGGCGGGTTTAACACGATGACGGATAGAGAAGCGATGGGTCGTTGCTTGTTGATCACGCCACTTGTGGTCTGATTGGTTGAAGGACCATCCAATTGCGTACAGAGTCATTTGAATTATGCTCGTTGATCACGCCTCTTGTGCAGTAGAAAATACATAGCAGACTCCCCAGACCAATGTTCAATCTTAAATTGAGCTTGGTCTAGTGATAGCCAGACAAGGCCATCCTTATTGTATAGGAAAAATTGTTCTGTGTGTGCATCATTTTTGTCAGCACACGTTGCTCATCTTTCCCCTTTGATTTTACACAGATTTCGATGAACAAACAGCGGATGACTGGGACGTGGATATGAGCGTCTATTATGACAAAGGTAAACTCTTCATGATTAGATCGTTATGACACATCACGGGGACATCTGTGTCCTGTTTATATGACATCAAACACAAGCTGTACGAGATTCAATACTGTGATTGTTTCAGACGGCGGCGACATGGATGCCAGAGATTACGTGCGCATGCGCTCTGAGAGGAGACTGCGGGAGGGTCTGGACGGGCTGCCGGGACGCCAACAAAAAATCGGCAGATTTGAGAGGTTTACAAAGGTTTGGATGTTTTAATAATTCACTGCTCAATAACTCAACAGTGTAGACTAGTGATAGTTTTTCACTTACCAATTTGAATGTTTGAAAGCATTCACTACTTTTGTACCGTTAGTCACACTTTAAATTGTGAAACAAGTGCAAATGTTATTTTTTCGTACATTAAAATGCATATTTTTATAATTAATTAAACCATTATTAATGTAATTTTCATAAATTAAAGGTGCAATATGTAGGATTTTTGCAGTAAAATATCCAAAAACCACTAGGCCAGTGTTATATATTTTGTTCAGTTGAGTACTTAAAATATCCCAAATGTTTCCAACTATTTGTAAATCGTGAGAAAATTGCGATTTTAACCAAGGAACCGGGACGTGTGAGGGAGTCGCCTGTCAATGGCGTCATATCCGCGTTACTCTCGGTTTCCGCTTTTACTGCCGTAGAAACCATGGCAACAGATGTGGACAACTGCGTAACGTCTCGCGGCGTGCTGTTGTAGTTTCGTTCAAACATTATGGACCATGGCAAGCAGACTTTGGAACAAAATGAGAAATCAAAAGACCAGTATCGACGTGGCGTTTGAGATGGCGAGAGCTTTGCAACAAACTCCGACTTGACAGAGATGCTGTTCTTGCATGTGCTTTATTAGACAGGTGAGCAAATGTACATAAAACGAATCAATGTTATGTAGCTTAACAACACAATGAAATATTAGAATATCATCAGTATGATGTTCTAATGTTGATGTAGCTTACTGCTAGTCTCATACAGCCAACAAACTAACACACAGAATGACATAACTTTCAACACACTCAAATGCAGTTTAGATAGTGTAGACCAAGTGAAACAGCATTGCATTTCCTCATAATTTTAATTCGTCAAATAAACTGACCTTTGAGAGTAGTAATTCAGCACTTGTGGGTAGTTCGGTAGAATGAAATGTCCTCATTTCTTTATCTCCCCGGGACTCGCGTGTGGCGCTGATATCTGTCTTTTATTAGTATTCGCGGCCTGCTTCATACCACAGTCATGTTAAAAACATGAATGCATTCACTCATCCATACACATTATTAGTTCCATGATTCCACGCTCATTCCCTGCGTCATCAATCTACGCCTTTATTGTTTTGAAGAGGTTAGCGACCCCTAGCGGCGAAAAAATACATATTGTAGCTTTAAGAGTTATTTATTTAAAATAAAAATATAAATGTAATTTTTTCATAAATTAAAATGTACCATTTTATATTTACATTAATATTTTATAATTAAAATGAAACTTACATTATTAATGTAATCTTCATGAATTAATATTGATTACTTATTAAAAACAATAAATGTAATTTCTTCATAAATTAATATTTACCTTTTTTTTTTTTTTAGAAATTAGGACTTATCTTTTTATATATACACTTATTTTTTATAATTAAAATAAATAAAATTATTTATATATATATATATATATATATATATATATATATATATATATATATATAAAAATAATAACAAATCTGTAAAGACAGTGTTTGAAATGTAGTGTGTATATATATATATATATATATATATAAGACTTTGACCATGAAAGATTGTTAGACAAACAAAGGTTCTTCTAAATGTGTTAAGTTGTTTATGGGTGAACATGAACTGTTAAATGGGAATTATGGCTAAAGGTCAAGGGTCATCAATGAAAGATTAAAAACAGCTCTTACCTCAGATGCCATTGTCAGGTAAACGGGACTCTAAACTAAAAGTGACTAACACCCTAAACTAAAAGTGACTGTAACACCCGTCTTAACAAGAATAATCATCATATTTTATCTTCTTTTGTAGAGCATAATTCATTGGTACAAGATGAGACAATTACTTGATCATACAGTTGAAGACCAATTTGCATGTTTGAAAGCATTCATTATTTATTAGTCGCACCTTTAAATTGTGAAATCTTTTAAAACAATCTGTGCTTAAAAGCTTTTGTGTGTTGTAGGGATTCGGCCGGCGTGTGATGGAGAAACAGGGCTGGAAGGACGGAGAAGGGCTCGGGAACAGCCAGGCGGGAATGACCGAGGCTTTAGAGAGCGAAGGGCAGCATCCCAACTGCAAGAGAGGCTTTGGGTGAGTGTGGACGTCACTGATCTACTGCATCGCTTTCATTTGCTTCACAGATCGTATCCTGCACACTATTCTTTATATTTTGCATGTTTGAAAAGCACTGCTTATTTTGTGCACAGCGCTTTGATAAGCTGCTTTTAAAGGCTCTCTATAAAATTAAGTTTAATATTATGTAATTTATTATTCAGAATGGAGCTTTCTACAACTTTACTCATTTTTATGAAGCATAAGAATAACTTTTACAGGGTTCGTACGGTCATGAAAAACCTGGAAAAGTCGTGGAATTTTTAAAATAGCAATTTCCAGGCCTGGAAAAGTTCTGTAAAAATAAATAAACCAGAAAGTTTTGGAAAAGTAATGGAAATTTGTTTCAAAATATTTATGCAATAGAATATATGTTTAAGTGGTACTATTGGTTAAACAAACTTTGAAACTTCGTAAACATACTTTGTTCCTTCGATCCACCCGACTGCCTTCAGATTTCCTTTTGTGCGTTGAGCATCATAACCAATCACACGCGTTTCTGTCTAGCGTGATGGCCAATCAGAAGCGTTCAGATTAGTCATCGCTGAAACGAAGAGTTTTGCTCAGTGCGCGCGCTCTCTGACAGAATTCTGACTGAAACTCGTGAATTCTCCCATCATCATAAACAACAAAGTGCAGATTGGATGTAAGAGATTCATGTCGCAGTGTCGTCAGTGTTTGTGAGAGCGCTTAAAGTTATGAACAGCCTCACGATCGGTCACATTCTCTGCTCCCTTTCTGTGTAGTTTATTCCGGTTAATATCATTTATTCATGTTGGTAAGATCATACAAAGTCTTCATTTTCTAATGCATAAAAAGCATTAAAATAATTCATAAATGGTTGTAAGATCGTTTTATCAGAATATGACGTGCAGTTTCCCCAAACACAAAAACATTTTATGTATCTATTAATAGACGACATTAATAATCATAAGAGCATTAACTGACAATAATGACTCTGTAAAGAGTTCCTGTTCATTTTATCATTTGAGTAACATTAAACAGTCTGTGTAAATAAACATTTATGCTATTTCAGATGCAGCTTCTGTTCCACCTTAGCAGTGTAAAGATGGCTTTTGTTAATGATAAAATTAACAGTCTATATAGTATTCTGATTGATTTAAGTATTGATTAATTGGTTAAATGTAAGTATTTGACAAACGACAACACATGTAATCATGAAAAATTCTTCTAAATAAATAAAATGCTCCTGGAAATCAATTGCAAGGAGCCCCTTAATGGAAAAGTTAATTTCTGACCCTGGCATGGGGAACGTCTGGCAGTTGCAGTTTGTATGGGTGTAAATTGCAGAAATTAAAAAATAAACTCGACTGTCTTAGGGGAATTCAAATAGGGACATTATCTTGTTAGTGATTGATGGTTTTCCAATGAGATGAATGGTAAATAGGAAGTTTTAAAATCTTCTTAGTTACCCAATTTTGTATTCCAAAATTTTGTCTCTGGCACTGCCACCTTGTAAAGTTACTTTTATTGACTTATTTATCATTGTTGCCTCCCATTGATGTGTGTCAATCCATTGCAAGGGTCAGACAGTATTTTATCTAACCGTCTTACTGGTGTGTCAGTGTTTATTTTGTATTAAACCACATAGCTTGTCGTTAATTAGTTAAGATATGCTGTGGTTTGACATTTGAACATGGATTTTTATTCTTATTTTACATGTATACACAGATGTTTCATGGAACGTTAGGTCATGAATATTTGCCTAAAAGTCATGGAAATTTATTGGTAGAAATGTGTATGAACCCTGCTTTTATATTTTATATTATAAGATGAACACTTACTGAAGCAACTTTGATTGTCCATAAAATATTAATTTAGTTCAAATGTGAGTATCAAATATGATCCATCAAGCTTTTGAGGAAGCTTTATTTGTTTCATCTCTCAATCATCATTTTATTGCATTATGTTTTGAAACTACTGAGCTTTGATCATAAAACTAAGTATTTATTTTAAATATCATCTTACTAAGACACATTATCAGGAGATATAGAGTGACGACTGATATTTATATGCATTTTATATTAGTAGTCTGTTATAAAGATCTCATTGATTCAGAATTTCATCTTTTAGCATATTTTGATTCAGTTTGAGTCTTTGAATAAATTGGTGTTTTTTTCCACTTCATATTCTTACTCTATCATACTATATGAGCCATAAAAGCCTGATGTATCAAATATGATAATCAACAAAAAAAAACATATCCAAACTTCATGAAAGTAATGAAAATGTATTGGTCAAAAGGTGTATGAAGTCTGTAAATTACTACTTTTTACCCACATTTAAATGCCGCTCATATGTTTTGCAGGTACCATGGAGAGAAGCTTAGCTCATTCCTTCCACTTAAAAAACCCAGAAAAGAATTTCATATATCAACAATTTATGATGAACCTAAAGACATTGATAAAGGTGATGAACTCCTGCGGCGTCAACCCAGCACCAGCATGAAGCACAGACACTGGCGGCCAGGGAGCAGCACTGACTCGACCAGCTGACCGCTGTTTTCTAGTGACGTTCACTAACATTTTATAAAGACTGGATATTTATTGTCTGTCAAAGAATGTTTTTACACAGAGCTGTAAATGTTTTTTTCTGTGATTTCTGTATTAAAAGTATTCAAAGGAAAGAAACACTTTGGTTTTGATATTTATTACACTGTTATGATATTTATGTGCAGATGTGTCATCACCATTATTACATAGTAGATGCCAGTGTATGTTAGAAATGTTAAATGTGTTACAGAAATTACCTTCTAAAGTATTGACAAAGAAAATGTATGAAAAATCATTAATGCAATGTCAGATTTTATATATAAAAAAATATGATTACACTTATTTTAGGTGTCATTGTTACAGTGTAATTATATATTTAAGTACTGAGTAATATTAATTAACTACATGTACTCACTATATTGTTAGGGTAGGTCCGGGGGATCCGAAAACCAGTCAGTATCTGGTGTGACCACCATTTGCCTCACGCAGTGCAACACATCTCCTTCGCATAGAGTTGATCAGGTTGTTGATTGTGGCCTGTGGAATGTTGGTCCACTCCTCTTCAATGGCTGTGCGAAGTTGCTGGATATTGGCAGGAACTGGAACACGCTGTCGTATACGCCGATCCAGAGCATCCCAAACATGCTCAATGGGTGACATGTACGGTGAGTATGCTGGCCATGCAAGAACTGGGATGTTTTCAGCTTCCAGGAATTGTGTACAGATCCTTGCAACATGGGGCCGTGCATTATCATGCTGCAACATGAGGTGATGGTCGTGCATGAATGGCACAACAATGGGCCTCAGGATCTCGTCACGGTATCTCTGTGCATTCAAAATGCCATCAATAAAATGCACCTGTGTTCGTTGTCCATAACATACGCCTGCCCATACCATAACCCCATCGCCACCATCGGCCACTCGATCCACAATGTTGACATCAGCAAACCGCTCACCCACACATACACGCTGTCTGCCATCTACCCTGTACAGTGAAATCCAGGATTCATCCGTGAAGAGAACACCTCTCCAAAGTGCCCGACGCCATCGAATGTGAGCATTTGCCCACTCAAGTCGGTTACGACGACGAACTGCAGTCAGGTCGAGACCCTGATGAGGACGACAAGCATGCAGACGAGCTTCCCTGAGACGGTTTCTGACAGTTTGTGCAGAAATTCTTTGGTTGTTCAAACCGATTGTTGCAGCAGCTGTCCGGGTGGCTGGTCTCAGACGATCTTGGAGGTGAAGTTGCTGGATTTGGAGGTCCTGGGCTGGTGTGGTAACACGTGGTCTGCGGTTGTGAGGCCGGTTGGATGTACTGCCAAATTCTCTGAAACGCCTTTGGAGACGGCTTATGGTAGTGAAATGAACATTCAATTCACGGGCAACAGCTCTGGTGGACATTCCTGCAGTCAGCATGCCAATTGCACGCTCCCTCAAAACTTGCGACATCTGTGGCATTGTGCTGTGTGATAAAACTGCACATTTTGCCCGTCCACACGGAGACGCGTTTAGCTGTATAAGTAAAAATGTTGTATCGTATCAGCGTTTCTTCCAGACGAATCCGCCGTTTTGGGAGCCTGAAACCGGGTCCCAGAGTGGATAAATCTGAAACCGACACTCTTGCGTTTTCGTGTTTACAGCCAATCCGTATATTTTGTGAAATTGTGATGTCATCACACCGCGTCCCGCACGGTAAAGACTAGGGCTGCGTCCGAAACCTGGAAAATGCTGCCTTCGGAGGACACATTTCAAGGTAGGAAGGCATCAAGGCACGTCCGAATCTAATGTTAGCTTCACTTCCTGTCTCCTGAGACACCTTCATCTGATTGATTTTTGAAGGCAGCACAAATGTATCCTTCGCTGCCTTTGATATCCCACAATCCTATGCGTTCTATTCTGTGACAGTTGAGCTAGAAAAAAATATGAGTCCGAAAGTTGCGTTTGCTGGTCAGTTAGTGTGTAAATGTACATTTTCGACCAACATTTTCCACTTCTGATGTCATTTCTAGCGATAAATTACTAATGTAGTAATTGTTTAGTTCTCACCAAAGCTCTCTCTATTTTGCTGTACATCATTAAACTGTTACACTGACTTAGAAGTCTTAGAAGTTGGACGCAGCCTAGAAGGGATACAGCTACGGCCACTGGGCATGCGCACATCAATATTGCGTCATTTAATTACTGTATTTGCATTATTGTAAGGGTAGGTTTAGGGTTGGGGTAGGTGTAGGCGTTAATAAAACACAATCTGGTAGCAAATTTATTTATTGTTATTTTATCGTGAGATTTTGCCTCACTTCCGACCGTTGCTGTACCTCGTCTAGCCACAACTCTTCTTCTCCGTTTTCAGTGTATTTCTGTGGCAGAATTACAGCGACACATACTGGTCTGGCATGTATACTACATCGTTTTGAGTCGAACAAGAGTGGGCGTTTCCAAATTTGTGGGTGTTTTCAAACTGATGGGTGTTTATAAATCACGCAATGAAAATGATCCCCTTCACCCGACCCCACCCCCCTAAACCCTACCCACACTGTGACGTGGGCAAATCAGGTAACACAGTGGAAAACGGCCCTCTGTTTATGGCCACGCCCACTGATCTGGTAACTCCTATTACTAACCTGCAGAGACCTATACTTGGGATTCGAGGGTTGTGCTGGTAACGGAGAAATCACGTGACCAATGACAAACGAGGCCTCGGTTTGTGTGGAATACGTCATCGGTTCGGTCTGAGTTACGCTTCGGGTTCGAAACTCGCGCCACCGTGTGGTTGTTGTGGCGTTTCAGAGAAGTGTCAGAAGTAGTAGAAGTGTGAGTGTCAGAGAGTCAAAGAGTTGTCATTGTCGTTCATATGTGTTAGGGCTATATATTATTACATATATTATTACTATATATATATACATTATTACTATTAGGTTAGATAGTTTTTCTCTAATAGAGTTTTCCTCTATTATTAGGTGTCCTTTGGCATCTGCTGGATAGCACGGTTGATCACAGTAGAAGGAGCTCAAGTGCAACAGATGCTAGTGTTGAAGTGGACCGGTATTTATCGGAAGTAAATCTCACAAGATCTGAGGATCCACTAGTATATTGGGCTCAACAGAATTATCAGTATCCTCACTTATACCAGCTGGCACTGGCATTTTTATGTTCAACCGCATTCTCTGTTCCTTGTGAAAGGATCTTTTCCAAGGCTGAAGAGGTTTTGTCCAAGAAGAGGAAAAAATTCTGTTCCTCAATAAAAATCAATTATAATCCTTCCTTCACCCACCCCAAACTGCTGTGTTGCAGTTTGCTCCACTATATCCTCAGTCCCATAAGCACTACACTGCACAAAAAAAAAAAAATTCTTAACTTTTCCCACCCCAGACTGCTCTGTTGCAGTTAGCTTTATTACATTCCCTCCACCATAAGCACTGCACTCAATACAGCATCACTTTTGTTGTTCATACTGTCACTATCCAAACAATTTATAATTAATATTATATTAACAGTGTGTCTGACAGTTGTCTTTGTGCAAGTAAAGTCAGACAGAGAAAGACATTTTTTTATACCCAGGCAATGGACAAATGTCTGCTCAGGTCATTGGCTCAGGATTAATGGATTTAATCCTGTCTAATCAGCATCTTGATATGCCACACATGTGAGGTGGATGGATTATCTCGGCAAAGAAGAAGTGCTCACTAACACAGATTTAGACAGATTTGTGAACAATATTTGAGAGAAATAGGCATTTTGTGTACATAGAAAAAGTCTTAGATCTTTGAGTTCAGCTCATGAAAAATGGGGGCAAAAACAAAAGTGTTGCGTTTATAATTTTGTTCAGTGTATATACTAATACATTACAATGGGACTTTTATTACAAAATGGGACTTTTATCTGTCCTCCAGAGGTCATTTCCTGTTAGCGTTCACTGACTGGGGTTAGATTCCCTCTGCTGTATTGACACGTCACGAAGGTCAGGAACGAACTGATGGAAAAATGGCGACCACCTACAACACCTTCAATCTGTGAGTATTAATTCACTACTCTGATACTCATTGATAACTGATTATCGATTAGATTAATCGAAGAGAGCTCATTGGTCATCTTTGATCTGGTGAAGTCTATAAATAACCTACGGAAGCAGCAGTGACTTGCATGTTCAGTGAACTACAGGCGCCCTGCGTCTATGGCTGTGTCTCAAAACCTAAGTGAGCTGCCTACCTAGACAACGTTTTTGGGCAGCATTCTATTGAAGTGATTGTTTAGACAGCATGTAAAGACATTATTATTCCCCAAAATGTATATAAGTGGGCAGCTCGTTATGTTTTGAGGCACAGCTTTTGCTGATGGTCATCAATCATGGTGATCAGATTCCAGTTAATTCAGTTCAACTAAAATTGTTTTATTGATGGTCAGCAGTAGATTACTTGAACCTTTTTGCAATTCGGCTACCTCATTTGTTGTTGATGTTGTCGTTGCTGGTGTTTATGATGATACAGAAATGAAACAATAAACCATATCTAGAAATAATTCCAAGTGCTTTGAAAGAAATATACACCGATCAGGCATAACATTGACAGTGAATAACACTGGTTATCTCTTCATCACGGCACCTGTTAGTGGGTGGGATATATTAGGCAGCAAGTGAACATTTTGTCCTCAAAGTTGATGTGTTAGAAGCAGGAAAAATGGGCAAGCGTAAGGATTTGAGTGAGTTTGACAAGGGCCAAAATGAGATGGCTAGATGACTGGGTCAGAGCATCTCCAAAACTGCAGCTCTTGTGGGGTGTTCCCAGTCTGCAGTGGTCAGTATCTATCAAAAGTGGTCCAAGGAAGGAACAGTGGTGAACCGGAGACCGGGTCATGGCTCATTTATGCACGTGGGAAGCGAAGGCTGGCCCGTGTGGTCCGATCAAACAGACAAGCTACTGTAGCTCAAATTGCTCCAGAAGTTAATGCTGGTTCTGATAGAAAGGTGTCAGAATACACAGTGCATCACAGTTTGTTGTGTATGGGGCTGCATAGCCGCAGACCAGTCAGGGTGCCCATGCTGACCCCTGTCCACCGCCGAAAGCACCAACAGTAGGCACGTGAGCATCAGAACTGGACCACGGAGCAATGAAAGAGAAGGTGGCCTGGTCTGATGAATCACGTTTTCTTTTACATCACGTGGATGGCCGGGTGCGTGTGCGTCGCTTACCTGGGGAACACATGGCACCAGGATGCACTATGGGAAGAAGGCAAGCCGGCGGAGGCAGTGTGATGCTTTGGGCAATGTTCTGCTGGGAAAGCTTGGGTCCTGCCATCCATGTGGATGTTACTTTGACCTGTTCCACCTACCTAAGCATTGATGCAGACCATGTACACCCTTTTAATGGAAACGGTATTCCCTGGTGGCTGTGGCCTCTTTCAGCAGGATACTGCACTCTGCCACAAAGCAAAAATGGTTCAGGAATGGTTTGAGGAGCACAACAACGAGTTTGAGGTGTTGATTTGGCCTCCAAATTCCCCAGATATCAGTCCAATCGAACATCTGTGGGATGTGCTGAACAAACAAGTCTGATCCATGGAGGCCCCACCTCGCAACTTACAGGACTTAAAGGATCTGCTGCTAACATCTTGGTGCTAGGTACCACAGCACACCTTCAGGGGTCTAGTGGAGTCCATGCCTCGACGGGTCAGGGCTGTTTTGGCAGCAAAAGGGTGACCAACACAATATTAGGACATAATGTTATGCCTGATCGGTGTATATATTTAGAATATGAATTAAATGAATGTAATACGAACATAAGTAAGTGTTATGCCCTGTTCCTTAAACTGTATTTTACTACATTGTGCATTACGTCTAATAATCTTCACTTTCCTCTCCATTCACAGGCACACGACCCCTGAGAAGTTCTACATCGAAGCCTGTGATGGCGTTGGAGACGTCCTCGCCATTGACAGGGTGTCCACAGAAATGACACTGACAGGTACGAAAGAGAACAACTGGATGCTTGAAACCACTAGCCTGACAAGCCAGACCTACATCAAGATGTTGGGTCTGGGAACACACCAATAGCAGGGCTCAATCCGAGGGGCGGGATAAACGGTTGTCTTTCAAATTCCCTCTGCACGCAATAGGATAGCGCTACAACCAACCAGAGCAACGAAGAAGGTGAAGCGGAGCTAGTTGATAGGTTAAACTTTTGCCGTATCCAGTCGGCAAAACTCCGAACACATCTTCCTTTTTTAAGAATGACTTCAGTGCTGTTCTTTGTTCTTTTCTCAAAGAAAAGCTTAACTCCAAGTCTTCCAGAGTCGCGGCCAAAGCTGATTCGAAAGGCCGCTGTTCGCCAGCTTCTTTGTTTTCAAGTAGCACACGGAACCGTCGCAACTCTGCCGTCATTATGTTAAGCCCGCCCACCAACTCTATACACGATGTGAATGGCCTGACTAGAGTTTGGTTTTTCAAGCTCGCCAGCCAACGGAGACTTGCTAGACGACCCTGGCTGCTAATTACATTTGCTGCCGCTAGGGTGCGTCTAGATTTCTAGGCTATGAAACCACAAATAGTGTTTTTTTTCTCCTGTAGCGTAGACTTGATGAAAGGACAGACACTGTATCTGTACACACTGAAGGCTTTATCTGCTGAAGTGGTGATAAGTAATTTGCCTCATTTTTATGAGGGTGCTTATTGCATAAATGCTTTGAGTTGAAAGCTCTTTTGAGGTCACAGAAGCATTTGAATGAATCATGTTTCTCGAGTCGTTATTTAGTTAAACATCAGCAGAATTGCAAATTAAGTCCTATTTGGAAAATATGATACATTCTGCTATACATTAAATATCTAACGTTATCTGAAAAATATTCAGCATAGAATAATCAAAATATATAATTTTGAAAAAGTTTAACATATTTTGATTATTATAATATAATTATGATTATTATATATTATTTTGTGCTATTTAATAGTATAATATAGTGCAATATAATACAAATGTTTTTTTTTTCCTATAACATTAATCGAAATATCCAGTATAATATATTTAAATTAATAATAATATTAATATAACAATGTAATTAAAAATATGATATTTTTCCTATAATATAATTGATTTGGACGGATAACCTTAATATTCTGTCTTCTGTTCTCTTTCAGTGAGGAAGGACGTCCCTCCTTCAGCAGTGACACGACCAATATGTGGCATTATGGGAACCATACGGCTGGTGGCAGGTACGATCTCTGTTGACTCTATTCAATATTCAATATCTGTTAAATCTATTACATTTCTATTAGTGTGATTTTTTTTTTTTTTTTTTTTTTTTTTTTTTTTTTTTTTTTTCAAACATTTATTCTTAATATTAGTCTTTGTTAATATTAATGGGTTAGTTCACCTTAAAATGAAAATGAAGTCATAAGTAACTCACCCTGGTGTTGTTTTAATGCTGTGTGCCCTTCTTTCTTTTATGGGCCACAAAAGGAGAATTTAAAAAAAAAAGTCCCTCTTGCACTCGTCCATACAATGCCAGTGAATAGCGACCAGCATCAAGCTTTTTTAAAAAAAAAAGTATCACAGAATTATCCCATGCAACATGTGCCATATATTCCGAGTGTTTTGGGCGTATAGGATAGGGTTTGGTGAAAAACAAACCGAAATTGAATGTATTATTTAACGAAAATCCTGACCTTGGTCTTTTGTGCATGGTGCGTGTTTATGAGACTCCATTAGCGCAGCAGTTCACTCCATCTCACCCAGAAAAAGTGAGATGGAGAGTTGTGAAAAAATCAAGATTAACATCAAGATTAATAAGAACAAACTAAATACAATCAAATGTACCTTCTTCTTTGAGGCTGTGTTTGTTGCAACAAGAAATTATCGCGTTCACATCTGTCAGCTGTCATTCTGACTGTCATCAGACAAACAAAGTTCTGGTCTGGAGATATTTAACTCAGTGAAGAAAGTACACTGATTCTTTTTTTTGAGATTAAGACATTGTATTTCACATCACGTTTTTGTTAATCTTGATTTCTCACAACTTGTAGCAAAGTGAACTGCGACGCTAATAGTTTAACGCGCACGTCGCATAGCTGTGCACAGAAGACCAAAGACCAAGGGCAGGATTTTCGTTAAATAATGCATTAAATTGAACTGTGGTAAATTTCATTTTTATATAAATAACATGTTGTATCTGTACAAAATGTCAATAAATATATTTCGGGGGAAAAAAAACTATCAATTCATTTGAATTTCATATGATATACCACCTGAACACTTGGACTATATGGCATGTGTCGCATGGGATCATTCTATGATACTTTTGAGTCATTTTTAAAAAGCTTGATGCTGGTTGCTATTCACTGCCATTATATGTGAGTGGGACATTTAAAAAATTCTCCTTTTGTGGTCCATAAGAGAAAGAAGGGCAAATGGCATTAGAACAACACCAGGGTGAGTAATTTAGGACTTAAAGGGTTAGTTCACCCAAAAAGGAAAATTCTGTCATTAATTACTCGCCCTCATGTTGCTCCCAACCCGTAAGACCTTCATTCATCTTCGGAACACAAATGAAGATATTTTTGATGAAATCCGAGAGCTTTCTGTCCCTCCATAGACAGCAATTTAATTAACACTTTCAAGGTCCAGAAAGGTAGTAAAAACATGCTTAAAATAGTCCATGTGACTACAGTGGTTCAGCCTTAATTTTATTAAGCGACGAGAATACTTTTTGTGCGCTAAAACAAACAAAAATAATGACTTTATTCAACAACTTCGTTCTAGTCTGTGTCAGTCTCCTACGCAGTTTACGCAAGAGTGCAGCGCTTTTGGGTTCTACGGAAGCCGATGCAGTTCACGTGAGCACCACGCATGCGTGTGATGATGATGCGGGAGCTGCACTGTATTTACAACGTAAACTGCGTAGGAGACTGACACAGGCTAGAATGAAATTGGTCTTACAGGTTTGAAACGACATGAGGGTGAGCAATTAATGACAGTTTTCATTTTTGGGTGAACTATCCCTTTAATTTTTATTTTAGGGTGAACTATCCCTTTAAATTCCACATTTAATAAAACATTATTAAAATCAACAGTTGTATCTGTTAACATTTGTTAATGCACTGTGAACTAACATGAACAATGAATGAACAATTCGATTTTTACTAACGTTAAGAAAGATTAATAACTGCTTTAAAATATATTGCTTATTGTTCATTAATGTTAGCTAATCCATGGATATTGTAAAGTGTTACCTTAAAATGCATTCTGAACTCTGAATGATGCTGAGCCCTGCTCTTTCTGTTTTTTTTTTTTTTTTCAGGCATGTATCTCATCGTCATTACAAAGAAGAAGAAAGTGGGTGACCTGTTTGGCCACGCGGTCTGGAAAGCGGCTGACTTTGACATCATTTCATACAAGAAGACGGTTCTGCATCTGACTGATAATCAGGTCGGTTTGTTCTCAGTAAGCATGCCTAGAATATGCTTTTGGCACTTTTGAGCATCTCTTTATTTAAACAGAACCAAACCACGATCTTGAATTCGGAGCGTGTATACTTTTGTTGCCTTTTCTCAAGAAAAGTTATCCAGGTCACATTTTTCCCCATCAATAAAAAGACAAAAATGACATTATATTAATAAAATACAAAATGTGTTCTTTAGACAGGCTTCTTTTTCAAGCAAAATAATATTTTAATGATTTTAGGGTTACGTGTGACCATGTTCTCGACAGGTTTTGTGAGATTCACCCTTTTATAGTTTAGTGTGTCAAATAAATCACTCAAACGTCACTAGAGAAACAATGTGACACTGACATTGTCAAGTCACACTTATAAAAGTCACACTTTTGTAGGTAAGATTTTCTTTCGTGTTAAAATACATTATCTTAACATGTTCATTGACTACTATTAGTATGCCAATTAATGGGTTTATCTCCCCCAAAAGTGTAAACTTTGAGCCTCCCAGGCACCATCAACATTGAGAGCGGTCCTCTCAGATCTGTCAATCTTTTTCCAACTCAACCAATAGCATGAGTTTGGGGCGTGGCTACTGTAGCAGGTGGAGCCAGAGGGTGTTTAGCTGTTGTGGGACCATGGCTGAGGTGTTACATGGGAAAAGACATTCAGCTTTGTTTACAGAGTTCACTGAGCTTCAAGACTCTCGTTCATCTTCAGAACACAAATGAAGATCTTTTTTGATGAAATCTTACCCCTTTTCCACCAAGACAGTTTGAGTGCTGGTTCGGAGCCGGAGCCTAGTTTCAAATTGGTTCTTTGTCTTTCGACACCCAAAGCACCAGCTCTGAACCAGGAAAAGTGGTTCTCGAGTAGCACCAAAACATTGCTGGTCTAGAAGTAAGAACCGCTTGCATCAGGGGCTGGGGGCGGGGTTACCGTGACCAACAAGACAAACACAAACTTGTGACCGGCATTTTTGCTAATAGCAGCTCGATTTGTAATCTCCATCTATACAAATTACGGCAGCTGCGCAAATGCGTTGGATTCGCCGTGTTTGGATGCTGATGTAGGTTCGCAAAGCCATGTGCATCAATAGTAACGCAACGTCCACCATTGTTGATGGAAGGCTTGTTCAAGATGCATCGGCGGTGCGCTGAACGATCGCCATATGACATCAAAGTACCGCAAGAGCGTTTGGAGAGCATACAACTCCTTATGCTTTTGAATCGCTCTTGCGGTACTTTGATGTTATACGCCTATCGGTCTGCGCAGCGCCAATGCATCTCGAACAAGCCTGGTGTGTTTGTGTTTGGCGCTACCATGCTACCATTGCTGAGAAAGATGAGACGTATACAGTGACGTAAGACCTGGCTCTGTGGTGGCTCTCCCGTGGAAAGTCAAACCAGTTCTTAGAAGGCTTGTCAGTCGAACCAACTCCGAACCGGTAAAAGCACTAGCTCTGAACTAGCACCCGGTTCATGCTGGTGGAAAAGGGGTATCTGAGAGCTTTCTGTCACTCCATTTACAGCTACGCAACTACCACTTTGACACTTCAAAAAATTCATAAAGAGATCGTAAAACTAATCCATATGAATTCAGCGGGTTAGTCCAGATTTTCTGATGAGACTTGATCGCTTTACATGATGAACAGATTGAATTTAGACTTTTATTCACATTTAAACATTGATCAACTCACACATCAGTTGTGGTGAATGGAAGCTCAAGCATGTTCGCTTGATGTGCAAGAACCAATGAGGTTCATTCTCGTGTAACGCAGCACGTTTGAGCTTCCTCAAGAACCAATGAGGTTCATTCTCGTGTTATGCAGCACGTTTGAGCTTCAGCGAGAACCAATGAGGTTCATTCTCGTGTTACACAGCACGTTTGAGTTTCCACAAGAGGTTCGTTCTTGTGCGTCAAGCTTGCATGTTCGGTTGAGCTTGTTTTTTATGTTCGCTGATCAATGTTTAAATGTGAATAAAAGCCTAAATTAATTCTGTTCATCATATAAAGCGATCAAGTCTCATCAGAAAATCTGGACTAAACTGGTCAATTCATATGGATTAGTTTTACGATCTCTTTATGAACTTTTTGAAGTGTCAAAGTGGTAGTTGTGTAGCTGTCAATGGAGGGACAGAGCGCTCTCAGATTTCATCAAAAAGATCTTTATTTGTGTTCTGAAGATAAACGAAAGTCTTGCGAGTATGGAATAACATGAGGGTGAGTAATTGACAGAATTTTCATTTTTGGGTGAACTATCCCTTTAAAGAGGTCATGAACAAGTCAAAGCAAACAGGACATTGCGATGCACTACAATACCATACAGCATCATGCACCCGTTCAGAAAGAAAGTGTAGACCGCCTCAAACAGTTGTGGCACGTAATGCCAAAAAATGCGACTGGTGCAGATACGTAGGATGTGAAACGCTCGCGTTCACTCTAGACACAGCTAAAAGTATGCATACTTTTACCTGTTAAGACATGCCTTCACAAGCACCTATAAGGGCTGTATTTGTAATGTTTGAGTTGGAGGAGGCACAAAGCAAGGTTGTAAAAGGTGCCACTAGTGTTGCAGAAACTACATACTTCATCTTTAACACCATTTTGTGGTTTTGATGTTAATATTTTCTTGGTTAATGTGTATTCATGTTGCATTGCTTTTAGTCAGCAGAAATAAAAACATTATTCAAGTAAGTTGGGCTGCTTTCTCAAAACATTACCTAAACGCAGCCTAACTTAGAAACTTTGTCTTATTGAAACTAATGTTTCTATGGACCTTCCAGATGCAAGACAACAAAGCCTTCCTGTCCATGATCAACAGCGTCCTGAATACAGACGGTTTCTTCTTTGCCACGGACTATGACCTGACGCACACGCTACAGCGCCTGGCCAACACCAGCCCAGAGTTTCAAGAGATGACCTTACTGGAGCGGGTGAGACAGATTCTCAGCTCCAACATTTACATGCACATTTTCATTTAGCAGACACTTTAATATAAGGTAATCAAAGTCTTGGTGATGTTTTTGGGCTCTATTAGAATAGGTTTTCATGCTTGAATGTACAATAAACATTACTTTTTTTTTTTTTTTTTTTTCATATTCTCCATTGTTGCAGTTCGTCTCTTCCCAGTCTGTCAGTAACGCTCTGTTTAGTTCCTGTCTCTATGAAGCCCCTCCTTCTGAAAAGCACAATGTGCTCTGATTGGTCGGCACAGCCAGTGTGTTGTGTTTGGTCAAGCGCTTTGTGCGTGTTTGGGAAATGTCACACCTTTACCATAACTGCCAGTTTCAACACACTACTAACTCACTCAACCAGGTCTCACCCCTTTATTTAGTGTATGCCTTGGGCGAGAATTATTTAATTGAGGAATATTGTGACGTGTTCGTTCCTGGAAGAAAACTCAAGACTACAATGGAGTTCAGAAACAGTGACACTGATATAGAGTTAGATTATGTAAGATTATAGTAAGATTAGGACCCTTTTTAAAGAGGCAGTAAAATTCTAGTAATGCAAAGCTTCAGACATTGTTCATAATAGTACAAGCTAGAACAGGGATGAATTAAGGAATGGTGAAAGCCTAGACAAAGTTTTTTTTTTTTTTCCAGCTGGATGTTAAGTTATGAACATATCTATCATGTAACATCCCAATTCTATAAGGTTTAATTTAACGCTTGATAATGCATTTAACTAACATTAAATAAGAGTGGGCAATACATTTGTTGCAGCATTTATTAATAAACTTTGTTAATAAAAATACAACTGTTCATGTTAGCTCAGGTCCATTAAATAATATTGGCCTGGTTTCACAGACAGGGTTTAGATTAAGCCAGGATTAGGCCTTCGTTCAATTAGGACATTTAAGTAGCTTTTATAAACGTGCCTTAGAAAAAAACATCACTGGTGTGCATCTTGAGACAAAACAATGACACTGACATATTTTAAAATATATCAGTGCAAGTGGCTTTCAGTTAAAACAGCTCAAACATGCATTTTAGTCTGGGACTAGCTTGTCTGTGAAACCGGGGGTTATGTATTAGTAAATGTTGAAATTAACCTTTCATTTCATTGTTAGCTCATGTTAACCAATGTAGTTAACTAATGTTAACAAATGGAACCTTATTGTAAAGTGTTTCTGTGTGTATTTCATGTTTTTCTTGACCTCTTTAGAATTTGGTGCTTTCATGAGGTATGACAGATGAAACTGTTATTATAGCCTCATCTTATTGTTTTATACAGGCGGATCAGAGATTCGTGTGGAACGGCCACCTTCTCAGAGAATTCATGGCACAGCCTGAGGTAAACACAAGATTGTTTTAGGTCGATCTACTATTTTAAGAGTAACTCAGTTAGACATTGTGTAGAACTCTGTTTCTGGGCCTGATTATACATGTAGAAAAAGGAATTAATTCATGAATGTTTCCCGGTTCTTTTTGACATTTGTATTTTCTCTTGCAGCTTCACAAATTCGTCTACCCGGTTGTTCACGGCTGTATCCTTTAACCAGACAAACATCTCTGACACATTTCAGTCCTCATCGATGAGTGAAATAGAAGTGTCTGTTTTGGGCCTTAAATATTTTGCATATATAAACACAGTTAGGTGATGCAGTGCTTAAAACGTCTTCATAAGTCACTGTCCAAACGCTCTCAGATAGATATATAGTCCTTAATCTCCGCTCAGTTATCACTATGAAGTCGTGCTGCATCAACGGCAAAATCTTTGACTGGATCATCATTTCCAGGAGGAGCTGCTTCCGTGCTGGTGTCCGCTACTACGTCAGAGGTAACGCTTGTGCGGTTTGAGACATTGGCTGTTTTTGCTTTATATGCTACTAAACGCTCTCTTCCTCTTCCAGGTATCGACTCTGAGGGTCATGCGGCCAACTTTGTTGAGACCGAACAGATTGTTCAGTATAATGGAGGAAAAGCGTCATTTGTTCAGGTAAGCCTCTGAAATGTAAGCATCCAAATTATCAGTTTTCATGCTGTTATGCTGATCCTTTTATTGAGGAATTATGTTTTTCACGTTTCTGCCGATACGGGAACTTTCCAGTCGGCTCTCTGATGTTTCAACCAGTAAATCAGGTCATTTTTTGTCAATAAAGGGGAGATGCGTTAGTCAGGGAAACAGCATCTGTCACAAAAACATGAAAATTTTACCCCAACAACGGAAAAGCAAAAATGTTATTATATTATATTTGTTTATAATAAATAATTGCAAAATATGTTCTTTAAACAGGCTTCTTTTTCTTTAAGCAGAATAATATTTGAACAATTTTAGGATGATATGTGACATGTTCTTGACGGGTTTTGTGAGAATTACTGTTTTATAGTTTGTAAAATAAATCAACCAAGCTTCACTAGAGAAACACTGTAACATTGTTTTTAAGAAGTCACACTTTTGTGGCTTTAACATGGTTTTGTGGTTTTAATGTTTATATTTCCTTGGTCAAATAGGCCTTTCAGATGTATTTATGTTGCATAATTAATCAGGAAACCTTTTTTGTTGTGCGTCAATATAATGAAAGCTGTTCAGATCAAACTGAAATGATCAGGAGTATTGTTAAAATTCAACCTCTGTAGAAAAATGGGATAGTGTGCGCACATCCCAAAAAAAAAAGGATTTAATTTTCTACCGTATCAGAGAGAAATGTATTAGCACGCTGATCTGCCAGTCGTGTCTACTCATGTGTTTGCACAATGATGCATTCAAAATGTAATTACCAAATGTATCTTCATAAGTTCTCAATGTTGTTGCAGATTAAATATAATGTGGATAACATTAATTATCCTAACCTGATGAAAAAATATTTATCTACCTTTATCAAACCCCTTTATCTAAATCTCTCTACTTAACCGCCTGTCTTGCGCATTTTCTTCATCTAGTGTAGTTTGAGTGGATAGTCTGAGTGGACTGGGGAGAAATTTTTTGAGCTCTTAATGTTGGAGTAAATCTACATGGTACATTAAACTGTTTTATTTCAAACTATTGAGGAAATATTTTTTTTATGATATGATCCCTTTATATAAACTTATCAAACATTAGTTAAGAATGAAGCCTTGATCTTTATGGGATCACTAAATGTCTGTCTGTAGGGTCGATTCTCAATGGTACAAAGGCAAACAGCATCTGTGGGCAGCAGAGATCAGTGTCTCAGTTTGATGAATCATGAACCACAGATATCAAATAAATAAGTGCTTGTTTTTGATCTGTGTATCCATATGCAGCCATACAACGTCATGATACTTTAAAAAAAAAAAAAAAAAAAACCCTGAGGTTTCCTTTTCCCACAGTCGGGATAGGAAACTTCCCGAAATGTTGCTCGGGTTTTGTTTTATTTTTCTTGCATTTGTCTCCATTCTGAATGCGGGTTGCTAGTTTTCAATGTCATTTGTGAAGCAAGAATCACAACATTTCTTATAAGACAAAGTTGTGCTTTCTTTTGATATCTGCTAATGAATGAATAATCCAGTAAATCTCTGTAATCTTTGTCCACAGACTCGAGGCTCTATCCCGTTCTACTGGTCTCAGAGGCCGAACCTCAAGTACAAACCAAAACCACAGATCAGCAAAAGCATCAACCATGTGAGATGCTTTCTTTACATTTCTTTCTTGTTTTGTTTTGTTTGAGGGTCAGTGACGAATAAAGATGTGTTCATGATGGTTTGATACGGTTTTGAACATTTGGTGGTATCACTTTATAATAAGGTCTCATTTGTTTGTATTAATGCGTTAGCTAATATGACAATGATACAAACAATGAGCAATATATTAATCTTTGTTAATGTTAGTTACTAAAAATACAATTGGTCATTGTTAGTTCACAGGGCATTAACTAGTATTATCAGATACGTTTGATTTTTAAAAATTAAAAAAGGTTAATAAATGCTTAAATGTATAACAATATTGTTTATTGTTAGTTCATGTAAACTAATGTAGTGAACTAATGTTAGCAAATGAAACCTTATTATAAAGTGATACCGAAAATCTTTTATATCATTATAACAACTAAAGTTTTAATTTAATGACTTAATGATTTGATTTGGCAAAATTCTCAAATTTTATTTTAGAACAAAACTGCTTCACTATGTTAAAGAAAATACAATAAATAAATATTTTATTTTTTATTTTCTTTAAATATTTTAAATAATATAAAATTTATATAAAAAAATTATAAAAGCCATTAAGATATTGAGATGGGTTGACATTGTTTATTTTAAACTTTTTTTTTTTTTAATCAATTATAAAGTTCTATTTTAAACTTTATAAAAAAAAACAACAAAATTTAATTCCGACAACTTGTTTATTATAGAAGAGGTGCATTGTCAGTATAGAGTGTGTGTGTGTGTGTAGAGATGAATGGATATAATAGCATTAATAGATCTAGACATGTTGTCATTAATTCTTAAACACTATCACAAGTGTGTTAATATTTATCTTCTATTTTGAAAAGTTATTTTCTGTGTCAAGAAAAGTTTTTAAAATGATATTAGCCGTTTTAAATTGCTTATAGTAATCAGTCTGCCATTGTTGTGTGTCTTCATTGATGTTCTCCTCTCACAGCTGGATGGTTTCCAGAGACATTTCGACTCTCAGATCATCACGTACGGCAAACAAGTGATTCTGAACCTGGTACGTTGCCTGTATTTGCTCCGTTCACATTGAGGTGTCGCTCCCAGGCTGGAAATATCTCATTAAGATCTCTTTTTATTCTCCAGGTAAATCAAAAAGGCTCAGAAAAGCCGCTGGAACAGGCCTTTGCAAAGATGGTGGGCAATCTGGGCAACGGCATGATCAAGTGAGTTGATCGGAAAAATCTCATAAAGCACTGATACACAAATGCCGAACTCAGACTGTGTTCGTCTGCAGGTACATCGCGTTTGACTTTCACAAGGAGTGCAGCCGTATGAGGTGGCATCGCCTGCAGATCCTGGTGGACATGGTGGCAGAAATGCAGGATGAGTTTGGGTATGTGGTGCTTGCATGCAAAAAGAGCTTTTTTTTATCTGTTATACACCGCATTCCAAATTATTATGCAAATTGGATGTAAGTGTCATAAACATTTACATTTTTTGTTTTTCAATTAAACTCATGGATGGTATTGTGTCTCAGGGCTCTTTGGATCACTGAAATGAATCTCAGACACCTGTAATTAGTTTTCCAGATGAGCCCAATTAAAGGAAAAGTACTTAAGAAGGACGTTCCACATTATTAAGCAGCCAACAGGTTTCAAGCAATAGGGGAAAGAATAAGGATCTCTAAATATGACCACCTAATGCTGAAAATTCAGCAAATGCCCGTTTTCAGTTCTTTACAACCTATAAAATGTTTTAACTTTGTTGTGCATAATAATTTGTAACAGTGCATTTTCAGTTTTTCATTTTTGAAATAAATACTGTTATCATTAGGAGGTTTGTTCAATAAAATTTGAATTATACCCTAATGGTTGATGACTTGAAAATTATACTGACTGTCATTTGCTTTGACTAATTATGAAAATCAGAGAAAGATATCATTTGCATAATAATTTGGAACGCGGTGTAATCTGCTGCTCCTGGGCATGATTTGAATGCTCTTATTTGTTTATTTTTTCAACAGCTACTTCCTGGTGGATTCAGATGGATCGGTCCAAATTCAGCAGGACGGGACGTTCCGAAGCAATTGCATGGACTGTCTGGACCGAACCAACGTCATCCAGAGTCTGCTGGCCCGTCGCTCGCTGCAATCGCAGTTAGAGGTGCGTGTGATGAGACTATTTATTATCCCCCATGTGCCAAAATTCACATTGAATTAGGGGTGTGCACGGCCCAAAAAAAGTCGCTGTTTGGATTTAACTTGTCAAATTCTTAAGAGGCTATATTAGATCATTATTGCAGTGATTATTATGTTTCTAGCATGTTATATGTTTGGCAACAGTTGTTCTGACCCTAATTGATGGAGTGTGTAGCTTTTCGTTTCTTAAACAACCATGTAGGAAGACACATCATGGCCATATTCCACGATGACAATGTCAAGATAAATGTTATTTCCATCAAGAGGTGCATCAATTTTTGGTCAAGATCTTGTATCGACAATGCAAGAGTCCAGCACTCTGTAAAGTCTCCTCCAGCACATCCTAAAGACTTTCAATGAATTTGAGGTCTGGACTCGGAGGTGAAAATGATTCTTCATGCTCCCTCTTGCCATTCTTTCACAGTTTGAGCCTGATGAATCTTGACATTGTCATCCTGGAATATGGCCATGATGTGTCTTCCTACATGGTTGTTTAAGAAATGAAAAGCTACACACTCCATCAATGAGGGTTAGAAGAACTGTTGCCAAACATATAACATGCTAGAAACATAATAATCACTGCAATAATGATCCAATCATGGACTCTTAAGCATTTGCCTATTTAAATCCAAACAGCAACTTTTTTTTGGCCGGGCAGTGTATATAGCGAATATCACCAAAACATGGAAATATATCAAGAAATTTAGCTATACTTCCTAGACCAGTGGTTCCCAAACTGGGGTACGTGAGGTGACAGAGGGGGTACGCGAACAAAATGAGTTTTGCCATTCGTTTAATTCTACCCACCCTTAAAATAACATTAAACCGAGGATGTATTTCTAACAGGCAAAATGCTGTAAATACATGACATCCAATTAAATTACCTCATCTTTTGTGGTCAAAACTGACTGTATCCACACAAGCAGCATGTGTATGATTGCGTGCCTGTTAGAAAATCGCGCTTCAATACTGCCGTTCTCAACAAAGTAGGCATCCTTTGTAAAAGTGGGGATTTAGCACTTACTAGCATGTAGTAATGTGATCCTGGACCACAAAACCAGTCATAAAGGTCAGTTTTTTTACATCACCTGAAAGCTGAATAAATAAGCTTTCCATTGATTGTATGGTTTGTTAGGACAATATTTGGCTGAGATACAACTATTTGAAAATCTGGAATCTGAGGGTGCAAAAAAATCTAAATATTGAGAAAATCGCCTTTTAAAGTTTTCCAAAAGAAGTCCTTAGCCATGCATATTACTAATAATAATAAATTTTTAATATATTTACGGTAGGAAATTTACAAAATATCTTCATGGAACAAGATGTTTACTTTAATATCCTAATGATTTTTGGCATAAAAGAAAAATCAGATCATTTTGACCCATACAATGTATTGTTGGCTATTGCCACAAATACACCCGTGCGACTTATGACTGGTTTTGTGGTCCAGGGTCACCAATATAGACACAGAGATCGATTTAAGACTAAAACTCTCTATGTACAGTCTTTGTTGCAAAAACACATACCCTGTGTGAGTTCTAGTTTTTAATGTTGATAATAGGCTAAACGAGCAAGAATGCAATTTTTCTCACTCACACGATTGCAAACGTGACATTGATTTTATTCAACAGTTCAACAAACAAAATAGTAACATTAAGTTAAATTAAATTAGCATTTAAACACAGTATTGTTTTCTCTATTTTGCAACGGAATAAGTTCCAACGAAAGCCACAGCAGAACTACAACACACAGCGGTGTTTCGTGAACGAATCTGCGGCTTTGAGCGAATTGTTTGTGAGAGTCAATTACCCATTCATAAATACAGCCACTTGCTTTGTTACTTACCGCCACCTACTGGAGGTTTTAGTTTAATATTTAAAATGATCACTTTGTTTTTACCATTATTGTATATTTCTCTATTGAGCATTTTTATTTAAAGGTAAAAACATGCACAGGAAATTTCAATGTAAGGGGGCAAATATTGTCCCTTAATGGAAAGGGTGTGACTGCAGTCGATGTGGATGAGAGGTTACGCAGAAGGATGTTAAATGCCTCTTCAACGGCACTTTAAAAAGTTTGGGAACCACTGCCCTAGACCAGCATCATTATTTGCGGTCAGTTTTGCCAGAAGAGAAATACTGTATGAAGACTGTTTGAAATGTGTGTAATGTCTTCTAAAAGATGATTTTGTCAGCTTATGAGTACGCAGACATATAGATCTGTCTGTTAGCTGTGAGGTTACCTCATGTTTTATGTCTTGTTTATGTATAGAGGATGGGAGTTTTACATGTGGGGCAGCGGATTGAAGAACAGGCAGATTTTGAAAAAATATACAAGAATGGTGAGCAAACACTAATGCTGATATTCAGTAGTCTGGCTCTGTGAGATGGTCTCATTCATACCCTTTCTATTCTTGCTTTTCTTGTTTTTATTCCCTGCAGCATGGGCGGATAACGCCAATGCGTGTGCCAAACAGTACGCTGGCACAGGAGCCCTGAAGACTGACTTCACACGGTAAGCAGGACCGTCTTCTGCTCTGCTTGTGTCTGGAGTAAATGTCGGGAGGGATTGTAGAAGATGATTGGTTCTCTGTGTCCTCAGGACAGGAAAGAGAACCCAGTGGGGTTTGCTGATGGACGGATGGAACTCCATGATCAGATACTACAAGAACAACTTCTCGGATGGGTTCAGACAGGTGAGACTCACATGGACAAACCAGTTCCTTAATTTGTATTAAATACATAATTTATTGTTGACCCAGGAAGAGGTATAGACTGTGAAGCTTTGGGGGTGTTGATCGACATGATCTACTCCATCTGTGTTTTGATCATCGGTGTGAATCCCACCCAGACAAAGTCTTTGACAAAAATGTAAAAAAAAAAAAAAAAAAAAAAAAAATATATATATATATATATATATATATATATATATATATATATATATAATATTATTATTATTATTATTATTATTATTATTATTATTTATTATTTTTTATATATATATATATATATATATATATATATATATATATATATATATATATAAAAAATATATATATATATATATATATATATATATATATATATATATAAAAAATAATAATTTTATATATATATATATATATATATATATATATATATATATATATATATATATACACTCACCTAAAGGATTATTAGGAACACCTGTTCAATTTCTCATTAATGCAATTATCTAATCAACCAATCACATGGCAGTTGCTTCAATGCATTTAGGGGTGTGGTCCTGGTCAAGACAATCTCCTGAACTCCAAACTGAATGTCAGAATGGGAAAGAAAGGTGATTTAAGCAATTTTGAGCGTGGCATGGTTGTTGGTGCCAGACGGGCCGGTCTGAGTATTTCACAATCTGCTCAGTTACTGGGATTTTCACGCACAACCATTTCTAGAGTTTACAAAGAATGGTGTGAAAAGGGAAAAACATCCAGTATGCGGCAGTCCTGTGGGCGAAAATGCCTTGTTGATGCTAGAGGTCAGAGGAGAATGGGCCGACTGATTCAAGCTGATAGAAGAGCAACTTTGACTGAAATAACCACTCGTTACAACCGAGGTATGCAGCAAAGCATTTGTGAAGCCACAACACGCACAACCTTGAGGCGGATGGGCTACAACAGCAGAAGACCCCACCGGGTACCACTCATCTCCACTACAAATAGGAAAAAGAGGCTACAATTTGCACGAGCTCACCAAAATTGGACAGTTGAAGACTGGAAAAATGTTGCCTGGTCTGATGAGTCTCGATTTCTGTTGAGACATTCAGATGGTAGAGTCAGAATTTGGCGTAAACAGAATGAGAACATGGATCCATCATGCCTTGTTACCACTGTGCAGGCTGGTGGTGGTGGTGTAATGGTGTGGGGGATGTTTTCTTGGCACACTTTAGGCCCCTTAGTGCCAATTGGGCATCGTTTAAATGCCACGGCCTACCTGAGCATTGTTTCTGACCATGTCCATCCCTTCATGACCACCATGTACCCATCCTCTGATGGCTACTTCCAGCAGGATAATGCACCATGTCACAAAGCTCGAATCATTTCAAATTGGTTTCTTGAACATGACAATGAGTTCACTGTACTAAAATGGCCCCCACAGTCACCAGATCTCAACCCAATAGAGCATCTTTGGGATGTGGTGGAACGGGAGCTTCGTGCCCTGGATGTGCATCCCACAAATCTCCATCAACTGCAAGATGCTATCCTATCAATATGGGCCAACATTTCTAAAGAATGCTTTCAGCACCTTGTTGAATCAATGCCACGTAGAATTAAGGCAGTTCTGAAGGGGAAAGGGGGTCAAACACAGTATTAGTATGGTGTTCCTAATAATCCTTTAGGTGAGTGTGTATATATATATATATATATATTATTTTTTTTTTTTTTTTTTTTTTAAATGAAACTTACCCACATTCAAGTGTTGATAAAAAAAAAAAAAAAAGAATGCATGAAGCTAGAATATTTTTTTAATTTAGTCTGGCACTGAAATTTATGACAGGCACTGACAGGCAACTTTTGTTAAGGAAAAAAAAACTGCTGGGGAAAGTGTTTCAAACCTCTTTGACCTGAAATAATATTATACATTTACATGCATAGAATTAGTGTTTTGATAATTTAATTAATACGTTTCTATGTTTAAAAAAAAAAAAAAAAAATTATATTTAATTACATTTATTTTTATGATGTAATTAATTTTTAATAAGTGTTTTATTTTCATTTTTTCATTTTGCATTTATAAAATATTTTAATTAATGAATAATTTTTATAATCTCATGAATCATCTCAGCTTGGAAAACCCTTATAGAATCAGTAGCAAAGGCACTTCAATAGACAGATGTGTTGTGTGTTTAGTGTGTTTGCTGTGGGTCTGTAGATGACGGGTGCAGGAATCCTAATATGGAGGTTAATGCTGTGAATAATTTTTTCTTCAGGACTCCATTGACCTGTTCTTGGGGAACTATGCTGTGGAAGAGGCGGATATAAACACTCCCCTACACGAGCCCAAAGACTGGAAGTTCCTCACGGTAAGAACAAGATTAGAGCTGTGAACCCAGAGGAAACTAAATCAGGGTCAGATTAATGTATCCTTGTGTCCCTGGGCTAGGGATGCTCATACTGACCGTTTAACCGTTAACCGCAAGTAAGAATTTTGACTGATTAATACTATCAGTTAAACGGTTTAAAAGGTAAATTTTATTTTTTTAAGGGTTTTATTTTTTTTTATTTTATTTTTTTTCTTTGGCTGCATGGTTAAAGAAAAATATGCTGTGTTTGTTAACTCACGGGGCGCGTCGACACATGCAACCACACATGCCTACACAGACATAGTTCGCAAAATGAAGCAATGGAAAAGAAGTAGGCCTACTGTGTGGGACCATTTCGACAGAAAGGGCGATGAAGTTACTTGCAAAATATGCTACGTGGTATTAAAATACAGCAGTAGTGCAAGCTCCTGACTGGTGGAAAGCAAATGAAAGGCGCTTCCCGAGGGTGGCCACTCTAGCGAGGCGTTGTCTCTGTATTCCCGGGGCATCAGTGCCATCTGAGAGGGTGTTTTCTGCCGCGGGTCTAACTGTCAACAGGCTGCGCTCCAGACTAACCCCACATCACATAGACATGTTACTTTAAAAAAAAAAAAAAAAAAAAAAAAACAGACAAGCTGTGGATTGAGGTAGGCCTACTATTTTTATTTGACAAAAAAAACTTAGTCTGACGGAAAAAACTATTCCGGTTCTTCAAAGCTCCAAATGGATTCAGTGTATTTTCGTTTTGTCATCTTAATTTAATTATTTAAACGGAATTTTTTTTTTTTTTAGTGTTTATGCTTTTTATTTATATTATTTTATTCTGTTGTCAGAAACGCTGCAGGTGTGTGAAAATGTGATAATGTGTGAACCCAGGTTCTGTTGTTGTTGAGCTGTTCTGTATGCTGCTGTTTGCACGGTAAAATAAACCTGTGAATTTTTCAAGGTCACAGACACTTGTAGTCACAGTCAATTGTATTTTTATTTAATGCCAATTCAGTATTATAATCTTATCAGTTAACGGTTAATATTTGAATAATGAGCGGCGGTTGTCGGACGGGAAAATGAACCGAAATGAGCATCCCTACCCTGGACACACTGTGCTTGTCTGGGATGTCTTTAGCCGTTGCACAGCATCTCTCATTATTTGAAAAGTTTTGTTTTTTTCCCAAATGTTTTCAGCAGCAGAATGCAACAGAACTGTATCCAGGGTCTTTAAACCCCACCTCCTTTTTTACAATCCACTCAGACTCACGCCCACATCTCAACATCCAATCAACAACTGACAGATTGAACCAAGACCCCGACCTACATTATTTTTTCTTTTCAATAATCCGTTACACTACAATGTACATCACAATATGGAAAAAAAAATATCTGTCGCTACTTCCGTTTCTTCTCTTACATTTTGAATCATTATTAATTTTGCCATTGATATGGAGATTGAGATTAATATTGTCAAAAGGCTGAAAATGATTACAATCAGTGCTAATGTGTTTTCCCCTCACTTTCAGCTGCCGATCATCATGGTGGTTGCCTTCTCAATGTGCATCATATGTCTCCTTATGGCTGGTAAGACACTGATTAACATTAATATTAAGGCAGGACACTACAGTCAAAACCAAGTTTTTTTTTTTTTTTTTTTTACATGCACTGGTCAATTTTGAGATTTTGGACTATTTTGCTTCCATACCATGTCTTCTCTCAGAATAATGGAAAGGAAACACCCTCAATACACATTTAACCCTCAAGCGTCCTTCGTATAGCAGCCCTTAATTTGGGCACGAAGGTCTCAGGTGTGATCCCAATTTTTTTTTTAAATAAATAAATAATTATTAAATTATTAATAAATTTATTTACCTCTAAAAGTACCATATTTTTTTTATGTAAAATATGCTTATTTTTGTTAATTTTTATATTTAATATTTCTTCAACTTCAGTAAAAACAATAATTCCATTAAGTCCAGACAGCCAAAACCTAAAAATGTGGTGACTTTGGTGACCTCTGGTGACACGATGGTATAAAAATAATAAAAAGCTAAAATATCAATAGCCACTAGATGGCAATAGTATTCAATGGCTGCATATAGGCTGAACTATAGCCATCTAGTGGCTATTGATATTTTAGCTTTTTATTATTTTTGTTGTATAGGCTCACTCCTTCATTTGTGTGCATGTATGATCTGCATTGTTGGATTTGTTTTTGTTTTTTTTTGTTTTTTTTTGTTTTTAATTGGACAAATGAATTACAGTTTTTTTTTTTTTCCCCATTAATTCCTATGGGTGCCCATTTTTGTCCACGAAGGACCAATTAAGGAGTTGTTCAGGTGGCAAACTTAGGAAAAGTAGCCAAGTCTTGTACTGCTCAGATTAAGGGAAGTATTTAAAAAAAAAAAAAAAAAAAAAAGTCTCTTTAGGGTTAAATGTTTATTTTAATGCACTTTGCATCTGTAGATTTTAATAACATCTTTAAAGGCAGTCAGAAATCTCCACTTCAGCAGCTGTACATACACCAAACTATATTCATATCTATATTCTGAAGGTTTCTTCATATCATTCACCTGATGTATGTAACATTTTATTCCTAATAACATGGTGAAATGCATTTATTTTCTGTTTGTTGACAGTATTTTCTGATTTATGGAGTGATAAAATGAGAGCTGTAAAAACCTTTGTCAACAAAATTTTGATCCTGGCTTTATCCAATGTTAAGATTTCAGTTCTGGAAATATATGCAAGTATGTGCATATTTAATTAGAGATGATGCCTCATTTGCATATTTAAACATAACTTTTCATAAATCTTTCAATGCAAAAAAATGTTTGCAATTCTTATTGTAATTAATCAACTGTGGGAGCATCTGTTAGTTAAAAAAAAAAAAAAGTTAATATTTATTTATTTATTTTTTTATACTCCATTCACCCGTAGTGTCTTGCCTTAATATTAATATTTTAATTCATATTAGTGCCTGTGGAAACGGTTGCTCATTCTCCTTCTATGTCCCAGGCGACACCTGGACGGAGACTCTGGCGTATGTGTTGTTCTGGGGCTCGGCGAGTGTTGTGACCGGCGGCGTGATCCTCTTCAACGGCCGGGACTTTGTCGACGCACCCAAACTGGTGCAGAAGGAGAAGATGGACTGAACCTGCGTGTGTGGGAAGCAGCTTGGTCCCACCGAGTCTTCATCCTCCTCCTCCTCATCCTCAGTCCTGTCTTACTCTCAGCTTCACCGGGCCTGGAGCCTGTACTGATGCCACACGGCGAGGAGGAAGAGGACGAAGGCCGGGGGCCGGACGGGACCGAACGCGCACGGACGCAACCCGCTGCTCTCCACACGAGAATCGTATCACCCGGGACCATCTCACAGATATCCCATAATTCCATCTGCATATAGGCAGCTTTACAGGCGCTGGAAAAATCAAGCACCTTTATACTTGACCATGAGGTTCTCGGCCCCGTCCTCGTGGGTCACACGTCCTGACAGCGTGTTTTCATAGACGTGTCTAATCGCACATGCCTGCCGATATTCCACCGGCTCTCACAACTCGCAGCTCTCAGACTGTTTGTGTAAAACCGAACGCGTTTATATCGCATCTGCCGCCACATCAAAATCATTGTCTTGTTTTCTAATAAAGATACAGTATGTGCACGATACGATACATTATCACTTTACGATAAGGTTTGTTAACATTAGTTAACTACATTAGTTAACATGAACTAAATACTTCTAAAGCAATTATTAATCTTAGTCAGTGTTGACATTTAATACATTTTTAAAACCCAAAGTTATTTGTTAACATCAGTTAATGCGCTGTGAACTAACATGAACTGTGAATAATTGTATTTTTGTTATCTAGCATTAACAAAATATTGCTCACTGTTAGTTCATGTTGGTTAATACAGGAAATTATTAACTGGGAAATTTTACAAGAAGTGTTTAATGGTCTCACACTTTTAAGGTTTTGTATGTTAGCATTGACAAATGCTATTGTTCATTGCATTAATTTCTGCACACATTTTTAATATACATATGCATTTTTTTTTTTTCTTTTTTAATTAACGTATTATGACGTGTTAATTTAATATAACATTAATTACCATTTAATCCATTTTTGTATTATCTGTATTAAATGCTGTTCATTTTTAGTTGTTTTGTTCTCAGCAAATATATTTTATGCTAAATTATTTTTTCTTATCCCATTGGCAAATAGTTTTTTTTTCCTGTTTGAAACAAGAAAAAACATTACAAAAATCAGTGTAATTTAAAATATATTTTTGAAAACGGGTAAATAATTACAGGTTTGTTCTGAGAGTGCTTAATAATTATTATTTTACTGGAAAACAAGACAAACAGCATTTTGCATTGCGGCAGCTGCATGTCACAGCATTTTGTAGTGAATTTGAGACGGACCCAGAGTTCATGTGGACTCGTTTTATCCTCGCCTTCAATATCATGGTCTTCCTCAGTCAGAGATTTGGGAGCTTTTACAAATGAACTGTTTATTAAAGTGATTCGTGGAGCCGAATGAACTGATTCTGTTTGTAATCAAGACTGATTCATATGAATCTTAACTTGGGACCGCAGCGTCTCACTGTCCAAAGGAGTTTACAGCCCGATCGTCCCGTCACTGAACCGCTGTGCCATATCTGTGTTTCTTTCATGAGTCTGCGGGCTCCTGTGAAGGATGAATGATGCCTTATGTTTGCTGTGCTCTTCATTTGATCCCTCTGTATCTTCACTGTGGGACCTTCTTCTCATGTCTGGCATCTGCTTATCGGAAAATGTAAAAACTGTGTATTATTAAAGTTGTTATCATGATGTCGGTTTCGGTCTAAATGGAAAAGAGCGTCCCGAGCACAAGCTGAAGTCATTGCCAGATCTGTTGGGGGCTGTGTTCAGTTTGTCACTCAGACTAGTTTTATCTGCATTGACTGGAACATGTTTGCGCAACATTCCTGGTAGGAATTTCGAAACGTGTGTTGCTTTGATCAAGCTCATATTGAATGGGAATAACAGGCTCAAAATGCCACAGCAGATCAGCCGAAGCAAGAGCGCGAACCGTGACCCCTGTGTGTGTGTGTGTGTGTGTCTGCAGGGGTTCGTCCAATTAACAGCATTTCCTCCACATGAACTCGATGGCCAGTCAACTTCAATGTTATTGCATGAAAAAGTTCACCTGCAAATTATAAATTCTGTCTTTTACGCAAGTCGTTCCAAACTTGCATAACACAAATGAGACATTCAGTACATTCTTGCTGTTTTCATAGCGATAATTCATTGTGAACATTATATAACATTATGATTTTATAAATCATTAACAGAATTCATGAGTCTATAGTCCATGTCATGCAATGCTTTGTGTGAGAAACCGACTGAAATTTAAGTCGGACTCAAATGTATTGCTAATGCCATTTCATGTCAATGATGCAATAATGCCTGTAATCAATTAATGCCTGGCTAAGAAACTATATAACACTACAAATTTAGAAATTTTTGTTTAGTGATGATGTGCTTCATTTACTGGCACAGCCTTTGCTTACTTGAACGTATAGTTTCCATGCATGAACATAAAGACCAATAAAGTAAATATTACAGAAAGGCTACAAAAATATAAAAGGAGACAGAGCACAAGAAAGCTAATGCTGAACATTACAATGCATAAGTGTACAAATTTGATACTATAACATTCTTTGATATGATTCTGTATAACTAAATACAGTAGGATAAGTTTCTTAAGTGTTGGCAAACAAAGATATTGACAAAGACTAGAAAAAGGTCATCTCAATTGAGCCCAATAAAACATAGGACTTTTGTTTTGGCAAGAAATATCTGATCGATATGAATATCAGTGCATTATCAATAATTCACTGATATTGCTCAGAATATAGATTTCTCATTTCATTACTCCAAATACACCACAGTGCTCTCTCTCTCTCTCTCTCTCTCTCTCTCTCTCTCTCTCTCTCATATATATATATATATACCCCAATCAGGCATAACATTATGACAGGTGAAGTGAATAACACTGATTATCTTTTCATCCCGGCACCTGTTAGTGGGCCAAATTGTGATGGCTAGATGACTGGGTCAGAGCATCTCCAAAACCGGTGAACCGGCAAGGCTCATTAATACACGTGGGGAGCGAAGGCTGGGCCCGTGTCCGATCAAACAGACGAGCTACTGTAGCTCAAATTGCTCAAGAAGTTAATGCTGGTTCTGATAGAAAGGTGTCAGAATACACAGTGCATCGCAGTTTGTTGTGTATGGGGCTGCATAGGCGCAGACCAGTCAGGGTGCCCATGCTGACCCCTGTCCACTGCCGAAAGCGCCAACAGTGGGCACGTGAGCATCAGAACTGGACCACGGAGCAATGGAAGAAGGTGGCCTGGTCTGATGAATCATGTTTTCTTTTACATCACGTGGATGGCCGGGTGCGTGTGCGTCGCTTACCTGGGGAACACATGGCACCAGGATGCACTATGGGAAGAAGGCAAGCCGGCGGAGGCAGTGTGATGCTTTGGGCAATGTTCTGCTGGGAAACCTTGGGTCCTGCCATCCATGTGGATGTTACTTTGACACGTACCACCTACCTAAGCATTGTTGCAGACCATGTACACCCTTTCATGGAAACGGTATTCCCTGGTGGCTGTGGCCTCTTTCAGCAGGATAATGCGCCCTGCCACAAAGCAAAAATGGTTCAGAAATGGTTTGAGGAGCACAACGAGTTTGAGGTGTTGACTTGGCCTCCAAATTCCCCAGATCTCAATTCAATCGAGCATCTGTGGGATGTGCTGAACAAACAAGTCCGATCCATGGAGGCCCCACCTAAAAACTTAAAGGATCTGCTGCTAACATCTTGGTGCCAGATACCACAGCACACCTTCAGGGGTCTAACCAACACAATATTAGGTCATAATGTTATGCCTGATCGGTATATCGGTGTATATATATATATATATATATATATATATATATAAAAGATAAAAAAATAATGAAATACAGGCGAAAATTCATTTGTTCATTAGGTATACAAAATATTGTGATTTTACATGTACAAAATGTAATACTAAAATATTACAAGTGCTGCTGTAAAAAGTTATTTACACATCGTTTTACACAATTTCACACATTTCATACTGCATTTAATGTAGTTCACAGTCCAGATAGTCAGTGTTTGGATATTTATCTGCTGGTCATATAATGTATAAATAGTTTTTTTGTTGCAGTAAGAAAAAAACTGTCCTTTTCTAAGCATCCTCGATCATTTGCAGACATGAATCAGATTTTCATATTTTCTGTAGGAAATGTAAAAATGTTTTAGTCCTAATAGCTAACTGTATTGTACAACCAACCAAAAGTTGAAAGTGCTCATGACGCGTGGATGCAAGCATCGGTCCGAAAATAAAAATGGTCCAAAACATGTCCATTTTCCAAGAGTCTCTGAGTTTAAATGGCAGAGGAGGCGGTGCTGAGGGTTTGCTGACGGATCGGCGTTCCTCGCTGCTTCCTCCTACAGAAGGCGTAGAGAGCCGTCAGTGGGACGCAGCTGACCGACGACACCAGCAGCAGAGCGATGAAGGCCTGACCGTACACCGGATACTCCTTCACCACAGACTTACCCTGGGGAAGAAAGAAAGAAAGACTGTTATGTGCTTATTTCTGTATCTCACGGCTCATCCATCATACCTTGGGTAGAACTGTTTGGTTATAAGATCCTTTATTTTAATTTTACATTTTTATGATTTAAGTAACTTTTAGAAAGTGATTTTGATTGTTTTTATTCTAAACTATATTATTAAATATGATTTAATATATTTGGCAACACTTTACAGCAAGGTCTCATTTGTTAACATTAGTTAATGTATTAACTAACATGAACTAACCATGAGCAATACATTTGTATTTGTTAATCTTTGTTAATATTAGTTCATAAAAATCCAGCCGTTCATTGTTTGTTCATGTTAGATCACAGTGCATTAACTAATGTTAACAAACACAACATTAACAAAGATTAATACATGCTGTAGAAAGTATTGTTCATTATTAGTTCATGTAACTCATAAAGTGAATTAATGTTAACTAATGAAACCTTATTGTAAAGTGTTCCCATTGAATTATTTTTTAGTAAGGCTTTTATTTAGATATTTTTATAATTTGTCATTTTTAATAAGTGTTTTGATTGTTATTATTTTAATTTTACATTTTCATGATTTCATACATTTTTACCAAGTGTTTTATTTTGATTGTTTGTATTTATTTATTTGTAATAATTGTACGTTTTTTTTATATATTTATGTAATTTTTAGTAAGTGTTTTATTTAGATTTTTTATTTTAAAATGATTTATTTTCATTTTACATTTTTATAATTTACATAATTTTTAGTAAGTTTTTAATTAATTTCATTTTACATTTTCATGATTTAATACATTTTTAAAAGTGTTTTATTTAGATTTTTTATTTTAAAATGATTTTTTTTATTTTACAATTTCATGATTTAATCTTTTTGTTTTGTTTTATATTTTGATATTTCTTTCAATTTTACATTTTTATTGTTTAATGTTTAGTAATTGTTTTATTTTTATAGCTTTTATTTTTTATTTTTCATTTGCATGATTGAATTAAATATCAGTTTGTCATCCTCAGGAAGCTCCAGTCTGAATGGTGCCGTACCAGATGTTTGTCCCAGGCCTGGTAGGTCGGTGTGCCGCCCTGGATGTAGTTGATGATGTAGAAGATGAAGAGGCTGATGAGGAGCACCGGACTGATTACGGCCCACATCACCTTCCAGTACCAGTTCGGCCGATGCCCCAACATGTCCTCGATGTCTTTTTCAAACCTGTGAATGATGAACAACAATAAATCAGTACAAGCATCTACAACAAATCAGACACATGAAAATCTGTGCAATGCATGTTTTTTTATTTTTTATTTTTTAGGTTCAAAGGGTTTCAGTCATACTCATCAGTCCAAACAATATTAAAGGTTGAAATACACACGGATCATTCAAAACAAAGATATTTCTTACGCAGCTTAGATCATATGGGCACAACATTTCATATTTGGTCTGAATAAATAAATTGCTAACAATTCTTCATTATAATATTAACTTAATCAAGTGTATATATCTCTACATTTAAGTCCTGCCATTAAGCATGAATAATGGTGCAAAAGTGGCATTACATTTCCCCACTTCCATTACTTCCTCAAACATTCACCCAATTTTTATCATACATTTGCAGATGTTTTATTTTGGGGGTTTTGTGCTCCTACACTCGCAGGGTTTGATGCAAGAATTCAATTCTTCTTTCAATTCATGAGTGTGAACATGAATCCCAGCTAACAAAAATATGTTATAGGAACGCCTTGCTAATGTTCCCATAAAGCTCTATAAACGTTAGATGACACTTTATAACTTTCATTAATAAATCATTAACAAACATTATACAATGATTAATGGATCATTAGTTAATATATATTCACATTTCACATAGCTAGAAATATGAGATAATGTGCTTGTTACTGTTTACTAATGAACTTATTGAATATTACATAATGATTAACAGGTCATTATTTAAATTAAAATGCTTACAAACGTCATTAAACTTTCAAATCATTTGCTCATGCACTTCTGGAAAATATACAAATGCCATTAAACTTCAGGTCATATATTAGATAATGCACTTTTTTACATTTACAAAGGTACAAATGCTAAAATGTGTTTGGTTGCTATTTAGTGATCTGGATGTTGAACAGAAAATTGAAACTTTACACAAACGTTGTTACAGCAGCTAAAAGTCCAATGGCCATAAATGTGTACTAAATGATTAATAGTAAACATTTATAAACATTTACAAAAGTTGAATAGTTTCAGCTTTAGATTGGGTGCAAAAACATGAACAAATAAAAAGTACATGATCATATAAATTGAAAGATTAATGACATTTGTAAGCATTTCAAAAATAATGATCTGTTAATCATTATGTAATGTTTAATAAGTTCATTAGTAAAAATTATCAAGCACATTATCTCATATTTCTAGCTATATGATGATCTGTTAAGCATTAATAATGCTTGTTAATGATTTATTAATGATTACCAAACGTGAGTTCAGAATGTTCTCTGAACCTTCAACAGGTCCAGTTTTTTAAAAAAAATTCTTGGTTATGCAACACTTTAACGTTCAGTTATAAGTCACTTATAAGTTATTAGTTAATGATGAAGTAATCATTTACAAAACTTGACTATACATTCATAAATGTTTAATAAGTGATATGCTAACATTTTAATGTTTTGTCAATTCAGTCATAAGTCATTTATAAATTATTAGTTAATACATTAATAAAAATGATTGTGATTTTAACGGTAAAAGACTGTAAAAATGCTACGGTTAAAAACAGTTAACTGGTTAACAGAAAGTTTCCGTACTATATACGGTGAATAACTGTAATAGATCTAACCTTACATTTAATACCGTTAAATGTACAGTTTTTGGAAGTGAAAAATAAGTCGTTGTGTAATTTACAGTGAAAAACCGTAAATTGACATTCCCAGAATTCCCTGCGTGACACTTCACATCTGATGTATTTTCGTTGAAATAACTATGTTTCTTCTTAGTTTTTTCTAATCAGTTATGCACATTAGGGTTTTATGTTACATTTAATGTTGTTAAATTAATGTTTATTGCATTTTTTAAATTTAATGTGTGTTACCATGATGGTGTTGGGTGTTTGTGTGAATGACACGGTGCACCTTCTATATATTAGTATATATATATGTCCTTCTAAAAGCTGCTTGTGATGAGCTTTGATTCATCATGTGACTCTCATCACCACTGTGATTGGTGGTTGTCAGTATATATCAAAGGTACATAACCGATATTAGTATTTCAATAGGTTGCTAATTTAACATTATTTCAGTTAATGAAATACGGTTATTTACTGTAAATTTAACTTAAATCTGTAAAACCTAAAATGTTGCTACCGTATTTTTTACGGTAAAGTTCTGGCAACCACAGCTGTCGTTTTTTTACCGTAAATTTTACGGGGATATTTTTACAGTGTGGTATGCTATAGCGTATATCCGTATATATAAGTGATGAATGGTTTACACTTTAGATTAGGGGATGCAGAAAGTGTACACACATACACGCAATGTAAGAACAGTAAGAAAGATCTACAAATAATGTGTAACATTTACAAGTGATGAATTGTTCACACTTTAGATTAGGAAATGCAGAAAGCTTTGTAAATGATTTATTCATGCGTTTACACATCATCTATAACAGGTGTTGAACACTGTAGTGTAAGTGCTGACTGGTGAGGGTTAGACCGCTGTCTTCAGCCTTGTTTTAGGCTGCATTAACTAGGTCAGCCGGAACCGGGAACACTTCCAATAACACCTGATGTACTCGTTACATCATAAGAAGAATGGCATCTATGCTAATGTTAGTCTCTCTGTTTATCCTGAGGTTTACTGCAGTCGGCCGGATCCGGGCCGTATCCAGACCAGATGGTGGACCTTAGCCTGGACATGATGAACGCATCCCTGAAGTGTCTGTAGAGACCGTCTCAATTAAACTCCCCCCTGTAAATGCCGCATCGACACGACATCCTCATTAAACCCGTCCCCGGCGTGACGACTCCAGTCTTTCGAATAATCCTAAGAATATCTATTGATCTAATATGACTTCTGACCTGTAATGTTGCCAGAATCATAATCATACACTATTTGTTCGTCGGCCAGAGGAGAACTGGCACCCCGACTGAGCCTGGTTTCTCCCAAGGTTTTTTTCTCCATTCTGGCCCTGAAGGAGTTTTGGTTCCTTGCCACCGTCGCCTTTGGCTTTTGGCTTGCTCAGTTGGGGACACTTAAATTTCAACTATATTACTGATCTGCCCGCATTGACACTATATGATAATTGAAATGAGCTGGATGACATCACCGTTTTCACCAGAGCGGCTGTACAGCCGAATCAAAATCTGTTGCATTATTTTCCTGTTACCACTGTGAAGCTGCTTTGAAACAATTGGCATTGTAAAAAGCGCTATATAAATAAAGGTGATTTGATTTGATTTTGATTCTCTGACACACACAGACTCTTTAACCGCTGTGAAGCACCTGATGTGAGCTTCAGTGGAAGATAAAACCGGTTCACATTATCACATTTCTCCACTTCCATTACTTCCTCAAACATTCACCCAATTTTTATCATACATTTGCAGATGTTTTATTTTGGGGGTTTTGTGCTCCTACACTCGCAGGGTTTGATGCAAGAATTCAATTCTTCTTTCAATTCATGAGTGTGAACATAAATCCCAGCTAACAAAAATATGTTATAGGAATGCCTTGCTAATGTTCCCATAAAGCTCTAAAAACGTTAGATGACACTTTATAACTTTCATTAATAAATCATTAACAAACATTATACAATGATTAATGGATCATTAGTTAATATATATTCACATTTCACATAGCTAGAAATATGAGATAATGTGCTTGTTACTGTTTACTAATGAACTTATTGAATATTACATAATGATTAACAGGTCATTATTTAAATTAAAATGCTTACAAACGTCATTAAACTTTCAAATCATTTGCTCATGCACTTCTGGAAAATATACAAATGCCATTAAACTTCAGGTCATATATTAGATAATGCACTTTTTTACATTTACAAAGGTACAAATGCTAAAATGTGTTTGGTTGCTATTTAGTGATCTGGATGTTGAACAGAAAATTGAAACTTTACACAAACGTTGTTACAGCAGCTAAAAGTCCAATGGCCATAAATGTGTACTAAATGATTAATAGTAAACATTTATAAACATTTACAAAAGTTGAATAGTTTCAGCTTTAGATTGGGTACTGCAAAAACATGAACAAATAAAAAGTACATGATCATATGAATTGAAAGATTAATGACATTTGTAAGCATTTCAAAAATAATGATCTGTTAATCATTATGTAATGTTTAATAAGTTCATTAGTAAAAATTATCAAGCACATTATCTCATATTTCTAGCTATATGATGATCTGTTAAGCATTAATAATGCTTGTTAATGATTTATTAATGATTACCAAACGTGAGTTCAGAATGTTCTCTGAACCTTCAACAGGTCCAGTTTTTTAAAAAAAATTCTTGGTTATGCAACACTTTAACGTTCAGTTATAAGTCACTTATAAGTTATTAGTTAATGATGAAGTAATCATTTACAAAACTTGACTATACATTCATAAATGTTTAATAAGTGATATGCTAACATTTTAATGTTTTGTCAATTCAGTCATAAGTCATTTATAAATTATTAGTTAATACATTAATAAAAATGATTGTGATTTTAACGGTAAAAGACTGTAAAAATGCTACGGTTAAAAACAGTTAACTGGTTAACAGAAAGTTTCCGTACTATATACGGTGAATAACTGTAATAGATCTAACCTTACATTTAATACCGTTAAATGTACAGTTTTTGGAAGTGAAAAATAAGTCGTTGTGTAATTTACAGTGAAAAACCGTAAATTGACATTCCCAGAATTCCCTGCGTGACACTTCACATCTGATGTATTTTCGTTGAAATAACTATGTTTCTTCTTAGTTTTTTCTAATCAGTTATGCACATTAGGGTTTTATGTTACATTTAATGTTGTTAAATTAATGTTTATTGCATTTTTTAAATTTAATGTGTGTTACCATGATGGTGTTGGGTGTTTGTGTGAATGACACGGTGCACCTTCTATATATTAGTATATATATATGTCCTTCTAAAAGCTGCTTGTGATGAGCTTTGATTCATCATGTGACTCTCATCACCACTGTGATTGGTGGTTGTCAGTATATATCAAAGGTACATAACAGATATTAGTATTTCAATAGGTTGCTAATTTAACATTATTTCAGTTAATGAAATACGGTTATTTACTGTAAATTTAACTTAAATCTGTAAAACCTAAAATGTTGCTACCGTATTTTTTACGGTAAAGTTCTGGCAACCACAGCTCTCGTTTTTTTACCGTAAATTTTACGGGGATATTTTTACAGTGTGGTATGCTATAGCGTATATCCGTATATATAAGTGATGAATGGTTTACACTTTAGATTAGGGGATGCAGAAAGTGTACACACATACACGCAATGTAAGAACAGTAAGAAAGATCTACAAATAATGTGTAACATTTACAAGTGATGAATTGTTCACACTTTAGATTAGGAAATGCAGAAAGCTTTGTAAATGATTTATTCATGCGTTTACACATCATCTATAACAGGTGTTGAACACTGTAGTGTAAGTGCTGACTGGTGAGGGTTAGACCGCTGTCTTCAGCCTTGTTTTAGGCTGCATTAACTAGGTCAGCCGGAACCGGGAACACTTCCAATAACACCTGATGTACTCGTTACATCATAAGAAGAATGGCATCTATGCTAATGTTAGTCTCTCTGTTTATCCTGAGGTTTACTGCAGTCGGCCGGATCCGGGCCGTATCCAGACCAGATGGTGGACCTTAGCCTGGACATGATGAACGCATCCCTGAAGTGTCTGTAGAGACCGTCTCAATTAAACTCCCCCCTGTAAATGCCGCATCGACACGACATCCTCATTAAACCCGTCCCCGGCGTGACGACTCCAGTCTTTCGAATAATCCTAAGAATATCTATTGATCTAATATGACTTCTGACCTGTAATGTTGCCAGAATCATAATCATACACTATTTGTTCGTCGGCCAGAGGAGAACTGGCACCCCGACTGAGCCTGGTTTCTCCCAAGGTTTTTTTCTCCATTCTGGCCCTGAAGGAGTTTTGGTTCCTTGCCACCGTCGCCTTTGGCTTTTGGCTTGCTCAGTTGGGGACACTTAAATTTCAACTATATTACTGATCTGCCCGCATTGACACTATATGATAATTGAAATGAGCTGGATGACATCACCGTTTTCACCAGAGCGGCTGTACAGCCGAATCAAAATCTGTTGCATTATTTTCCTGTTACCACTGTGAAGCTGCTTTGAAACAATTGGCATTGTAAAAAGCGCTATATAAATAAAGGTGATTTGATTTGATTTTGATTCTCTGACACACACAGACTCTTTAACCGCTGTGAAGCACCTGATGTGAGCTTCAGTGGAAGACAAAACCGGTTCACATTATCACAGATCCCACACAGAACATAAGTCTGTGCGGAGGAGTGAAAGGATTTATCATAACCCACTGCATTCCCCTGACTGTACGTCATTCATAAATGTTTATCCCCTTGAAAACAAATAAAAGACTCTTCTTAAAAAGACTGTTTTAGCATCCTGCATGTTTGTGCTTTTGAACACAGACTAGCTTACAACTTAAAGATAAATCAATAAATGATATACTGATCATTTACAAATGGTTTGTTCATCATTTGTTCAAGATTAACCATTGTTTACTGAGATGATACTAAAAGTTTTACATACTTCAATGATTTATAAATGATAAATAATGTATCAACTAATAACTCATCAAACATCTATTTTGATTTCATGATTTACATTTTGTTAAAGATAACAGCACATTTGTAAATTGTTAACATACCACTTATTAATAAGTTATAAAAATATAGTCATAGTCATGTTTTGTAAATGATTAGTTCATCATTAACTAATAATTTATAAATGACTTATGACTGAATTAACAAAACATTTATAAAATGTTAGCTTATCACTTATTAATCATTTATGAAATGTATAGTCATGTTTTGTAAATGATTAGTTCATCATTAACTAATTACTTATAAATGACTTATAACTTAACGTTATTATAAAGTGTTACCTGCAAAGGTTAAGGGAACATTCCATTTTGCAAACGTTATGCGAATGTTACTCTTGAATGTTCTCTGGACATTCCGAAACAACATTTAAATAACGTTAGGCGAACATCCAATCAAATGTTTCAGGTCCTCATGAGGCTCGTACGCACTCACAGGAACGCGCACAGAGTGACGGCCAAGCTCAGTATTTGTTCTCAAAATGTTAGCACTAAAACATTATTCATACATTGTTAATGGAATGTTTTTAATACACAAATGTGTATTACTTATACACATTCCATTAACAATGTATGAATAATGTTTTAGTGCTAACATTTTGAGAACAAATACTGAGCTTGGCCGTCGCTCTGTGCGCGTTCCTGTGAGTGCGTACGAGCCTCATGCTTAACTCGCACTGTTGTCATGGTACCCAGGATAAGCACACACACACACACACACACCATTTTGAGAAATCAGACTCAATAGAAACAAACGCGACTCTCGTCTTCTCTATAAGGAATATGATAAGAAATAATACAATAATACTAATAATAAGGTAAACCTCCTGAAGTGAATGTTGTGTACCGGTTGTCATGACAACATTGCGTGAACGGCAGCGGCTGCTGACGGCTCGCACGCACTCACAGGAACGCGCGCAGAGTAATGGCCGAGCTCAGTATTTTGACTGAATAATAAGGTTTCTTTCTCGCAAAACCTTATAGTATGCCTCCTGAACACTTTCCATATATGGCGCGCGTCGTCTCCCTGTATCATTGCGTGATACTTTTGTATCCTTTTTGTAAAGTTTTAGCCTCGTCGCCATTTACTGCCATTATGTGGAGGAGCGCGTGCAGGAAGTTTTTTTTAAATTTTTGCTTTTGAGGTCCGAAAAAGATAGAAGGACATAGGGCATTGGAACAACAGCAGGGTGAGTAAAAGATGGCTTTATTTTCATTTCATGGTGAACTATCCCTTTAACGTTACAAGAAGAACTTTGAGAGAATGTTAGCTAATGTTCAGAGAACGTTCCCTCTCGGCTAGGATGACAAGAAGAGAAATTTACTGAATTGCAAACCAAATCAATTCAACACTTTAAAAACTTCTCAGGAGTTTTGTTTGTTTTCCATCAAGCATTCAGGAATTTCCTTAATGAAAATGTATATTGCATATGAAAAACAACCATAATAATAACAAGCAGTATTATAATCCTCAAAGAGTTTTAAACTGTGCCGAGCTTACGAACACATTTACAGATGATTATGTGACGTACAGTGAAGCATTACGAGAAACAGTAAGTATATTATGAGTTTAAATGCTGCAGACTTTAGTCCTGACAATTATAAAAAGACAGAAGCGGTTTTACTCATATAAATATAAAACATTAATTTTGACCTTCTAAAGGTTGGAAGGATTCCTGAAGGCAAATGCTTTTCCTGACCATTAAGAAAAACACAAGAAAACTACATGCTTTTTAAGAGTTTTGCACCCTATTTTGTACCTGGTTTGTGCTTTCATTCCGCCCTCATCATTGGAGCCTGTACAGTAAAGAGTCATTGAATTTCTCACCTTCTCAATCCATAGATGTAACACACACTGATGACTTCCATGAACACGATGAAGAGCAGAGAAAACGTTGCCGCGTATTCATTGAAGATGGTGAACCAGTAGTTGCCCGAACGGCTGGTGAAGCCGAAACCCAGGAGTAAACAGAGAAGACACACCAGACCTGCCAGAAACCAGAGGAAAACTACAGTCAGAGACCAGACTAGACCTGAGAGATGCTCATGAACCGCTGAACGTACATGATTTCACTTAGGAATTAGAAACAAGCAGAAATATAAAGAGCATGTGCTGATCATAATTGCACAATAAAGTTATTCTCTATTGCCCCTGCCAAACAAACAAACAACAAACATATAAACAAACAATGAAGCAACATCAAGCACATTGGGATAGTTTTGTAATACAAATAAAAATATAAATAAATAAACAAAAAAACAAATAGATTAATGGTTGATTGAATGAATCAAGAATATTGGGATGGTTTTGTCATACAAATAAAATAAAAATAAATGCATAACTAAAAATAAATAAATAGATGAAAATGAATGAACAATTACGCAACATCAAGAACATTGGGATAGTTTTGTAATACAAATAAAAAAATAAAATTAAAAAAATAGATGAATGATTGAATGAATGAACAATTGATGGGATGGTTTTGTGATACAGGCTCAATAAAAAAAAACATTTTTAATACAACATTTACTCAAATTTCACTACAAATACTTGAAATATTATCATATTACAAGCCAAGGTTTTCACCTGACAGTAATCTGAAAGTGGCCACATATCAGCCAATTAATCAGCATAGCTGATGTTAAACTAGTTCAACTACATTATTGACCAGTACAGGGTGAGTTAAGGGCACTTTCATGCTGGGTTTAGCTGGTCAAACCGATAAACACCTTAACCAGCTTGTTCCAGTGACAGACCAGCTGGTCTAAACAGAAGACTGGCATGTCCTTCTTACCGTTGATGGTCTCGTTGCTGAGGGTGCGTGACAGAAGCTTGAGGTCTCCCAGCGGGGTGATGATGGCCGTGACGTTTCCCAGCATGCTCCCCATCCCTAACAGCAGCAGCATGATGAAGTACAGCACAGACCAGAGCTGAGACAGTGGCATGTTCTTAATGGCCTCGCTGTACACGATGAACGCCAGACCGGTGCCCTCCACCGCCTGTGCACACACACACACGTCTGGTTCACCATCTTTGTGGGTACTCTCCATAGAAGTAATGGTTTTTATACTGTACAAACCTTATCTTCTGTCCCCTTACACTAACCCTACCCATCCCAGAAAACTTTCTGCATTTTTACATTTTACAAAAACATTGCGTTCTGTATGATTTATAAGCTTGTTTCCTCATTGTTTTCCTGAGTCCCCATGAGTCTGTGTGCATTCAGGTTGAAGTCCCCACCAGGACAGAAAAACATGACACACAATATATGTAACAATATAGGTAAACTTATCCAAATATATTTATACAAATATATTTTACCATCTATATTGACTTTTTGGAATATTTAAAAATATATGTATCAGAAAATATATGGATTCTTGGATGACTAAAAAGCTCAATGAACAGCATTTATTTGCATTTATTAAAGTATTAATGAAATAGAAATCTTTTGTAACATTATAAATGTCTTCACTGTCACTTTTGATCAATTTAATGCATCATTGATTGATAAAAGTATTAATTTCTCTCTCTCTTTTTATCTTACCACAAATGTTTTAAATGGTATGGTATCATTGTTTCCAAATGTTAAGCAGCATTGATAATAATAATCAGAAATTGGTCAGTCTTTGATCACTATCACTGTGTAAAATGATCTTATGATGTGGGTAATAAACAGGTGAGTTTACCGTGTCTAGCTCAGCCTCTAGACTGCAGTCTTCGATCTTTGAAGCGATGGCCGCAAACCTCTCAGGATGAGTGTAGTTCAAATGACTGATCCAAGAGCTGATGTTCTCAACGCTGATGGTCTCCTCAGACAGATCGAATGTGTTGAGCAGTAACAGCCTCATCCTGGATCAACAGAGGAACATGAACAGCACAGAAAAAGAAGGGCTTCAGAAGGGCTTCCTTGGGAAACAAGAGTTTCATCTGCATTGTTTATTGAGCAAATAACAGGGATATTCAGATGCCTGTTCACGTATAAACATCATATTCAGAGTAAGGCTGCAACCTGAATTTAAACAGAATTTCATGTGCATGTAAACACAGTCACTGAGTCCAATGACAGATGTTTTAGGAAACCTATTTGAAAACCATCATTTTTGCAGATTTCATGACATGTTCTTCTCTTTCTGTATAGTTCGGTGAATAATTGATGGGTGATACTCTGAATAGTTTCCATGGATGACAGTTTAATGTCCTAAAGCATTCTGAAAGACGTCATCTGAGACAAGTTTAAAAATAAACTTAGAGAAGCCAAGAGATCGTAAAATGAACCGACTTCCAACGTTCAGTTTAATGTTTGATGGAATAATGACGATCATTCATTCTGCACATCAAAGACCCAAGAGGTTTGTGTCCGTGCATCTCTTGATAAGATCACAGATTGACTAAACCTGACGTTTAAAATCAAAGAACATCGCTGGCGCCTCACCTTTCCAAACAGCTTTCGTAGTTGAACGTGGCTTTAAAGCCGTAGATGGAGAAGGTCACGATGCTGGCGAACACAGACGTGCCGCTGTTGATGAGTGACACGACGATGGCCTGCCTCTCAAAGTTATTGTTGTGGTGGTTGTAACTGGCAAAAGCGATCAAAGAGCCAAAGCCCAAACCCAGAGAGAAGAAGATCTGAGTGGCAGCGTTGATCCATGTTTGAGGGTTTGCCAACTGCTCCAGCTAAACACACACGGGTTTAATGCACACTCAACTACAACCGGACCCCGGAAATAGTTGAAGAAGCAGCCAATGAGCAGGACGTTCTTACCTTGGGCGTGAACATGTACTTCACTCCGTTCCAGGCTCCATGAAGAGTGACACCACGGATCAGATAGATGATCAGAACCACATATGGAAATGTAGCTGTAAAATACACGACCTGTGGAGGAAAGACGAAGGTACAATGATTTGAAACTAAAGGAGAGTAAATTATCTCATTCACTAACTTTTTAAATAATGTGTATAAATATATATATGTGTGTGTGTGTGTGTGTGTGTATACTAAATATATATGATATATAAGATTGATAAAAAAACATTTATTATTATTATTAATTATTACTAATTATTATTATTGTTAAACACAGTTGTAAATAAATAAAATAAACAGCTAAATCTGTTTTCAACATTGACAATAATAAGAAATGATCTTGTGACACTGAAGACTGGAGTAATGATGCTGAAAATTCAGCTTTGATCACAGGAATAAATGACATTTTAAAATATATTACAACAGAAACCAGTTAATTTAAATACAGTAATATTTACTGTACTTTTAATCAAATAAATGCAGCCTTGGTGAGATTAAGAGGCTACTTTCCAAAACATTAAAAAACCCTTAATGTTTCAACTTTTGAACGGTAGTGGGGATATAAATACCATCATATATATATATATGATGTGTGTGTGTGTGTGTGTGATGTTTTTATGAAGTGAAATCCGACACTTAAACTATAAAAACAAGCCTTTCAAATATTTCACAAGATCATAATAAGTCAATTAAAAGACATATTTCAATGTTTGATTTTAAGGACGTTTCTGTTTACTTCTGTACAATAGACAGCTTTGGTAGTGTGTTGGTCACCAGTTGAGTATCAGACGGTTAGTCTCACCACTCCGGTTGATTTGACTCCTCGGACGATGAACAGGTAGACTATGATCCAGGCCAGCAGGAGACACAGCGCCTGGCCCATGTGAATACCTCCATTCTCATCGATGGAGGACGAGATGTTCAGCGTCTCGCGGTAGAAGAAGTACTGTGTGGGTGAAGCCACCTCACACTCCTCCAGATACCCCGTCCGGTTACTGTTGACAGGACACTCGGCCCAGGGCAGCATTGACTGCACACGCATCAACACATGAAGATATTTCTGATCCTCAGATAGGAAAAATACTTCCTAAACTACAAGATCATACTCATTATATGAAGTAGTTCTAAGGAAAAGTTCTAATTTTAGTTTTACTCTTCAACACTGAATAGACTGTGCTGACTTTTAGATAATTTAGCCATTTTCTGCATAAGCCAGTAACAAAGTTTAGTTTGGTTTACACATCAAAAATGTATTTTCTTGTCTCGTTTTCCAGTACAAATATTTAAACATTCGGTAACATTTTATTTTACAGTGTCCTTGTTACATGTTACATGTAGTTACTGTAGTAATAACTATAAATTATGCATAATTACATGCAACTAACCCTAAACAAAACCCTAATCCTAACCATAACCCTGTAGTAAATATATGTAGTTAATATTATCAGTACTTAAATGCATAATTACACTGTACACATTCAAATAAAGTGTAACCAAACATTCTAATGTACTGTAGATACATTTACTTGAGATGCAAAATGACAGAAGTCTCAGAAATTTAAGTGATTGTTTATGCTTAAAATGAGAAAAAAATATCTGCCAGTGGGGTCAAAAAAATCAACTTATTTCAAAGAGAGAAGTTTCTTTTTCTGACCTCATTGACAGTTTTTTTTATTTAGTTTTAAAAATAAACATACAGTTAAAATAATATTTTTTTCTTGTTTTAAGCATAAACAATCACTTAATTTTGATCCATTTCTCCAAAAACAAATATTATTTTGCATCTCAAATAAATGTATCTTGATTTAAGAATGTTTTGATATTTATACTGGAAAACAAGGCAAAAATACTGAGGAAGAAAATCACTTTTTGCAGTGTAGCCAATTAAATCTCATGTCAGTTGCAATATTGTCAATTACATTTTTTTGACTACATTCTGAGAAAATGTTCTGAAAAATACATGTTCACTTCATTTTATCCACATCCTATTTGCTATTATTAAATTATACTTATCAAATACACAAACATATACATGTGTAACATATTAGGATGGATTTGATGATGCTTTCAGCGGTCAATAAAAGTGTAATCCACATTTTACTGCGATTAATCAATTATGCAGAATTTCCTCCAATATCAGCACACAAAATGTTGGTTTCGACCATCGGCCTTCCTCATCTCTTAATATCAGCATACAGATCAGGATCTGTCAGGATAGAAACAGCTATATTTATTTTTCAGTAAACTAACCTGAAATGAATGGAAGAGATACCAGAAGCTCCAGGCGTTGATGACGTTGTAGTACAGACACAAGTACATGGAGGTCACGACACTAGCAATGCCTGTACAATGCATCATATCGACAATCATACAGTATAAAGAAAAGATTACATCGGATCATTTTATGGCATTAAATGTCTTGTAAATGGAGTACGAGTCACTGACCCAGTCCACCCAGATAGGGGCTGATGGCGGTCCACGCGCCGATGCTGCCCAGACGCATCTTCTGACCGATGGCCAGCTCCATGCAGAACAGAGGGATCCCCTCCAGCACCAGCATCAGCAGATACGGGATCAGAAACCCACCTAGAGAAATAAAAACACACATTCAGAGAAACACTTAAATGTCGGCATGAAACTGCGTCTTTTGTTCCTTATTGTGACATATCCAAATGAAACGGCTTCTCGAACAAGAAAAAATGACGTCCAGCTCCCCCTCTCTGGATGTAATGGGTGGAGCTTGGCCTAGTCCAGCTCCACCTCTGTCGGCCTAATGGGTGGAGCTTAACCTAATTAGGTTTAGGGATAGGGTAAAGTTTGGGTTATGGTTTGGCTGAACCTCCGATCTCCACCCATTAAGCCCAGAGATAGGGAGCTGAACGACAAGCTCCACCCATTTGGCTCTGCAGTGAACAGCCTCTCAAAAATGTAGGGCGGGACTTGATTTTGTCCATGGAAAATTGATTGTATGGTTGTGGTCTGCTATTGGTCAACAGGTTGTCCCGCCCTCACGCCCAGTGGCGTGCACAAGGGGGGGGGGGGCCGGGGGGGCTTGAGCCCCTGCCCCTTTGAAAGTAAAAGTGCCCTTTTCATCGCGCCGCGGTGCCCCCGCGAACGCGATTTCTACCGAGGGGGACCCCGCCCGGAATGCGATTCTTACCAACACAAGAAACTCCAAACAACCCAATACCAATATATATAATAAGGTAATTTCCTGAATGTCATGTTATATTAGGGTACATTCCATGTTATTTGTATACAGTGTAAATATGAAACGGCATGAGCACTTTGAGCACCTCTAACTCTCTCTAATCCTCACAGAAAAACAGGATTACTCTGGATAATGAGGGAATTTTGGAATATTTGACAGCATCATGGAAATCAGCAGTGACTGACTGCGCATAACATGCCCTCCTTTATGTTTGTACTTTGATCACATTGCTAAACGGTGAACAAAAGATTTGTGAATTGTTATTCAGGTGATGCTCCTCAAAGATGCACTGAATGCATAACCAGACACATTTAGCAGACGAATGAAACGGAGGAGAAATGCTAATCAGTTTTCTGGCAGATGAATCTAAAAGAGCCTCAGCAAAGCAAAGCATTCCACTTCCACACAAAATTCCAACACTAAATTTGACCGTAGAACAACTGATATGTGCTGAGAATCTGGATGAGATGCTCAGTGAAGTTCACGGACGATAAAACTCTTTGATGACAACAACACTTTGACTTTCTGTACAAACGAATGCAATCCAGAGACGTTTGGCTTTGCCTTGTTTGTTCACTTTTACACTTGTCAATCTGCACTTGAAGAGTCAGTAAACAAGAGAGAAATATCAACTACTAAAACACTTCACGAATCTAACACTTATCTTACTGCAATTTCCTTCAAAGAAAACTGAAAAGACCTGCATGTTCTCACACACTCAGACACACACGCACACTCACACACACACACACACGCTCACACACGCTCACACACACAACACGCGCACACACACATTCACACAGACACACACGCACACTCACACACACACACCATGCGCGTGCACACATACACTCAGACACACACACACACCACACGCGCAAACACACATGCACACACACACTCAGACACACACTCATACACACACACCACACGCGCAAACACACATGCACACACACACTCAGACACACACATGCACACACACACACACTCAGACACACACTCACACACACTCAGACACACACGCACACTCACACAAACACGCACGCACACACAAACACGCACGCACACACACCACATGCGTGCACACACATGCATACACACACTTACACCACATGCGCAAACACACATGCACACACACACTCAGACACACACACACATGCACACACACATACATACACTCAGACACACACTCACACAGTCAGACACACGCACACAAACACGCACGCACACACAAACACGCACGCACGCACACACACGCATACACACACTCACAACACACGCGCAAACACACATGCACACACACACTCAGACACACACTCACACTTACACACTCAGACACACACACACTCGCACAGACACACATACACTCACACACAAACACACGCACACTCATACAAACACGCACGCACACACATGCACACACACACACAAACACGCACGCACACACACAAACACTCACACACAAACACACTCACGCACGCACACACACATTCAGAAACACACACTCTTACACACACACACACACACACACGCATCCATGCACACACACACACACACACACACACACAAACATGAAAAAAAACATGATTTATGATTTAATAACTTAAAATGGCACACTAATATGAGAAAAACCTAAGTAATTGCTATTAATTAATAATATATAGTAACAGCCCCAGTGTAAAAAGTAAATATTGGCATTTGTTACTGCAGTGAACTATTTCTACCTGATCTGCTCATAAACACATCTTTTATTAATGTAATATATTCAGCTCGATTTAGTCCTATTAAATACAATTGCCACATGAAGTTTTTTTTTGTTCATTAAATAAAAGGCATAAGATGACTGACATCATGCTTTATCATACATCATGTCATCTTGTATGCATTACAGTTAATATGGACCAAAATAACATCTTCATTGTGCAAATGTTCAGACCTTTATTAAGAAGTTATTGAGAGGATGAAACTTTTATTGAAGAGCCTGCATCATCATGGAGGATAAATATAATGACTATAGTGTAAAATACATAATCATCCAGGCACAATTCTTTATACAAACAGCTACATTTAATTTATGAACAACCAACCTGTGTATTTTAACAAAGTAGAGTTGTTTTTGATATTTAAGATTTAAAAAGCGAAAGAAAAAAATCTATTAATTTGTTGAGAATTTTTGGAAATATCAAATGGCACATATTTTGTTTTATTCTGTTGCTGTTATCAAGAACTAGACTGTAAATCTACACCGCAAGCATCAGGAGAAGAAGTAAAACACTAATCATCTTACCTCCTCCATGCATTTGGCAGAGATACGGAAAACGCCAGACATTCCCAAGTCCCACTGCATAAGACACACACGCCAGGACAAACTGCATGGGACTGTCCCAGGACGGACGGGCTTCCTTGCTCATGATGATGATGATAATGTCCTTCAACACTATCAACACAAATGCACAGGAGGAGATCAGTCACACTGCACTCAGACAAATCCCTAGTGAACGGCAGAGTCTGGGAATATTTCAAAGTCCAGTGTGTAAATGTGAAGTTGAACTTGGAGTGTGGGAGTGGGAGTTTTCTAATGAAGCCGGAGGGAGGGACGAAGAGTTTAACTGGCTCAGTTGCTTTACGTAATTCAGGTGAATGTTTGATCGTGGTGTGTTATCTCCTCAAACATTCATTATCACATCTTTTTATTGCACATTTTAAGAAAGCGCCGAGTACATACTGTAAAGACTGAGTTTATCACTGTGAGAGCAAATAAACAGCGGTAATAAAACAAGCTTCGGGTGAATTTTGAAAGCAGGAATAACACTTTTATCTGAGCATTTACCTAAGCATAAACAAGGCTTTAAAAGCGTTTTGTGCCTGTCACTTCAATCTATGTTTGTTGTCCTACAAGTTTTAGCAGGTTTATCTATTTAAAATGTACAATCTTGCTCTTCTTGAACACGTTTGACTTGCATAAATATTCACAAGATCATCCTGAACAACTTTTGTCCAATCAAATGCTCTGTAGAACGACAATGTCCCTCCCCTATAATATGATGTCCAAGTGGTTGATCGTGATAGAAACATTTTTGAATTGTGTCTCCAATGGGCTTTTTTTTTAAAGATAATGCGTCAAGTTTAAAATAGTTTAGAAAAAGAGTTCAACCTGCATTTTGTTTCATTCTGTGACATTTTGGTAAAAATGTCAAATTAAAATAAAATAAATTAAAAAAAAATAAAATAAAAACAAATCAAAATAAAACAATATACACTTTGCAAAAATGCTTTCTGGATTCTGTTCCAATTTTTGTAAAAATTTAAAATGAAAATAAATAATAAAATAATTTTAAATAAAAACACAATTAAAATAAAACACAATTTGCAAAACAATGCATTCTGGATTCTGTTCCATTTTTGTAAAAAAGTAAAATAAAAATAAATAAATATCTTTAAATAAAAACAAATCAAAATATAACACTTACACATTGCAAAAAATGCATTCTGGATTCTGTTCCATTTTTTCAAAAAAGGTCAAATTAAAATAAATAAATAATTTTAAATAAAAACAAATCAAAATAAAACACTTGACTTTGCAAAGATGCATTCTGTTCCATTATGTGATATTTTTGCACAAATGTAAAAGAAATACATAATTTTAAATAAAAACAAATCAAAACACTAACACTTTGCAAAAATGTTAGATTATAAAAAATTCTAGATTATATTCCATTTTTGTAAAAATGTAAACTTGAAATGATAAATAATTTAAAATAAAAACAAATCAAAATAATTCTGACATATTTGCAAATATTTATACTTAAGATAGATCATTTTAAATAAAAACAAATCAAAATAAAAAACTCTCAATTTGCAAAAATGTCACAGAATGAAACAGAATTTTTTCTGAACAATTTTAACCTTCACACATTGTCTTAAAATGCAAAATGCTTATTGCATGTGACCAGAGAGCCTATTGGAGAGCATGTAGATCAAGCATGGTGGTAACTGCATAAAATTAGTGTCATGGACATGCTGACACGTTATGAACTTTGGTGACGTTCACCATCCAACATCTGCAGGATGTCCTCACTAACCTTCATTCATTTACATATTTCCCAGCATCCTCTGCCCTGTCACTCGCACTGATTCAAGCCTCAAACCAGTTTCCCTGGATAAATAAACACCCATGTGTCACGACCCCATCAGGATGACAAAGGTCATGAAGGTCACACACACCTCAAACCTCATTTACCTTTAACCACTTATAATAAAAATGCAAACACTGCTGGGAAACATTTCAGGCTACTAGGTGGGTGTCCTTTAATAATCAACTAATTGGCAATAGCTGTGGACGTCATGACATGTAGAGAAATATTGTGATCAACATTTGACATTTTGTTTTGTATTGTTTTCACAGGTGTGTGACCTCGATTACTTTATGAAATAAGAAAAAAAAAAAAAACTCAAGCCTGTTTTACAATCTGCGTCTGCAGTGAACATTAGGGGTCTGATATGAATATGCATCACTAATATGCACTGCAGACACAAGATGTATGATTTTAAACATGCATGACTTCTGTGGATGCAGCATCATGGTTACTGATGATAACATATATCAGGGATTCCCACATTGGGGTTTGTGAATTGATGAGTAGCAAATAATTAAGAAATTCATAATTAAAAATAATTTTAAAATAAGAGCTAATCAAGATATTATATAGTATTAAAAAAGATATAGAATATTTTATTTGCTTAATGCATGTCATGTGACCATTAACCATCATAAAAGCATGCCAATGTGTTGTTAAATTATTGAAATATAATCTCAGAGGGGTTTCTTCAAAGAGGTTTGGCTGAATCCCTGCAAATACTGTATTCACATACTTGCCATTATTTAACTAAAACTAAAGACATAAAGATATTTTAATAATAATAACTAGTATATGAATCATACTAAAATGTGACCCTGGACCACAAAACTAGTCATAACTCACACTCGCACGGGTATATTTGTGGCAATAGCCAACATGTATTACTATTAGTAATATGCATTGCTAAGGACTTCATTTGGACAGTTTTAACGGCGATTTTCTCAATATTTATATATTTTTTGCACCCTCAGATTCCAGATTTTCAAATAGTTGTATCTCGGCCAAATATTGTCCTATCCTGACAAACCATACATCAATGGAAAGCTTATTTATTCAGCTTTCAGATGATAAAAAATCAGGAAAAAGTGTCTGATAACTGGGGGGTTACTCAGATAAAGTGAGTAGTGTTTAACTTCAAATTGGGAACAGACAAGAAAGGGACACATTTCCCCAATGGAAGCGTTCAGTGACAGGTGCGTTCCATCTGCGGACGTCTCAGAGTCACACACTGTGACCTTCATTGCAGGATACACAGCTGTATAACTGCATGCACACTTGTTTTTCCACATGCATCCCACTGGTAGGACACCCAAACGCATCTATTTGCTCCAGGAGTGACCCTCCGATGTGCAGGTTTGTTTGATGTCCCAGCAGCATCACTGCTCAAGCCGCTCTGTCCCGCAGTGATGACGCGCTAATTGTTCTGGAACAGACCCTTCTATAAACAGCGTGAAGCCGCTCAACGGGAGGCGCACAAACATCACTGCGCAAAACAAGTACAGGAACACACAGACACAGGTTATGCAGGGGAAGTGACTGTAAAGAATTGGCAAACATTCTTACAAAACCTTAATTCAAAATGATAGCACAAAAACGGATTTTTTTTCTGAAACGTTTTAGTTGAACGTTCGTGTTCTGTTTTGTCTAACATTTTTTAAATGTTACTAGTTGTTTCGGAACGTTCAGAGAACATTCGAAAGTAACGTCCCCATAATGTTTGCCAAATGACGAATTCGAACGTTGGTATATTGCTGTATTCCTGACTCCGTGTTCGCGGGAAACTAAACCAGTTTCCGTGTAAACCTATACGTGACTGATTTTCACCCCAGAAACTTCTTTCACAGATTTGATACCAATGACGGAAAATTTTGTCAGGTCAAGACTAGTTCGTCCTCTAAAGTGCTCCGTGTATAAACCCTCAAAGCAAAAACTGTTCACAGAATTCTAAAGAAAATAATTAAAGCTCTATAAAGCTCAAAGGCATGTGTCGCCAATGGGCTTGTTGGTCACATGAAACAGACGTTTTGCATTTTAAGGCAACGTGTCAATTTTTAAAATAGTTCATAAAGTTCAACCTGCATTCCGTTTCATTCTGTGACATTTTGGTAAAAATCTAAAATTATAAATAAAAACAAAATAAAACGCTTACAAATTGCAAAAATGCATTCTAGATTCTGTTCCATTTTTGTAAAAATGTAAAATGAAAATAAACGATTTAAAAAAAAAAAATCCAAATAAAACGCTTAACTTTTTCAAAAATGCATTCTGGTAAATGCATTACTGCACAAATGTGAAATAAAAATAAACACTTTTAAATAAAAACAAATAAAACCTTGTACACTTTGCAAAAAAATTGGATTCTAGATTATGTTCAATGTTTGTAAAATGATAATAAATATGAAAATAATTTTAAATAAAAACAAAAAACACGTACAATTTAGAAATATGCATTCTAGATTGTTCTATTTTTGTAAAAATGTAAAAAAACAATTCAAAATAATTCTGTGAAATCTTATTTTCATAAGTGTTATAAACTTAAAGATAAGAGGTATACAATCATTTGACAAAGATACAAATATTCAGAAAAATATTAACTGGTCCTAACAAAGGGTTTCAATAAACAATGTTTTGTTTTTAATGCACATGGAGTTCAATACAGTTACAGTCAAGTTTAATACAGTTATTTACCTGATGTCTATTCATAAAAAAAATTCACAAAACCCGTCTTTCTGAATTTCAGGTTCATTGAAGCCTCAATGTTTGTCATTGTGAAGATGTGTAAATAAATCGTCACGAATGGATCACATTTACATTGACTCATCAAAAGCATTTTACCCCTCGGGGGTCTGATGAGACCAAAAGGGGAGGGAAGGGAACCTCCCCCCGTCCCAATGTCCTGCTCCAGCCATCTCTCCATCGACAAAGAACCAGCTCAACCCTGAAACAAACACCATGTCTTCCTGTAAAAACCTCTTCATCAGCCTCATGCTGCTCGCTGCTGGATTCAACCTTCTGTGTTCAGCAGGTGGGTGATAAAATGCTTGATGAACTTTGAGAGACGTGTATCTGTTTTATCACTGCTTTGTCAGTTTTTCCATTATTTCAGCTCGGTTTGCTCGTTTTATCAAACGCATATGGGTGGATGAGTATTGAGGGTCTAGAAACAACAAACCTAAACCAAGAGAACCTAAAAAAAAATCAGTTCTTATATATTTTGTTTTAATTAAAACATGTTCCTGCACTGATAGTTACTTTGCACATTTATGTGTTGAAACACTAGTGAGACTGATGAAAGCAACATGATGATAATCAGCTAAAATGGCAAAAAAAGGACAGTTTTCTTGTTTTCTAAGGGTTGAATTTATGTGGTGAATGTTCACCACTCCACAGGTTATTTCTGCTGCTTCCACTAGAGGGACAGTTGGGAAGGTTCTTGCTTACAGCCGTTAGTGTTGGATGAATGCAGTGGTATGTGACACAATGGATTTGCATGAGAATGGAGTGTTGCTGAAAGGTCCTGTAACAGAGGTGTTTTCCATCTCTGTCACGCCATTCGCTTTGCCTCTGAACCCTGCCAACTGTGATTCCACTGAAATCTCTCCTCACCCTGTCCCTCCTCTTCCTCCTAGTCCCTCTGCCCTCCGAAGTCTCAAACATGGACAACAGCACTGATCACAACAACGGATCCACCTTCCTGTACTTTGCCTATGGCAGTAACCTTCTGAAAGAGAGGCTGCAGCTGAAGAATCCATCAGCAACCATTCACTGTGTGGCCAAACTGAAGGTATCTATCTATCTATCTATCTATCTACCTATCTATCTATCTATCTATCTGTCTGTCGGTCATTCAATCACTCATTCTATCTATCTATCTATCTATCTATCTATCTGTCTGTCTGTCTGTCTGTCTGTCGGTCGTTCAATCACTCATTCTATCTATCTATCTATCTATCTATCTATCTATCTATCTATCTATCTATCTGTCTGTCTGTCTGTCTGTCTGTCGTTCAATCATTCGTTCTATCTATCTATCTATCTGTCTGTCGGTCGTTCAATCACTCGTTCTATCTATCTATCTATCTATCTATCTATCTATCTATCTATCTATCTATCTATCGATCGTTCTATCACTTGTTCTATCTATCTGTGGCCCTGGTATTAAGATGCGTTTTGGTCGATTGGATCACGAGTGGACAACTCTAAATACAGGTGTAAACGGGTTCTACAATGTTTTGAGCTTGTCCACTTTCGACCACTTCCTGAAGTAGACGAAAACGCATTCGGCCAGATTGCTTTCATAGTGTAAATGCTCGTGTGTTCGAACAGCCACAAAAGACTGTCTACTGACCTAATGTGTAAACATTATGGGACGTGCACTAGTGATGTAACGATACATCGTATATCAAGATATCGCGATATAAAAATGTGACGATATATATCTTTGATGTAAACGATATGATTCGCGATATAGAGTTTGTTTTATCCAAGGCTCAGCTTACTGTATTTATAAGGTATAATTCCCTCAAAAATTTTAATTCTGTCATCATCTACTCACCCTCATGTCGTTTCAAACCTATAAGATTTTCATTTTTAAAGTTAAAACTTCAAAACACAAATGAAGATATTTTTCAAGAAACCAGAGAAATATTTCTGTCCCTCCATTTAAAGTCCATTCCTCTCAAACTTAAAAGATCCAATAAAGAAGAATAAAGATCCAAATGTCATAAACACATCGTAAAAATAATCAGTCGAGTGATCTAATCCAAATCCAAGTCTTCTGAAGAGACATGATGGCTTTATACAGTGGGGATTTATACTTTATACTGCTCACACTTCAACTGTGAGAGACGGAATCTAAAACAAAAATCCAGAAAATCACATTGTATGATTTTTAAATAATTAATTTGCATTTTATTGCATGACATAAGTATTTGATCACCTACCAACCAGTAAGAATTCCGGCTCTCACAGACCTGTTAGTTTTTCTTTAAGAAGCCCTCCTGTTCTCCACTCATTACCTGTATTAACTGCACCTGTTTGAACTCGTTACCTGTATAAAAGACACCTGTCCACACACTCAATCAAACAGACTCCAACCTCTCCACAATGGCCAAGACCAGAGAGCTGTGTAAGGACATCAGGGATAAAATTGTAGACCTGCACAAGGCTGGGATGGGCTACAGGACAATAGGCAAGCAGCTTAGTGAGAAGGCAACAACTGTTGGCGCAATTATTAGAAAATGGAAGAAGTTCAAGATGACGGTCAATCTCCCTCGGTCTGGGGCACCATGTAAGATCTCACCTTGTGGGGCATCAATGATCATGAGGAAGGTGAGGGATCAGCCCAGAACTACACGGCAGGACCTGGTCAATGACCTGAAGAGAGCTGGGACCACAGTCTCAAAGAAAACCATTAGTAACACACTACGCCGTCATGGATTAAAATCCTGCAGCGCACGCAAGGTCCCCCTTGCTGCAGTGTGTGCAAACCTGGTCAAGAACTACAGGAAACGTATGATCTCTGTAATTGCAAACAAAGGTTTCTGTACCAAATATTAAGTTCTGCTTTTCTGATGTATCAAATACTTATGTCATGCAATAAAATGCTAAGTTTTTGGACAGTAATTTTTTTTAATGTTTTTAAAGAAGTCTCTTCTGCTCACCAAGGCTGCATTTATGTTATTTATGTAGCTGTAAAATGTAAAATAACTGTTTTCTATTTTAATATATTTTAAAATTTTATTTATTTCTGTGATCAAAGCTGAATTTTCAGCATCATTACTCCAGTCTTCAGTGTCACATGATCCTTCAGAAATCATTCTGATTTGATGCTCAACAAACATTTATAATTGTTATCAGTGTTGAAAGCAGTTGTGTAAAACATTTTTTTCAGGATTGTTTGATGAATAGAAAGTTAAAAAGAACAGTATTTATCTGAAATAGAAAGCTTTTGTAACTGTACTACCGTTCAAAAGTTTTGGGTCAGTAAGAATTCTGTTTTTGTTTTTGGGAAAGAACTTAAAGAAATGAATACATTTATTCAGCAAGGATGCATTAAATTGATCAAGTGACAGTATAAACATTTATAATGTTGCAAAAGCTTTATATTTCAGATAAATGCTGTTCTTTTGAACTTTCTATTCATTAAATAATCCTGAAAAAAATTGTGCACTGTTTTCAACATTGATAATAATCATAAATGTTTCTTGAGCAGCAAATCATCATATTAGAATGATTTCTGAAGGATCATGTGACACTGAAGACTGGAGTAATGATGCTGAAAATTCAGCTTTGATCACAGAAATAAATTACATTTTAAAATATATTCAAATAGAAAAGAGTTATTTTAAATTATAAAAATATTTCACAATATTGCTATTTTACTGTATTTTGGATCAAATAAATGCAGCCTTGGTGAGCAGAAGAGACTTCTTTAAAAAAAATAAATAAATAACTGTTGTCCATGCTGATATTTGCACATGTAAAAATAATAATAATGGGTGACAGACATTTATCTATTCTAATTTAATTAGAGTAGATTTATTTGTCAGGATAAATAACTATTATCAGGATAATAATAATAATTATTATTATTATTATTATTACTATAATTATTATTGCTACTGCTTATAGATTTCCAAATACCTGCAGTATTCCGACTCTGCCACAAGGAAAAGTGCGTACGTCTGCTCAGACCCTGACGTGGCGGTAAGCATTTTTCCACGTCAAAGACCATTTTTATAAATATGAACTTTGCCGTGGATTTCAGCGTACGCACACTCTAAGATCAAACCTGTGCGTACGCACGTTTTATAAATGAGGCCCCAGGTGTAAACGGGAATGTGTCTCCCTTGTCTACTTGTGATCCGATTGACCAAAACGCATCTTAATTCCAGGTGTAAACAGAGCCTATCTATCTATCCACTGATCTATATAATATAATATAATATGTAATTTATATAGATCAGTGAATCTATCTATAGTAACTAACTCGTCAACTTCTCTAGGACTATAAACTGGTCTTTGGCAACCACAAAGGGGTAGCGAGTCAGCGCTGGCAAGGTGGTGTTGCGACCATCGAGCACAGCTCAGGTGATGAGGTGTGGGGGGTCGTGTGGAGGATGAACATGTCGGACCTTGAGTCCTTGGACAGGTAGGAACTTTTAGACCCACAACCCACATTTATAAAGACAAATGAGAGATCATTATGTAAAAATGTTGCTTATACCTAATTAGCAGTAGCAAGTGAATGATGGAGGTCCTCATACGTGTTGAATGTTCTTTTACAGGCAGGAGAATGTGAAAATGGGGACTTACAGTCCAATGGAGGTTTCCGTGTCCACCAGTGACCAGGATCTCCACTGTCGGACATACATCATGAACAGCTGTGTGTATGCGCCACCTTCACCACAGTATCTACAGGTACAGTCTCCTGCTTCCTGTAATAAGTCACAAACTTTTATCAGGACTTTAGTTTAGCTCAGTGGTTCTCAACCAGGGGTCCGGGGCCCACTAGGAGGCCTCAGCAAACTTCCATGCAGGCCTCAAATGACTATAAAATAAGACAAAACAAGCATTAAATTAAGCTAAAACAACTACAAATGAAGATATTTCTTATCTAAATTACCCTCTCAACAACTGTTTTTTGGATAGATAGATAGATAGATAGATAGATGGATGGATAGATGGATAGAATGATAAATAGACAGATAGATAGATAGACAGACAGATGATAAAACGATAGATAGATAGATAGATAGATAGATAGATAGATAGATAGATAGATAGATGGACGGATGGATAGACAGACAGATGATAAAAAGATAGATAGATAGATAGATAGATAGATAGATAGATAGATAGATAGATAGATAGATAGATGATGGATTGATGGACGGATGGATAGACAGATGATAAAAAGATAGATAGATAGATAGATAGATAGATAGATAGATAGATAGATAGATAGATAGATAGATAGACAGACAGATGATGGATTGATGGATGGACGGACAGATGATGGACGGATGGATGGATGGACAGACAGACAGATGATAAAAAGAAAGATAGATAGATAGATAGATAATATAACCAATTATTAAAACATAATAGTTCAGTGATCACATGGTTGTCATCAAATAAGATGGTTCTGTTTTCCCTGCATCTTTTGTGTTGAAGAAATTACAAACCACAACAACAGAAACATGTGCTTCTCTAAACAGAGTAATCTGATATCATTCTTCAGAACAGAATGAGTTTGTTATGTGTGCTGCTGGCAAAAGGACAATGTTGTGATGTTTTTTCTGGCGTTTACCCTGGCTCGCATAAGACAATAGAGCAGCGCCAGCAACAGGGTCAGTGATACTGCCCTTCACAACAAAAAACACATTAAACCAAAGCGTCTGGAATATGCACTATCATTTTATACAAGTGTCTCTGCCACAAAATAACTTTTCTATATTTATCCATTGGACATGTCACTTTTAGTAGACGAATTAGGCAACAATTTTACATTGTTATTGTTAAATAAAAATCAGTTAAACAATCATCAATTGTTGCTTTTAGACGTACAGAAATTCTGACACAAAAACAAAACGCTGTTCGCTTTACATGACATCTCTTCGTTTTCTAAATGGCCAGAATAAACTCCATTCAAACAGTCAGAAGTCTGAAAACACAAAAGGTGTGTCCTCTGTAGGATTCAAGTCACGGCTATAGAATCGAAGTGCCTTCTGTGTTGCAGGTTATTGTGATGGGCGCGGAGCAGAACGGGCTGCCGGAAGACTACCAGGAGAAACTCAAGTCTATCGAAACCAACAAATACGAGGGACATCTGCCTGTGATGGACGAACTGAAGAAAGCTGTGAAAAAACCCAATGAAAGGACTCAAGAGATTCTATCTGAAGATTTGCCCTCATAAATGGTGTCTATGTGCACCCATATCTGTAGTCTCCAGAATGTAAACCACATCACAATGCTAAAAGACAGGTTAGTTATGTTGTTTATGCAGAACAAGAAAAATGTGCAGTATTCGTAATGTATGGTAGTAAAACAATGAAATACCATAAAGTATTTTCTTGCCGGCATTAATTGTGTTGTGTTTTACTTATGTTTTTTTCACTTGTGATTGTCATGTGCCAGAATCTAATAATTATAATAATTATAATAATAATAATAATAATAATAATAATAAATGAGATCTGATTCAACCAATCGGTTAGGTCGGGGATTTGAACAATATTCTTAACAACTCATTATTCCCTTCTGATTTTAATGGACAACATGTGAAACTTATCACATTTCACATTTAGCAGTTTAGTAAAACTTCCCAGCTAACTGGGAACATTCTCAGAAAGTTAGCTAATGTTGTGGCAAGGTTCTCTCAATTCTCTAAAACATTCGTTCAAAGTTATCTGGTCTTTAATAATGCCCTCAAAATGTTAGCACAAAAACATTATTTACATTTTTTTTATTTGTTTTTATCATAAACGCCCAGTTGGATGGTTGCTTAAATTTTTTTTTTTTTTTTTTTTTTTTTTTAATGTTTCAGAATGTTTAGATAAGGGTTTTCAAACTGCAGGCCACAAGGGAGTGCTAGGGGGTCTGTGGAAAAGTTGAGAAAAAGCAGTATTACATTTAAAAAAAAAAAAAAAAAAAAAAAAAAATAAGATTGATCCAACTAACTAAAAAAAAAAATTAATTAAAATAAATAAATAATTTATTTAAGTAAAATAAATAATAAATTAATACATTTGATTAAAATAAATAAAATTCATTTAAATAAAAATAAGGAAATCAAAATCAAATGTAAAAATAAATAAATGAAAATGAGATTAAATTTAGTAAATTAATAAATTGATTAAAATAATCTGCAATTTACAGTGAGTTAAAAACGCAATGAAGTAATGTAGGCTAATAAAAACTAAATAGTTTAAACAGCTATGATTTTTTTCACAGTATTAATTGGGTCTTTTTACATAAAAATATATAGCTATCTTTTAAATTTTAGGATGGGTGTCAATTAGTGCCAAAATCAATTTTTGGAGGTCCGTGGCATCTACAAGATTGAAAAGCCCTGGTTTAGATAACATTTAAATGTAGGATAATTTTCCCATAATGTTTACAAAATGATAAAATGGAATGTTCCATTGAAATTGAACGTTCGCATAATGTTTTGAACGTTCAACATTCGGTTTTATAACTTAAGAACGTTAGCAAAACGTTCTTAGAACATATTTTTGTTGACTGGGTAAAATACATATAGGCTACCAGCAACAATAGCAACAGTAAAATTACGAATTATGACTAGGGTTGCCAACTTCTGGAAAAGAAAATAAGGGACAGTCGTGGTTCTTTATAGGAAAATAAGGGACACTCAAAATATTTGTACTGTACCACACAGTGTATGTCATTTCAGTATCTGTAGTTAAGTATGTGTATAAAAGGTTCTCAGACAAACACATTTGGGTCATTCCGTGTCAAAATTTCCCGGCTCAAATTTTTGATTTTGTTAATTTTGTTTCTGAAGAAAGACAAACATAAATGAAGAAAAAAGACACAATATTAAATGTGATGCATGTATATTTACTGAGTAATTCAATATTTTGTAGTGGGGGTCAGAATGACAATTTTCACAGGGCTGTAAAAATGGCTTTAGAAAGATGGCAGCATCATTATTTTATTTTTACACAGAGATTGGCAGGTCTATTAGGTAAATCTGTTGACTTTAGCAGTCTTTGTTGCATTATATGCCAACGGTGAGTTCAAAAACTTTTTTGATCAAAGTTTGCTCATTTGGAAGGTACCTTAATATCCTTTTAGATCTAATTCTTAAAACACTTTTTACTTTTGGTTTCTTAATTTTTAAGGCCCAATAATTTCCAGAGATACAGGGATCTCAATGTGGCTCCATGAGTAAATTGGTACACATTTTCAATGGTCACACATTTTCTGAACAACAAATAATGTTACCTCGTTTTTTTTCTATCAACACAATTGAACATTCCTGTCTGAGTGCCATCAATACTATTTTTCCCATATTGTGCCTGTAACTCTAAAAGTATTAAATATATCTCAATATCCTTCTATATTCTCATTCTTAATAAACTTTTCTTTTGTAACTTTAATTTTAAAGGCCCTATATGGTTCAGTCCCATAGATATAATGTGGCTCCATGCTCAAATTATTGAATATTTATTTTCTACACCAAGGGATATTAAATATCATCAATCTCTATTCAAAATGATTTTTTTATTTTTTTGTCAGGAAGATACATAGATGGCATAAAATTGAAAGCATAATAAAATTTCAGCCAATAAAACATTTTTTTAAACAATGGCACTTAAAATTTTGAACTAAATGTTGTTGGAACCATGTATGAATAAATGAAAATGCATATTTTTCAATTAAAGAGAACTTAGAGGATTGCTTTTGGTGCTTGAGACGTTATTGGTTATTTTGTGTTTCAATAATGAGGTTAAGAATACGCTACAAGTTACTTAAATATAAAATGTTTTTTCTCTATTTACCAACGTTAACTTACAATAGTAAAAGACGACTTCCCTCAGGGAGAGTGCATGTTTTCTTGGCTGAATGTTGGACTCATGAACAATAAACGTTTGCCGAAATCAAAATGCGAACAGTGAAAGGGATTTGCCGATCCACTCGCTGTGAAGCGTATGGCATTCATACGGAACGCTTCATTGATGCCTTAAATACGGGACGATTCCGTATTATACGGAACGGTTGGCAACCCTAACTATGACTGACTGAGGGATTTTTAATATCTCTGCCCTCGCCAGACACCTCTTACTCAAACCATGTTTACACAGCCAGGCCCGGACTGGCCATCGGGAGCACCTGGTGAATTCCCGGTGGCCTGGCAACTGATTTGGCCCGCTGCCCTCTTTCTTCTTCTTCTTTTAAATTATTTTAATTATATATTATTGCCTTTTTAATTATATACAATTTCCCCAATGCACTAAAGTGATCATTCCCGAATTCGGCATTCGACAATAAATCGATAATAAATCATGGTGGTTAGTCTTGACTGGCAACACTACGATTCAGCTCGCGTGAGCTCCGCGCGTCCGCCAAACCGTTTCGAGTAGCCTAATAATCAGTGCGACGGACTCGAGGAAACGGCCAGGTGGAGCATTGAGAGAAAGCTCTCAACGAAGAAGGAGCGAAATAAAGCAAAATTACTGACCTCTTCAGGGCTTCAAATACGGACTACCGGCACATCCGGGAACTCAACTGTCAATTTCGTCACCGCGCCTTTTTTAGGGAAAATAAACTAGACTTCCCATAGACTTCAATACAAAATAGGGGCACAAAACAACGTCCATACACAACCGGCAGGCGTGAATAACTTAAGAAATCACTAAGATTAAACATGTCAAGTAAAAGATACATCCACACACTTAATTTGGTCAGTTTAAAAACACGTCCCTTCATTCTCCCACCGTCAAATTGGTGTAACAACCCTACCCAGTGGCCAGAGGTGTCTTACCCGGACATTTACTCGTACCTCATCGAGTCACCAGGTAAGCCAGTGAATGATTTTACTTCGTTTTTGAATCATGAAGTACGGATGATGCTATCGGAAGCTAAGTCAGGCTAGTTGTATGGCTGGACAGAAAAGTGTACTCAGTACTCTAAATATAAAGACATAATATATACATTTAAAGATGTTTACTTTCAAAAACGAAGTAAAATCATTCACTTGTTACACCAATTTGACGCTGGGAGAATGAAGGGACATGTTTTTAAATTGACCAAATTAAGTTTGTGGATGTATCTTTCACGCTCTTGGCAGGCAGACTGGACATATAATTACTTGACATGTTTAATCTTAGTGATTTCTTAAGTTATTAATGCCTGCCGGTTGTGTACGGACGTTGTTTTGTGCCGCTATTTTGTATTGAAGTCTATGGGAAGTCTACAAACCCGATTCCAAAAAACTTGGGACACTGTACAAATTGTGAATAAAAACAGAACGCAATGATGTGGAAGTTTCAAATTTCAATATTTTATTCAGAATACAACATAGATGACATATCAAATGTTTAAACTGAGAAAATGTATCATTTTAAGGGAAAAATAAGTTGATTTTAAATTTCATGGCATCAACACATCTCAAAAAAGTTGGGACAAGGCCATGTTTACCACTGTGTAGCATCCCCTCTTCTTTTTATAACAGTCTGCAAACGTCTGGGGACTGAGGAGACAAGTTGCTCAAGTTTAGGAATAGGAATGTTGTCCCATTCTTGTCTAATACAGGCTTCTAGTTGCTCAACTGTCTTAGGTCTTCTTTGTCGCATCTTCCTCTTTATGATGCACCAAATGTTTTCTATGGGTGAAAGATCTGGACTGCAGGCTGGCCATTTCAGTACCCGGATCCTTCTTCTACGCAGCCATGATGTTGTAATTGATGCAGTATGTGGTCTGGCATTGTCATGTTGGAAAATGCAAGGTCTTCCCTGAAAGAGACGACGTCTGGATGGGAGCATATGTTGTTCTAGAACTTGGATATACCTTTCAGCATTGATGGTGCCTTTCCAGATGTGTAAGCTGCCCATGCCACACGCACTCATGCAACCCCATACCATCAGAGATGCAGGCTTCTGAACTGAGCGCTGATGACAACTTGGGTTGTCCTTGTCCTCTTTAGTCCGGATGACATGGCGTCCCAGTTTTCCAAAAAGAACTTCAAATTTTGATTCGTCTGACCACAGAACAGTTTTCCACTTTGCCACAGTCCATTTTAAATGAGCCTTGGCCCAGAGAAAACGCCTGCGCTTCTGGATCATGTTTAGATATGGCTTCTTTTTTGACCTATAGAGATTTAGCCGGCAACAGCGAATGGCACGGTGGATTGTGTTCACCGACAATGTTTTCTGGAAGTATTCCTGAGCCCATGTTGTGATTTCCATTACAGTAGCATTCCTGTATGTGATGCAGTGCCGTCTAAGGGCCCGAAGATCACAGGCATCCAGTATGGTTTTCTGGCCTTGACCCTTACACACAGAGATTGTTCAAGATTCTCTGAATCTTTGGATGATATTATGCACTGTAGATGATGAGAACTTCAAATTCTTTGCAATTTTTCTCTGAGAAACTCCTTTCTGATATTGCTCCACTATTTTTCGCCGCAGCATTGGGGGAATTGGTGATCCTCTGCCCATCTTGACTTCTGAGAGACACTGCCACTCTGAGAGGCTCTTTTTATACCCAATCATGTTGCCAATTGACCTAATAAGTTGCAAATTGGTCCTCCAGCTGTTCCTTATATGTACATTTAACTTTTCCGGCCTCTTATTGCTACCTGTCCCAACTTTTTTGGAATGTGTAGCTCTCATGAAATCCAAAATGAGCCAATATTTGGCATGACATTTCAAAATGTCTCACTTTCAACATTTGATATGTTATCTATATTCTATTGTGAATAAAATATAAGTTTATGAGATTTGTAAATTATTGCATTCCTTTTTATTCACAATTTGTACAGTGTCCCAACTTTTTTGGAATCGGGTTTGTAGTTTATTTTCCCCTAAAAAGGGGCGGTGACGAAATTGACAGTTAAGTTCCCGGATGTGCCGGTAGTCTGTATGCTGGTCAGTTTCACCTGTAAAAGGCTACTGTGGTTTTGTCTTCTTTAACGTAACTAAGTATTAAACTGCTAGCAAATGTTAGCAGTAGCACCCCATTACTATCGTCATTCAAAAAACTGTATGCTAAATGACTTCATTATTATCTATTGTAAAGTTACAGTAGTAATTTAGCAGACAGATATTCATATCGATTTATACGTTTGGAGGGAACTAGGGCAGACAACAACACAAAAAAATATTAGTAATAATGCAATAACATGTTCAGTATTATGATTTTTCTATAAAGATATTGTCATGATGTATTTATTATTGTACTAATTTTGACATTTAAGCAATTTAGAAAATGTGTTAATATATTTGCATGAAATAGTTGTTAAATATTGAATATTTAATACATTCTAAGATAAAAACAATAACACATTGTTCTAATGTGATACTTTGAATTTACCTAAATAAATTTAGATTCGGTGCAAACAAATTACGTGTGTTGTTGTTTTTTTTGCAACAACGTTGAGACCGTTCTGTTCCTAACGGTAGATCTGCTGAAGAAGAAGTGACAGGTACAAGAAAAGTAGCAAAAAAGTAAACACACACGGGAGAGAATCGAGCTATCAGGGAAAATGAAGATAATAAAAAGGAAATGAAGGTGCAGTTTAAGAGAGAACCTGTAATTATTGTGCACGGCCTCAGCCTAAGGATTTAAACCTTTTTATGTGATGACCATACAAAAATATGGTTCTCCATGGTTCCAAAATTTGTTGTGGGTGTATGGGATAGCCTGGATGGGTGTGACATTTCCCGGCCTGAAATTTTGTCCCAGTCCGGCACTGTACACTGCAGAAATGGGCAAATCCAGGGTGGTTCTCACCAATCCGGGTCATATTTCACGTTAAATTTCGCTTTGGTTTTAGTTTCACTTCCTAGTTAACATGGAAGGTGCGGAACCAAGTCAACAACATTCAGTTCGGTCCGTTTAACCTCGCGAAGTTTCTAGAGTTCCTACAGATAGCCTCTTTCATTCTCCGTTTTCTTTTGAGTGAGGACGTTAAGATGGTTAAACTTTACTGTAAAACGCAACTGTCTTCTTGAACCTCGTTTGACTCGTGCTGATTTTGCTCACCGACAATGACGCAACTTCTGCGGGAACTGCCCGGTTACGCCCTGCCCGCATGTCTGTAAAGAGACTGTTTAGATAAGTTTAGATTAGTACTAGGGTTGACTAACCAGCTGCGGTGTCCTGCTGTAAAATGGCGTCTTACAAGAATGGGGGGTCCCACCTGAAGCTGCTGACTTCACACCGCGAACTGCTGGTGGAGCAGGTGAAGAACACACAGTGTATTCTGGACAATCTCCAGATGAACGGCTTCATCTGCACTGAAGACATCGAGATTATACAGCGTAGCACCACCAAAACTGACCAGGTACATGAATATGAACATCATTTAGTACATTATCAAAGTACTGCTATTACTGATATATCTAATACTGTAACGTAGTACAAAAATAGAACAATATTTATAATAAAATAAACAAAGGTGGAAAGCAGTAATTAAATACTTTCGTTACATTATTTGAGTACTTAATTTTTTTTATTTTTCATTTTTTTGAGTGGCCTATAATTAAATTACTTGAGTTTTTAGCTTACAGCTACAATTATTTTTCACCAAAAGTGCAAAGGGCGATGGAGCAACGGGCGAGCTGGCATTTAACGGGCACTTTTCAAAGTTCAACTGACTCAACTGCCAAACTAATAAAAACTTCCAGTTCAGCTGGGGGGCGGGGCGATTAAATGTTAAACCAAACTTCCAGTTCAGCTGGGGGGCGGGGCGATTAAATGTTAAACCAAACTTCCAGTTCAGCTGGGGGGCGGGGCGATTAAATGTTAAACCAAACTTCCAGTTCAGCTGGGGGGCGGGGCGATTAAATGTTAAACCAAACTTCCAGTTCAGATGGGGGGCGGGGCGATTAAATGTTAAACCAAACTTCCAGTTCAGCTGGGGGGCGGGGCGATTAAATGTTAAACCAAACTTCCAGTTCAGATGGGGGGCGGGGCGATTAAATGTTAAACCAAACTTCCAGTTCAGCTGGGGGGCGGGGCGATTAAATGTTAAACCAAACTTCCAGTTCAGATGGGGGGCGGGGCGATTAAATGTTAAACCAAACTTCCAGTTCAGCTGGGGGGCGGGGCGATTAAATGTTAAACCAAACTTCCAGTTCAGCTGGGGGGCGGGGCGATTAAATGTTAAACCAAACTTCCAGTTCAGATGGGGGGCGGGGCGATTAAATGTTAAACCAAACTTCCAGTTCAGCTGGGGGGCGGGGCGATTAAATGTTAAACCAAACTTCCAGTTCAGATGGGGGGCGGGGCGATTAAATGTTAAACCAAACTTCCAGTTCAGCTGGGGGGCGGGGCGATTAAATGTTAAACCAAACTTCCAGTTCAGATGGGGGGCGGGGCGATTAAATGTTAAACCAAACTTCCAGTTCAGCTGGGGGGCGGGGCGATTAAATGTTAAACCGCGCTTTGACGTTCACTCACTGGCGTTAGCGTATTGAATCATTGCTAAGGGTTCAATATTTTAGTGAATGTAAATGAGCTATGTTCATATTCTGATTTTAAATTGTTAAATTTAAATTTTCAGAGGTAGACAGTAACTAATTACAAATACGTTTGTTTATTTTACTTTTTTGAGTATAATTGTGGTACTTTCACTACATTTATTTTTCATCAAATATACAAAGTAGCCTACAAAAAAGACTTGTCATAGTTCAAACTACTGGGTTGAGCCCTGCACAGGTGAGCTATGTTCATATTCTGTAATTTTAGCAGCTCTTGAAATGGGTCATAACATTAATATTACCCGAGCACTGAGCAGTTGAAGTAAAACTCGGCTCAGCGCATTTATTGCATGGACGGTGCAAGAACATGCATGCTCTTAGTTCAGTTGAATGGTAAAGTTCGCCCTCTTTAATTTAATGCAGTTAAACCAAGTCCTGGTTTCACAGACAGGGTTTAGATTAAGCCAGGATTAGGCCTTAGTTCAACTAGGACATTTAAGTAGCTTTTATAAACGTGCCTTAGAAAAAAAGGTGTGCATCTTAAGACAAAACAATGGCACTGACATATTTTAAGATTTGCCAGTAGCAAGTTGCTTTCAGTTAAAACAGCTCAAACATGCATTTTAGTCTGGGACTAGGCTTAAATCTAGTCTGTGAAACCGGGGGAATATGTATGAAGAAAACTGCTGAAATGACTTCAACATTAACAGCAACATGGCCGCCAAGTAAACAAACTTAAAAGGACTCAGCTGTAGTGAAATCTGGATGCCTTTGTCCATATAAGGGATTTCCTGGAATGTCATGTTACTTTTCAGTACTTCTACTTATACTCAAGTTAATTACTTTTTAAGTAGCAATACTTTAATTTAAGTACAATTTTTAGTACTCTTTCTACCTCTAAACTTAATTAGTTACATTACATAATGCTTTATATAGTTTTATGTACAAACATTTGATATTTATATAAACATTTATTTTATATTTATATTACACACACACACACACACATACATATTAACAACTAATTAAATGAAATGTAAGCATTATGTCTGACAATGACAAATAAATTGTATTTGACATAAATTGTATTATAGTAATTAGTCTTCACCTAATAATTCACTACTAATAAACTTGCATCATTTTTGTACATGCAGGTACGCAAAATTTTGGAGCTGGTTCAGAGTAAAGGAGAGGAGTGCTCAGCATATTTCATACACATTCTTCATGAAGCATACGACGCTTACATTGATCTGCGGCCTTGGTTTGATGATATCCAGTACACGCCAGTAGACACTATTAGTGCCATACCAGTGATTAACACAGACCCGAGTGAGTTTTTCCATTTAGAATATTTGCATTTCAAAATATTTATGCACTCAATTTCTTTTGTTTTGGTGCACTAACATTTTTTGTGCATCTTTGCAGTAAGCAAATACTGTGAGAAGCTCAGATGTGAGCTGGGAAGGGACACTCAGTTCATCACGTCCTACTCTAAAAGTGAGGAGACGCTGCTGGAGGATCTTTACATGGACACACAGATGGAGGTCCTGAACGACAGAGGTGAGAGCTTGGGATACTTACAGAGTCTGGATGAGCTACTAGGAGACCAGGGAGTCTTCAACCAGCAGGCTGAGACGATCTTCATCACCGGTGATGCAGGCGTAGGCAAATCAATTGTCCTTCAGAAACTGCAGAACTTGTGGTCGCAAAGGGAGCTGAAGACGGATGCAAAGTTCTTCTTCAAGTTCAGATGCAGGATGTTCAGTGCCTTCAAGGAGACGGACGAGATCTCGCTGAAGGATCTGATCTTCAAACACAATTGCTATCCAGACGGAGACCTTGATAATGAGATTTTCACCTACATCTTACGATTCCCAGAGACGGTGGTTTTCACCTTTGATGGATATGACGAAATTCAAATGGAATCTGACTTGGATAATGTGCCTGAAGTGGTTTGTCCAGAAGAAAAGACTCGGCCGCTTCTGCTCCTCATGAATTTGCTTTGCGGAAAATTGCTCAAAGGTTCTCGGAAGATTCTATCTGCACGAAGTGGCACTGAGATCCAAAGCAGAGTGATCCGGAAGAAGGTGTATTTGAAGGGATTTTCACCTGAACATCTGAAGAGATATACAGCTCTCCATTTCCCAGAGCAGGAACACAGGACATTGGTGACGGATCAGCTAGACGCCAACCCTCACCTCTGCGGCCTTTGCTCCATCCCGTTGTTCAGCTGGATCATCCTCAAGAGCTTCAAGCATCTTCATTCAGTTTATGATAACTTCGAATTGCCAGACTCTTGCATTACGCTCACAAATGTTTTCTTGCTCCTTTCTGAGGTCTTTCTTGGCCACTCAACTGCACGGCCTGGTCTTTTGAAACGGAGCACGAGGTGTCCAGCGGAAACCTTTAAAACTGGTGAGCAGAAGCTTTCGGCCTTTGCTCGACTAGCCTTGCAGGGTTTAGAAAGGGGTGGACTTGTCTTCAGTATGGAGGAAGTGAAATCCTGTGGATTGGTTGAAGAAGACCTTCAGTTTGGCTTTCTGAGGCCTGCTTCGCATTACGATGCATGCGGAGGCTCTGCCACCTTCGAGTTCCTCCACGAGACCCTCCAAGCCTTCTTAGGAGCTTTTTCTCTGGTGCTGGAGTCCAAAATCTCTCCTGAATCCATTCTAAGGTTCTTCTCCAAATGTGAATACAAGAAGAGGTCTCATCTCTCCTGCTTACCTTGTCTGGGAAGGTCAAGACCCAGAGATAAAGACCCTTTCCAGACCAATTTCCAATTCACCAACTTATTTTTATGTGGTCTCTTGTCCAAACCCAATGCAGCACTCCTAGAGCATCTTGTTCCACCAGCATCATTGAACCAAAAGCGCAAGACGCTCAACTCCTATCTGTCCAACAGCGTGCGGACTCATCTTAAGGGCCTCCCTCGTTATCCATCCACAGACATTGATGGCTACAAGGTGCACGCGATGCCAAATTTCTTGTGGATGCTGCGATGCATATTTGAGACGAACAGCGAGAATGTGGCCAAGATGACGGCCAACAGCATATCGGCAGATTATATTAAGATCGCCTTCTGTAACATTTACTCGGCCGACTGCAGCGCGTTGAACTTTGTCCTCCACCACCGTAGGAAGCACCTGGGAGTCGACATGGACAACAATAACATCAATGATTATGGCGTGAAGCAGCTGAGACCTTCTTTCAGCAAAATGACGGTAGTAAGGTAAGAAAAGCCAGGCAGTGTTTAGCTTTACCCAAAGCTCATTCAGTATGAAGAACTAGAACGACAAATGACGTTCCTACCTTTCAGATTTTGTGTGAATCAGCTCACAGACAGCAGTATTGAGGTTCTGGCAGAGGAACTCATCAGACACAAAATCATTAAGGTCTTGGGGTGAGTTCATCTGTCCATCTTTGTTTTGTTGTTGGGTTTTATTTAGGCCTCATTCTACCCTGTTCTCTGCATTTACAGCCTTTACAAAAACCACATCACGGATGTTGGAGCCAAACTAATAGCAAAGATCATTGAAGAATGTCCACACTTGATGACCGTCAAGTAAGTATCACAGGAACATACCCTGATAACACATGTACATGTCACACGATCATTCAGAAATCATTCTAATATGCTGATTTGGTGCTCAATTATTAATAGGCAGCGGCTAATAGCAACAAGATTCTATTAATGATGCACACCTCATTGTTGTTGTACATTAAACGGTATGCAATAATAACAGTGTAAATTATTATATTTATTAAAATTATTAAATGGATGCCGCCTTATTGGGGCATTAAAGCCTTCCCTACACCTACCCCTAACCCCAAACACTTTATTATTAAACAAATGTTAGACAGTTTATTTCCACTTTTCTCATATTTTCTTCATTTTTATTGAAAATAAATGCCTTTCCAATTTGATATGTGATGGGAAAAGGGAGTAGAGCGAGTTCAATCGAACTCGGGTCGATTTGTGTCTCAACTTTCCGCCACATGCCTTACCCACACTATTGCTACTGTTGACAATGCAGCGTCTTCCATAATTTTGTCTGGCCCAACCAGACGTCAGTGGGCGGAGTCTGCCAACAAGGCGGGCTCACTTTCGATATATATTTTTAATCAATTAATTATTTGTTTTTTAATCTTTCTTACACTACCATACAAAAATTTGGGGTATCATGGTTTCCACAGAAATATGAAGCAGCACAACTGTTTTCAACATTAATAATAATAATAATAAATGTTTCTTGAGCAGCAAATCATCATATTAGAATGATTTCTGAAGGATCATGTGACACTGAAGACTGGAGTAATGATGTGGAAAATTCAGCTTTGATCACAAGAAAAAATTACATTTTAAAATATATTCATATATAAAACAATTATTTAAGTTTAATAATATTAAATAAATAATATTTAATATTAACAGTAATAATATTTTAAAAATAATATTTAATCAAACAATATTACTGTTTTTACTGTAATTTTAATATAAAAAATGGAGCCTGGCTTTACAAAAACTTTAATTACAAACTTTTTAGGGGTGGTGTATGGCATTAAAAATAGATTGCGCCAAAAAAATCAGACCATGATGTTAACGTTTCAGCTTTTTAACCACATGGCCTGTCATGTGAATTCTTTCATTGCATTTTTTGGACTCTCCACCTTACAAATCATTACTCTGGCATGCACTTGTTTTTTTTAATAAGATTAAAAATGGATTGCAATGCTTTCCAGATGATGCACACTTTTAAACGACTTGTACACCAATGAACACATGCTCACTGGGTATATAGAATGCATAGTTCATCATAGTCATATACATTTGTTTCCCATAGGCTCGGCTTCAACAACATCACAGGTGTGGGTGGGAAATACCTTGCCAGTGCAATTCACAAGAGCAAATCTATCTTTGACATAGGGTAAGACTATTTAAACCCCATCTTTAAAATGATACTGCCATAATATCAAACAAAAATTTGCTCTTTTTTAATGCAAGTCTACTTTATAGAAATTATCCAAAAACTATGGTAAAAGTGGTGAAATTAAAATTGGTCAAATGAATTGGTTGTAGAATGTGGGGTAACACAATCGGTGACGAGGGGGCAGATGCTTTTGCAGAGGCTCTGAAGAATCACCCCAGCCTCACCAACCTCAGGTAAGTCTTGCATCTACAGATGAATTCAGCTCCATTCTGATAAATTTAGCTGTCTAATAAAGATGAACCATCTAAGAATGATTATTGCATTGCTGTTTAGTCTCTCTGCCAACGGCATTACTTCTCACGGTGGAAGAAGTTTGGCAAAAGCACTGAAGCAAAACACAAGCCTTCACATCTTCTGGTACAACAGAATGTCATATTTCTCATGCATGTGAAATAAACCCTTTTGATGATTGTTCCCAGACGCATGCTCACAAAATGTGCTTATTTTTCAGGCTGATACAGAACAAAATCTCTGACGATGCAGCGTCAGACATTGCCGATGCCTTCAAGTCCAACTCTGCTCTGACTCATCTGATGTACGATCGATTATACCTCAGTAATGCACAGTAATATCTCTAAAACTGTTTCACACGTTTCACATATGCAGCATGTAAGTGGCACTTTCATTTCTGCGTTTACAGCATTCACTTGGTGCAAATGCAATGATGCAAATACTATTTTATTGCTTTGCTCAACAGAAATTACAATGAAATTTCAATGTAGCATATATGGACATCAATAAAGGAAATACTGTAACTCAGAAATCAGAAAGCTCACTGTATGTCTGCTGCAGATGCAAAATGTGTGAAACAAGTTTAATTGTTGGTTAATTGCAACCTGTGAGCTGTAAAACTGAACATACATAAAGGTTCATAATACATGGTCACTTATTCACTATTAGATCAGGATATAATTTATATTTTAAATCAACATATAATGCATATAGACTTTATGCCAATTGAACTTTAGGTCTGTGCGCACAATATTTGCTCTGACAGATTGAATAATCTATTCAACTCTCTATAGGCTAATGGAAAATGAGTTGACCATTCATGGAGCCAAACAGCTGTCTGAAGGCTTGACAAACAACACTACACTGAAGGAAGTCAAGTAAGATCTGTGATTTGATCAAAACCTAGACAGTTTGCATTATTTTAAGGCATAAAAGCTGTAATAAAAGATTATTCTGTCTTCAAAGACACCTTGATTAAATCAAATTTTAAAAAGCATTGCATGAATGCCATTAAGGCACTCTCATAAAGCTCTATAAATGATGGTCGAGGTGAGAGAAATGTCAATACTTAAATAATTTATTCAATACTGAAAAGTAGTGATAAATTTTACTTTTTTTACCCAGTATTAGTACGTGTGCGGTGTATTTTATTGCATTAACCTGGCAACATGCTCACGGCAAACTCAATTGAAAATATAGCTGGAAGCTGCAATTATGGGGTTCAAGCGCTTTAGGCCTTTAAGCACATGCGTAAAAAGGTATTATGTTTTATTTAGCAAGCATGTAACAACCTAGATCATAGATGGAAAAGACCATTTACAGCCAAAACAGACAATTTACTAAGGAAATATGTTTTAAAGCTTTTTAACAGTTATCGACGCTGAGCCAAAAACCTAGGACTAGTTCGCTAAAGTAGCTTTCTGAAATACTCTCCAATATTTAACGAACGGTTTGATTGACAGCGACGTTCCTAGAGGCAAAGTTGCTCAGAATGAGTAGTTCTACCATATGCTATGAGTGTCGTGGACATGTATGAAAGAAAAAAAAAAAGCATGATATACAATCCTTTACGCACGTGAAAAATGCGAAGGCGCCCCGAGTCAAACAGGCCAAGCGAGTTTCATTCCGATCGGCCTCCGTTTGAACTTCATTGGTCGACGGCACCAATGTTTTGAGATACGTGAATGTTCTCATAGTTAATCGCGGCACTTTGGACAAAGACACCACATGCCAGTTTTCAAGTGAATCGGACTGACTGTTGCGTAGCTATAGCCGTTTTCATGTTTTTACCATCTTATAGCGCCACCAAGTGGCCAGTCGCCACAGACCGAGCCCATACAAAGGTGTACCAAGTTTGGTGAAATAATCTCATTCCATTCAAGAGGGATAGCCGTTTTAGTAAAAGTGGCCATGCCCACTTTGAGCGTTTTGGCATCCCGTTGCAGACGTAAATCAAAATTCAACTTTTGTTAATTGACAATCAGATTCCAGAGAATTTTTCTGCACTGGTTTGGTTCCGATCAGGTGAAAAACCTAGGACTAGTTTGCATAAGCACTACATGCTTGAACCCCTAAATATAGTCGAGTTTATGTACACTCTTAAAAATGTTCTTTGTTGGCATCAATGGTTCCGTGAAGAACCTTTAGAATCCACAGAACCTTTCCATTACACAAAAGGTTCTTTATAGTGGAAAAATATTCTTTAGATTATAAAAATGTTCTTCACGCTAAGAAAAAAAAATGGTTCTTTTTGAGAAATGTTCACTGAGAGGTTCTTCAGGGAACCAAAAGTAACTATGGCATTGCTGCGAAAATCCCCTTTTGGAACTTTTTTGGAGTGTAGTGTGTTCCAAATCACACATTATGTAGGCAGCTCACTAGATCTTGGATCAGAGCCTTAGTTTTCCTTCATAACAAACCTTCCACAAGCAGATCACGGCACCTGATGATGTCTTCCAGTTTCACAGGTTTCCACATTTTCTGATTTGTTCACAGTATTAAAGGAAACTGCGTTTCTGAAGAACAACAACAACTCTTTGAGGGCGACAAGAGGCTTCGCTTTCGCTGAGCAGGAAAAGTAAAACACGTTATTTGAGAAAAGACTGTGAGAAAAGAAGGAAGTTGGTGTAATGCCACAGACATTGGTTTACTTCAATAACAGAAGCACCATCAGCTGTGAAGGCAACACTAATTCAAGACATGCAGGTTTATTACAGTTGCTCTGTCATGAGTTTCATACTAAAGCCAGAACTAAAGAACTTAAATCAAGGCTGTGATATACTGTATAGATGAAAATAATGAATGTCATATATATATATATATATATATATATATATATATATACACAAAAAAATAACTCATTGGACAAACTCAATTTAAGTGAGGGCAGGATTTTCATCCAATAAATGTGTAGCCCCAACTCAAAAACAGTTCATGCAATTAAATGTAATTGAGTTGGTGCAACTCAATTTGATCTAATACAGTTTAAATGAAATTGATACATTTATAAAATGACTTTTTATGCTTGTCAAACTTAAATTAAAACATTTAATTGGAAAATCAATTATACGCAGTTTCGTTCATAATTTTACACAATGTATATAATGAACAAATAAGAAAAGACTGGTGTGCCCACAGCCTAAACACAGGCGCCACTCTTCTGCATAATGGTAACCACAAAATTCATTAAACACTAATATTAACTACCAACATCTTTCCCTTTACTGAAAAACACATTAAAAAAAAACACTTTAATCCCTAAATTTACTCTCCTAATGCAGTCCCTTGCAAAGCATGCTGGGAACTACAGATCCACTGCCCAGTTAGTTATGTCAACAAAAATGATTCATGTCGTTTTAACACAAATGAATTAAGTAAACATTAGTTTTAAGTATATTAGGTTGATTGAATACAATTAAATTAATTTGTGACAAAATGTTAAAAAATCGTGTTACTTTAGCTCATTTTAATTAAACCAAACGAGGCAAAAAATAATTTGTGTATTTATGTGTTTGCTCTGAAAAATATGGAAGCTTGTTTCCAACACAGAATAAAACATTTTAAAAGATAACTGCGACTTTCTCACAATTCTTTTCACACAAGACTTTTCACTTCTGTCTTAAAGTCAGAATTGTGAGATATAAAGTCAGAATTTGTGAGTTATAAAGTCAGAATTGAGATATAGTCAGAATTGCGAGACAAAATCAGAATTATGTGATACAAAGTCAGAATTGCGAGATATAAAGTCAGAATTGCGAGATATAAAGTCAGAATTGAGATATAAAGTCAGAATTGTGAGATATAAAGTCAGAATTGTGAGATATAAAGTCAGAATTGAGATATAAATTCAGAATCGTGAGATATAAAGTCAGAATTGAGATATAAATTCAGAATTGTGAGATATAAAGTCAGAATTGTGAGATATAAAGTCAGAATTGAGATATAAAGTCAGAATTGTGAGATATAAAGTCAGAATTGAGTGATATAAAGTCAGAATTGTGAGACAAAGTCAGAATTGCGAGATATAAAGTCAGAATTGCGAGATATAAAGTCAGAATTGCGAGATATAAAGTCAGAATTGTGAGATATAAAGTCAGAATTGTGAGATATAAAGTCAGAATTGTGAGATATAAAGTCAGAATTGAGAGATATAAAGTCAGAATTGCGAGATATAAAGTCAGAATTGTGAGATATAAAGTCAGAATTGTGAGACAAAGTCAGAATTGCGAGATATAAAGTCAGAATTGCGAGATATAAAGTCAGAATTGTGAGATATAAAGTCAGAATTGTGAGACAAAGTCAGAATTGTGAGATATAAAGTCAGAATTGCGAGATATAAAGTCAGAATTGCGAGATATAAAGTCAGAATTGTGAGATATAAAGTCAGAATTGTGAGACAAAGTCAGAATTGTGAGATATAAAGTCAGAATTGTGAGATATAAAGTCAGAATTGTGAGATATAAAGTCAGAATTGTGAGATATAAAGTCAGAATTGTGAGATATAAACTCGCAACTTTAATCGCAATTCTGACTTAAACATGCAATTCTTTATAAGTCCAATTCTGAGGGGGAAAAAAGACTGACTTTTTACTTGCTTCCATAGAAAAAGGTGACACTTGTGCACATATAATTGTGCTTTTTCAGTTCAGAGAAATAATTATTAGTAATTGTATTCAATTAGATAATTAAAAACCTGGCAAATAAGTAAAATATCACCCAGCTCTATTTCACACACGCACACAGATAGACATCCAGACAAATATTTAAAGATCTGTGCTTCAAAGAGTTTGCTTTTTTTAATTTCATTTTCTCTGTACATAGTTTTACATATATGGAATGTTACAATATCTCTAAATCATTAAAAAAACAACTTTATGATCATCCATGTGGTCACTGTTAACATACATACACAAGCTCCTGTTTGTTTCCTTTGCATCAGGTTCTTCTTAACAGCTGTAAGGATGAAACTAGATCAGATGGATCATTACCTGATGGAGTTTGGTAGCACATTAAACAAACAGAAAAGACACTCCATCTTCTATATCAAAAGCTTTTGACAGTCACTGATCCAGTCGGATGTATCAGGGCTCAGATCTGCTGGAAACAGACGTTTGCACAAAGCAGCAAAATATGAAAGAACATCATCAAAAATTAGAAATATGAATTTATTATTTACTTAACTGATAAGTCATAAAAGGTGTTTTGCAAGTGGTCTAGTAAGGCTTTTTTAAAAATAGTGGTGTTTCCCATGCAACATGTGCAATGATGTCATCTATCTTCTGTTATGTGACCAGAAAACCAACAACGGCATCTTCCAGCTGTGCTGGTATGACTGCAATGAACCTGACGTGGACTCGCACTGAAACCGGTTCTCATCACCCTCAACATACACGATTAGCAGCATTTTAAAGCTATTATTTGATATGCCAGGCTGTGCTACGGTAATACTCTCGACAGTGGGAACGCTGTGAAGAACTTCCTCAGTATTTTTGAGAAAATCAAAACAAAGTGAGTTTATGCTCAAAACAAGAACAAATATCTGCCAGTGGGGTAAGAAAAACAATATTGTTTTCCCTGTGTGAATTAAGCTTATTTTTAATGACCCCATTTTTCTAAGCATAAACTCACTTAATTTTGAAACATTTGTCAGAAAACAAAAGGGATAGTTCACCAAAAAATGAAAATTCTGTCATCATTTACTCACCCTCAAGTTGTTCCAAACCTGTATGAGTTTCTTTCTTCTGCTGAACACAAAAGAAGATATTTTGAAGAATGTCGGCAAACAGTTGATGAGCCCCATTGACTTCCATAGTATTTTTTTCCAGACTGTGTAAGTCAATGGCGTCCATCAACTGTTTGGTTACTCATATTCTTCAAAATATCTTCTTTGCATCTCAAGTAAATGTATCTTGATTTAAGAATATTTGTACTGGAAAACAAGACAAAAATACAGAGGAAGAAAACTTTTTTTTTTTTTTGCAGTGAAGTCACACTTTCCAATTCAGCTTCAATGGGCAATGGCTAGTCCACAGGTCAAATTCAACACCAAAACTAACCAACTAACATCTCATAAACCCAACCACGTAAGGCTTTACTTGAGACTGGTAAAAACAGAATGAGTGTAAATCTATAAATGGAAAAAAAAATCTCTGATCAGTAACTCTAAAAAACTAGTTAGCAGCGCATCTGTCAAAGCCTACTGGAGAACGACCACCTTTCTCCAAAATATTATGCCGTGGATCTTGGGAAAAGCAGCTGATATGTGACCCAGAGTGTTTAAATGATATAAATCACACACATGCCGTTCAGACTCTATGATTTAGATCAAACTACATGAACTGCACAAAGTAAACAGACTGAGAAACTGGTGATAAAATCCCAAAGACAACAAAGAGACATTAAGCTCGTTCCAGCAGCTACAGGTGAATTAAAGACAAACACAAAGATAGAATTATTCAGGTCACATAATAATCAAAATAAATTCTATTTAACAAAGAAAACAAAGCCGTTAAGATTTGTGACATTATTTTCATAACAATCGAGCACATTTTCCATCAGTTCTGTAATGCAGAACATTTTACTTAGGAGTTTTTATTACTGGAATACAATGATTTTTAAAATATAAGTCAGCATAAATTGAGCGCACTGCAAATACTATCATGATATATAAATTCTTATACTGAAGGGGTGAAAATATGTATAATTGTCATGGAAATGTCATAATTGTCGCAATGTGACAAAATAATGGATTCCTTTGATTTTGAGGTGAAATATGACCTGGAGGTTTTGTGAGATTCACCCATTTGGCCTGATGTGGTGCCTGGTTTCCATTTCTCATATAAAAAGGATGATCATATGATTTACAATGTGTAAATAAATATAAAGGAGCCCTACATGACGTCATCGCTGAAGAGTGGATCTCACAAAACCTGTCATTTTCAAAATCAATAGAAATAAGAAATAATATTTTGCACAAAGGATAGATTTTAGGGCCCTTAACATTTCTTATTTTACATTATTTTCATAATCTCACCCCCTCTGATTTAAAAAACAATAAAATTCCAATTAATATATTGATTATTATGATATCATCATGATAGTATTTGCCGCGCCACATTTAATTTATCCTGATTTTAATAAAAATGTACATTACATTAATATTCCCCAAAACAGACTTTTTTTCTTTATGCAAAATAATTTATTATTTTTTTCTTCTGATTTTCACGTTTTGATGAGATTCACCCCAAATAAGGTGTTGCATTAAGGCCCAGATTTGTCTCAAGACAAAACATGAAATGTTCATATGATGCACCTGCATAAGTGATCTTGAGATGTTCATACATCATGGAGAACCACATGAGAGGCTACAGTGAATCTTTATCGTACAGATATTGCTACAAGACTCGAGATGTACAGGACATTCGTCCATCTGGGAATCAAGAGAGAAAATGGCTCCAATGGAAACAAAACCACGACAGTGTTATGAAAGACAGGGCACTTCTCAGTATGGCTCATGGCCGACCTGAATCAGGGGTCACATGTCCGTCATATCCAGGTGTCTTTCTCCGAACATCCGAAACGCTGCCACTTCGGCCCTTGAGATCTAAAAATTAAGGCACTGAGAGAGAGACAGTCCCATTTACCAGAAAGTCAATCCCGATCATCCAATAATTACGACATAAGAGTCAGCTGACACTGAGTCCGGCCGATCAAAGAATGCAAAACAGCCAATGAAATGCTAGATCAGCCTTCTTCACAAGTTTCTGATTGGAAAACTGTGCAATGGAGGAGAACATCTGAAGGGTCTCATCCTCTGTTGGGGTTTTCATAGGTCTGTGATGTGGAAAGAGTTTCCCTGAATGAATTATGGCACACTAGGGTTTATAATGGCGACTAGGGAGAGCCGTGCTACGAGAAGAGAGGGGCGTTCTGTGATCAGGCTGTCCTGCTCGGCCTGAAGAGACCAACGTCACAGTGTCTATGAGGAGGAAGAGAATTCACATTGCTGTCCGCTAGTGGGACACACGTCGCTTCTCACGACCAGGAGGCTAGAGACATGAAACACAACGCAAACAATTAAAGAGTGTTAGAATGGCAAGACCAGTGTTTTTTCATACACTGGTCAATTTTGAGATTTTGGGCTATTTTGCTTCCATCTCATTTTTCAGACTAGTGGAAAGAAAACATCCAAAATACACATTTAAGTGTTTATTTTATTGCACTTTATTTACATCCGTAGATTTCAGGTGACAACATGTATCTTTAAAGGCGGTGGCCGGTGAGTCAGAAATCTCCACTTCAGCAGCTTTACATACACCAAACTTTACACTTTTGTTCATATCTAATCTATATTCTGAAGGGGTTCTATTTTTCTGAGGGGTTTCTTCATATATCATTCGCCTGATTTAGATCACATTTTATTCCTAAAAACATGGTGAAAATGTATGTTTTCTGGCTGTGTTGACAGTATTTTTGAATTATATACTGTGCTAAAAAGAGATATCCATGTAAAAACCATATGTTGAACAAAATGAAACAAGAATTTTGATCCTGGCTTTAACCAGTGTTCATATTTCTGTTCTGGAAATGTATACAAATGACTACATATTTAATCATATAATGCCTCATTTGTATATTTAAAATTTTAAATATGTCAGAAAACTTGTAATACAAAAATGTTTGCGATTCTTTTTGTAATTAATCAGCTGGGGAAGTATCATGATATCTATGTTATTTTTTACACTCTTCACCTGGAGTGTCTTGCCTTGCAACTGCATGCAGTTGTAGCTGAAACTGTTTTAGCTAGTTTGAGTTTGAGTCTTTAGTTTTGAACTCTAATGTAACGTATATTTCTGTTTTACACTGATTTCACAGATTCGTAATATTACCATGAAATAAAATGACTCATGCAATTTGATTTTTTTGAATCATCGTCATATTATATGTGACATTGTATTAACATTTTATATAAAGTGTGCTGATGAATCAATACAACTAGGGACATTTATTGTTTTTAAAGAACATTGTGTCAATTTTTATTTAAATGCACATGCATTTAAATGCAATCATGTCAATAAGTGAAATGGATCTCTCTGATATTAATCAGTCATTGATGTAAACATGAATTCACTTGATTCAGGAGTGTGAGTGTGTTACCTGTGCAAAGGTGAGAGAGGCGCTTTTAATCTGAAGGATGTTCAGGACACGATCGGTTCACTTCAAACCACTCGTCAATACAGCTGAAAGAAAGCAGATTAATATAAGAGAAAACAAACTCATGTCACTTACACTTACACACACGTGAAGAGCTTTACCCTTTGTGATAGATGCAGAGGCAGGGCAGGCGAGCGATGGTGTCTCCCTGGACCAGATCCTCCAGACATATTGCACATTCTCCTGCGTCCTTTGCCAGGACGTCCTCTGAGAAACCACAAAGAACAACACTCAAAATCAGACATAGAGTCTCAAACTCTGAAAAGATTGTAAATTGAATCAGGATTAGCAGTTTCTGGCCAAGGGACTTCCATGACTATTTCAGTCATATGTGATTATTGGAAAAGGAAATTATATATATATATACACACACACACACACACACACACTATAGAAATTAACATGTTTTAACCGTCAACAGTGAGACACTTCACTTCAGGTTATTGAATTGGACCTGCAAATAAAATTTAAGTCACACTGCATAAACGCATCAGATCAATGACTGTTATATCTAATAATTTCCATGAAACTTCTGTGTAAGTCATTCATGACACCTGAAACGCTTTGAATTAAAGACAACAATATAAAAACAATTTACCCAGAATTTAACTTGTGTTTCATGAATCAGGCCCATGATGGGATGTGGGAATCAAAGTATCTTTTATAAATGAGCAGAAGGTGGCACTGAAGTTCAACTTTTCTGACCACTGACTCATTCCTGCTGTTTACATGCAGAAAAATTGCACAGGGTCCAAATCAGAAACTCATAAACGATTTCACTTCTGTAATGTGATGTATTTCAGCATGAAATGAGATATTAAATGAGCAAAAATTCATTAATTGGATGGTGAAAAGTGTCTCTATGAAGTCTGTAATAATAGATTATCAAGACAAACTTTTTTTGTTACATGCACTGATGAAGTTTGATTTCAGGCTGAAAACTGAAACTGAAAATAAGAGCTAATGTTTTGAGTTGAATAAACCCAGATGACAGTGGCAGCGGTGTTTGTTGACAGACTGAGGTGAACAGACACCTGTGGCCCTTCAGACAGGATCATGAGGATTTACATATAAACACTTACACTTTACAGCCTGAAAAGGCCGTCATTCACACAGCTGAATATTCTTAAGACATGTGACTGTGCTTTATATGAATGTAAACTAGATTTGCATGTCCCGAAGGAATAGTGCTAAAGTTTGAGGTAAGTTCAGGTTGTGGTACTTAGGACTTTGGTTCAGAGTAAATGAAATTAAAACACACTGGCAACCACCCACAGCACCCTAACGACCACATAGCAACACCCCAGCAACCACCCACAACACCCTAACGACCACATAACACCCCAGCAACCACCCACAACACCCTAACGACCACATAACACCCTGGCAACCACCCACAGCACCCTAACGACCACATAGCAACACCCCGGCAACCACCCACAGCACCCTAAGAACCACATAACACCCCAGCAACCACCCACAACACCCTAAGGACCACATAACACCCTGGCAACCACCCACAGCACCCTAACGACCACATAGCAACACCCCGGCAACCACCCACAACACACTAAGGACCACATAACACCCTGGCAACCACCCACAGCACCCTAAGAACCACATAACACCCCAGCAACCACCCACAACACACTTACGACCACATAACACCCTAACAACTACCCACAGTACCCTAACAACCACATAACACCCTAGCAACCACCCACAGCCCCCTAACAATGACATAACACCCCAGTAACCACCCACAACACCCTAACGACCACATAACACCTAGGCAACCAACCACAACACACTAACGACCACATAACACCATAGCAACAAACCACAAAACCCTAACGACCACATAACACCCTAGCAACCACCCACAGCACCCTAACGACCACATAACACCCAGACAACCACCCACAGCACCCTAATGACCACATAACACCCTAGCAACTACCCACAGCACCCTAACGACCACATAACAACACCCTAGCAACCACATAACACCCCAGCAACCACCCACAACACCCTAATGACCACATAACACCCTAGCAACCACATAAACACCCCAGCAACCACCCACAGCACTCTAATGACCACATAACACCCTAGCAACCACCCACAGCACCCACATAACACCCAGGCAACCACCCACAACACCCTAACGACCACATAACACCCTAGCAACCACCCACAGCACCCCAACTACAGCAGCAGCTCATTTTTTAGAAAATGTCAAATCTACTTTTAATTGTTTGTTCATGTACACATGCAAACCATGAGCGTTTTGTGATGCTGCATCAAGTTAAAAGAAGTTCAACTTTTAAAATCGGTTCTTCAGTGTCCTTCGATTTCCTGCTGCATCTGACATGAATCATAAATATAAGACTGGGCGCGTGTTCGACGATTCAGTGTTTAGAATCGATCAGATGAACGTGTAATCTGTGGTGGTCTGTGTGTCACTGCTGTTCCACTACATCGCTCTACACTTCAGTGATTGATGGAGAATCAATGATCCTTGCACACTGAAAACTGAGCACACTCAACAAAAACAAATCACGACATGCAACACAAAACTCTTACAATCTCAGTGTTGCATTACAATTGGATTGCTTGTTCAGAACAAAGCAAATAAACTTTAGAGGAAACTGAACAATTTGTGCTTCAGTGTGTTAAAAACTCAATTGACTCTTTTCACGCACACTGCTTATGTGTTTTTGCTAAAATCTCAGTTCTATTTAAGATTCCAGAATAGTATTCTCCCATAGCAAACTGTGGTAGTAAGAAAACACTTACTGTCATATTTCTAATACCTGTCGATCACAAATACATTCTACATTTACATTCTATTATAAAATAGTACATTATATACATTAACTATAGTAAACATAAGATTTTAGTATATTATTTTAAAGCAGAAGGTTTTAGTAATGAGTTCTAGGCTAGAAGCGTTAAATACCTTTAGTGTGAAGGTATCAATATTGCTTTGTACCATCATGTAACACTTCCTCAAGATTTAATTTTGTGCTTAATATTAAACAAAATATACATAAACATCATGATTTTAATAACCAGGCACTTCCTAAAAACACTTAAAAGGAAACAAAAGAAAATTAATGTCAATATCAATGCCTACAAATGAAATTATCATCATCTTATGCTAATATGACTTAGAGTTCATCAGTGGGTGGGAATTCCCAAGGAATAAACATATCTCAAACAGAAGTGATCCGACACAAATACCGACCGGATTAGAGTTGTAATGTTATATGGAGCAGCGCTGCAGCTCTCACACTATTCTCATCTATCAGGACAGTGACGTTTATATGTGTGTCCTTAAAGGTGAAGTGTGTGAATTAATCTTGCCTACATAATATGAACTCAAACATTTTTCATAAATTTATTTTATTCATTCATTTTATAGTTCTATACTCTTACTGTAAAACTATTGACTCATTCGGGCCTGTTTTTTCTCATAATGAATTTTAGAAATGTCTCAGACCAAGTTGATACTTGAATGAAACAAATCTGAGAACTCCATTACATCTTTTGAAAGAGAAACTTCTGAAGAACAAAAGCAGTTCACAAGAAACCAAATACGTTATAAATATTTTTTATATTTAAATTAGGTTCAAATGAGATGAAAATGCTGTATTTTTGAGAGGATTCCTGTAATATTAACACCATTTTGCTGAGTAATCTGCAGGGATGCGTATCAGGGCTGTGAATGTCACTGGGAACGTTGTTAAACCGCCGAGGCTGTGACATCTGCGACACTTGCTGGCTAAAATAAACAGAGTCGTTAACTGTTACATAATACTGGATAAACCTTCCCACTATGGCCGGCGCATGAACGGTACACTGGGTCACATGAGACGGCAGATGACAGCGGCGCATGGACTCTGAGCGACTGACCGCATGTGCACAGGGTTGAATTCCTACTGGGAACTTTCCAGATCTGGGAACACACGGATAAAATGGCAAAACAAGAGCTGAGCTGGCCTTATTGGGCCAATCTCACCTGTCAAGAACAAATCTGGGACATATTTCACACCAAAATCTAAATAAATTCATATGAAATCATGTTTTATATAATTTCTAATTATATTTCTTAAATATATAAGAGCCCGTTGGGATGGAGCTCATTAAAAACGTGTCAAAAATGTGTTTGGGTCATTTTCACCCCAAATCAAAAAGGAAAAAATTATCTCATTTTCTTTTGGATTTTGCATAAAGACATTAGTTTCATAATTAAGCACATTTAGCTCTAAAATTTACTGCAATGAAAAAAGATCAAATTTAATTGGCAAATGAGAATTTTATGAATTGTACATATACACTCACCTAAAGGATTATTAGGAACACCTGTTCAATTTCTCATTAATGCAATTATCTAATCAACCAATCACATGGCAGTTGCTTCAATGCATTTAGGGGTGTGGTCCTGGTCAAGACAATCTCCTGAACTCCAAACTGAATGTCAGAATGGGAAAGAAAGGTGATTTAAGCAATTTTGAGCGTGGCATGGTTGTTGGTGCCAGACGGGCCGGTCTGAGTATTTCACAATCTGCTCAGTTACTGGGATTTTCACGCACAACCATTTCTAGAGTTTACAAAGAATGGTGTGAAAAGGGAAAAACATCCAGTATGCGGCAGTCCTGTGGGCGAAAATGCCTTGTTGATGCTAGAGGTCAGAGGAGAATGGGCCGACTGATTCAAGCTGATAGAAGAGCAACTTTGACTGAAATAACCACTCGTTACAACCGAGGTATGCAGCAAAGCATTTGTGAAGCCACAACACGCACAACCTTGAGGCGGATAGGCTACAACTGCAGAAGACCCCACCGGGTACCACTCATCTCCACTACAAATAGGAAAAAGAGGCTACAATTTGCACGAGCTCACCAAAATTGGACAGTTGAAGACTGGAAAAATGTTGCCTGGTCTGATGAGTCTCGATTTCTGTTGAGACATTCAGATGGTAGAGTCAGAATTTGGCGTAAACAGAATGAGAACATGGATCCATCATGCCTTGTTACCACTGTGCAGGCTGGTGGTGGTGGTGTAATGGTGTGGGGGATGTTTTCTTGGCACACTTTAGGCCCCTTAGTGCCAATTGGGCATCGTTTAAATGCCACGGCCTACCTGAGCATTGTTTCTGACCATGTCCATCCCTTTATGACCACCATGTACCCATCCTCTGATGGCTACTTCCAGCAGGATAATGCACCATGTCACAAAGCTCGAATCATTTCAAATTGGTTTCTTGAACATGACAATGAGTTCACTGTACTAAAATGGCCCCCACAGTCACCAGATCTCAACCCAATAGAGCATCTTTGGGATGTGGTGGAACGGGAGCTTCGTGCCCTGGATGTGCATCCCACAAATCTCCATCAACTGCAAGATGCTATCCTATCAATATGGGCCAACATTTCTAAAGAATGCTTTCAGCACCTTGTTGAATCAATGCCACGTAGAATTAAGGCAGTTCTGAAGGCGAAAGGGGGTCAAACACAGTATTAGTATGGTGTTCCTAATAATCCTTTAGGTGAGTGTATATAGTACTGCCTTTACTGTATTATAGTAAAAAAATAAATGTTTAATTACCTTTGAGAGTAACCGGAATTACACAAAAAAAAGAAAAATTAAAGGTTCATAATTTTGTTGAGTCTAATACAATATATTTAAATGCATCCAAGCTCATTTTTTCATCATATACATTTCAGCATAACCTCTTTTCACAGTATCTGAAACGGTTCGATCAAGAATCCGGTCACTCTAAACCCCTTCTTTCCAAGAGCCTACTCTGCTCTGATTGGTCAGATGTCCCAGTCTGTTGTGATTGGTCTACTCTGCTCTGATTGGTCAGATGTCCCAGTCTGTTGTGATTGGTCTACTCTGCTCTGATTGGTCAGATGGCCCAGTCTGTTGTGATTGGTCTACTCTGCTCTGACTGGTCAGATGGCTCAGTCAGTTGTGATTGGTCTACCGCTTACAGCATGTGTCGGAAACTAAACGCCCATTACCATATGCGAATTTCAGCTCCAGAGGCTTCCTCAGCGCCTGATACACACTGATACAAACAATAATGACGGCGTTTCTTTTACTGTATCCATTTGAGTGCGAGTCCTCATCTGGAAGTGCATGCAAAGTGGATTTGCTTTTGCAGTGCAGAAAACAGTGTCTTCTTGACATGTCGAGAGCACGAACCAAAGTCTTCCAGTCTCAGCTACAACTACAGTGTTTGAGGGCAGGTCAAAGTAGTCATTGTTCACATGCAGCCAATAAAGACCATAGACTGGCATTATGCAAATTTGTTACAAACCTTCGTATATACAAGCAGGAAGTAAGACTGGAATTGCTGACGACTCGTTTCTAGAGCCCGACCGATTTATCAGTCTGCCAATTTTATCGGCCGATATGAAGCTGTCGCAGATATATCGTCATCGGCGTATATATGCCGCAGATATGCCACCTATATGAACGCTCGCCCAAGCATGTCCACACGTCTCACAGCGTGCGAATATTCACACAAAATTATGTCAAAATGCCGGTCTTGTCGAGTATCATAATAAACATAGTCGGTTATGTCTTAAGTGAACGCAAACATAAAAAATTTGCCAGTCACCGCCAGCGTTTTTGGTAATTTTCACAAGTTTCATGGCCCACAGAATATCTTGTTGTATGAATATCTGAACATGCAATATATCAAAAGAAAGAACAGACCCTCTGTTTTATTCTAGCTTCATGCATTCTTTTTTTATCAACACCTGAATGTAAGTTTCATGAAAAAAGCCACATTTTGAGAAAAAAGCTGAGAAAATCACGACTAACTTACATACAGATTGGATTCAGAACGATGATCAAAACACAGATGGAGTCCATCAACACCCCCAAAGCTTCACAGTCCTATAGCTCGTCCTGGGTCGACATTTCATTCAATAACTTTAGGCAGTTTTCATTTATATGCTGTTTAATGTTGATGATCGCGTTATTTTACACATGAATCTGCTTATAAGAGATCGCTCGTTTCTGCTTCTTCTTCGCCTGTGTTTTGATCAGGAGATTCTGTACTTGTTCAGGAGATGTGTAATAGCGCCCCCTACCGTATAACAGTGAAAACACGGAAAAATCTCGTCAATGGCAGGGAAGTGTTTTCTCATAAAAGACGAGATAACAAAAGCTGAAAAAAAAATAATTCACTCACGGCTCTTGACTGTATAACTTTAATAAGGGTTAATCTATATTTATACACTGATGATTATGAAGTGATATTTTTATTTGATTATTTCTGAACCTGAAAATCTAGTTTAGACCTACGGTTTAGACCTACTTTAGAAATTCATGGGCACAATTTATATTTGTTCTGCAAACCAATAAGACTCAGTTTTTAAGATAAACTTTTGACTGCAACACTTGAAGACAACACGCTGTGAGTGTGTGTGGTGTGTAAGCAGAGCTCAGCTGTGGTGTCAGTGACACTGACACAGGCGGAATGTGGACTGAACTTGTGCGACCCGTCGCACGACTGCAGTGATTAGAACCAGCAGTCATGACATTAGTGACCTTCAGAGAGTGACGGGAACAAACAGTGCCATGGAGAACGCCAGGAGAGACACTGCAAATATAAATGCCTGCTCACACAAAACACACACACTGATTCTGCACGTGCTGCAAATGCAAATACCTTCTCCATCAAGTCTTTCTGCATTTGCATCAAGTTAAACTTGAACTTGCTGGAAACATCTGTTGCTGAAGTTTGTCACCGCAAGTCACTGAAAATAAATGAGTTGTTGTTTTGTCGCTGAACGGGCCTTTACTTTGCCCTTGTTAAGACAGACAAACACAGAGGGAAGCCTTGCAGGTGGTGTCACTGTAATAGTTCCTCTCTCTTGTCTCTCTGATTGGCCTCACTGCACAGATGATGCCACGATCCACATCACACCCTCATCATGACCCTGCGCTCTTTAACTGGGCACATCCACCAACACCAGATGCAGAGAGCCTGTCGGGATGTCCGGGTCATATTCACCCCCAAATCAAAAGAAATGATGCAAAATGCAAAAGAAAATAGCATCAAGACATTAGTTTAAGCACATTTAGCCCCCCAAAATGTATTTATTCTCATTAGTATGATGCAAAACAATAATATATTATTTGTACATCATGGTATTGTTTGTTATACTGCATATTTATTCATATTTTAATTAAATAAAAAAATATATATTTTTTAATTATTTGATGTTATTATATATTTATTTTATTACAGCAAAAATTGTTTAATTACCTTTGAGAATAATAGCAATTTCAAAAGCACTGAAAAATTAAAACATCTGTATGCATTACTTGATAGTTTCTATCAATCACTTGTTATATTCCTCATTTGTAAGTCACGTTGGATAAAAGTGTCTACTAAATGAATACATGTAAATGCATTACAGTCATGAGAAGAATGAAAAAAGTGAAATGTGCTTAATTGTAAGGTAAAAAATTAAGAGTCCTAAAATGGAGAGTTGCTTTATGAAATATATAATCTGTTATATTTTTCTTTTCGATTTTGGGTAAGACCTAGACAAGTTTTCATGAGATTTGCCAACAACAAACAACAATCACTGCACACATTTTAAATGGGCAGTTTGTTACTTTTGGTGGCATTTTGCCCCGTTTAATTCAATTTATGTCATCTGTAACCTCTAGACATCAATGTTGGTTTCTTTAAAAAATAAAATTAAAAAAAAAACATTATTATTGGCCAACCTCTAAATCTAATTATATCTATCAGCTAAACCCTTTAAATAAGTGATTCAGAAGGGCAAATAAAAACAACAACCCTCAGCATTGTGGCTGTATACTTTGGAAGATTTTCTTCTCCTTTTTCTTTTTGTGGTCTGTATCTACAAGAAAGATGAGTATTGATTACCTCTCTATCTCTCTCTCTCTCTGACTGTTGTTCATCTGGGGCACTAATTCTGCTGATAAACCCCAGTCACAAACCTGCAGTTAAAACAACTGAACACTTTTCTGAGAGGAAAAAAAAACAAAAAAACATTTATTTGCTGCAGTATGGAGATAAATTTCTATATCGTCTATTTTCAGGAAGGCATGCACCTGCATGTTTTACTGAAGTTGCTTGCAGCGCTGGAGAGCATGATGAGATTGATCACTCATCAGAGATAGAAAACACACAGGAAACAGCCTGTACTCTTGATTCTCACATGAACAAACAGGGCTCATGACCTACCAAATCAAAGCACGTTCACACTGCAGTAAATCTGTTACAGAATAGACAACTCAAGTCATCCTACAACAAAATTCAGAAAACCGAGCGCAGAAATGCACGTCCTTGACACTGAAGAGTGATTTTTTACGTTTTTAATAAAACAAAGAATTTTGGGGTTAGGTTTTACAAGAAAATACTATTTCAGTCTTTCTACATAAAAATTTCATGGTAATTCAATGTGCTATTTGTGAAATTTACTATAAATTTCTGAGTGAAAAATAGTTTCTACACCATTTTTTTAGTGCAGGATTTTCCAAAGATGTAAATAGAAAATAACATTTAAATCTTCCTACTTAAATTTCACATTTAATTAGGGGTGTGCGATACAGTGGGGAGAACAAGTATTTGATACACTGCCGATTTTGCAGGTTTTCCTACTTACAAAGCATGTAGTAGTCTGTAATTTTTATCATAGGTACACTTCAACTGTGAGAGACGGAATCTAAAATTTGTATGATATCACATTGTATGATTTTTAAATAATGAATTTGCATTTTATTGCATGACATAAGTATTTGATCACCTACCAACCAGTAAGAATTCCGGCTCTCACAGACCTGTTAGTTTTTCTTTAAGAAGCCCTCCTGTTCTCCACTCATTAGCTGTATTAACTGCACCTGTTTGAACTCGTTACCTGTATAAAAGACACCTGTCCACACACTCAATCAAACAGACTCCAACCTCTCCACAAGGGCCAAGACCAGAGAGCTGTGTAAGGACATCAGGGATAAAATTGTAGACCTGCACAAGGCTGGGATGGGCTTCAGGACAATAGGCAAGCAGCTTGGTGAGAAGGCAACAACTGTTGGCGCAATTATTAAAAAAAATGGAAGTTCAAGATGTTCAAGATGACGGTCAGTCTCCCTCGGTCTGGGGCACCATGCAAGATCTCACCTCGTGGGGCATCAGTGATCATGAGGAAGGTGAGGGATCAGCCCAGAACTACACGGCAGGACCTGGTCAATGACCTGAAGAGAGCTGGGACCACAGTCTCAAAGAAAACCATTAGTAACACACTATGCTGTCATGGATTAAAATCCTGCAGCGCATGCAAGGTCCCCCTGCTCAAGCCAGCGCATGTCCAGGCTCGTCTGAAGTTTGCCAATGACCATCTGAATGATCCAGAGGAGGAATGGGAGAAGGTCATGTGGTCTGAGGAGACAAAAATAGAGCTTTTTGGTCTAAACTCCACTCGCCGTGTTTGGAGGAAGAAGGATGAGTACAACCCCAAGAACACCATCCCAACCGTGAAGCATGGAGGTGGAAACATCAGGTGTCATTCTTTGGGGATGCTTTTCTGCAAAGGGAACAGGACGACTGCACCGTATTGAGGGGAGGATGGATGGGGCCATGTATCGAGAGATCTTGGCCAACAACCTCCTTCCCTCAGTAAGAGCATTGAAGATGGGTCGTGGCTGGGTCTTCCAGCATGACAACGACCCGAAACACACAGCCAGGGCAACTAAGGAGTGGCTCCGTAAGAAGCATCTCAAGGTCTTGGAGTGGCCTAGCCAGTCTCCAGACCTGAACCCAATAGAAAATCTTTGGAGGGAGCTGAAAATCCGTATTGCCCAGCGACAGCCCCGAAACCTGAAGGATCTGGAGAAGGTCTGTATGGAGGAGTGGGCCAAAATCCCTGCTGCAGTGTGTGCAAACCTGGTCAAGAACTACAGGAAACATATGATCTCTGTAATTGCAAACAAAGGTTTCTGTACCAAATATTAAGTTTTCTGATGTATCAAATACTTATGTCATGCAATAAAATGCAAATTAATTACTTAAAAATCATACAATGTGATTTTCTGGATTTTTGTTTTAGATTCCGTCTCTCACAGTTGAAGAGTACCTATGATAAAAAATTACAGACTTCTACATGCTTTGTAAGTGGGCAAACCTGCAAAATCGGCAGTGTATCAAATACTTGTTCTCCCCACTGTATTTATCTTCTATGATAAAATATCGTAATTGTTGTTTTAACAATATGCGAGCTGACATTATCACTTTGCAAACTTTTTTTTTAGCTTTGCAAAAAACTAACAAAAACATGTCTTGGCTTTTATTAGAATGCCCCTATAATTCAAGTTATGAGTGCAAAAATAATCACTGGTTTAAGTTAGTCCCGGACTAAAATGCATGTTTGAGCTGTTTTAACTGAAAGCAACTTGCACTGATATATCTTAAAATATGTCAGTGCCATTGTTTTGTCTCAGGATTCACAGCAGTTTTTTTTTTCTAAGGCACGTTTATAAAAGCTACTTAAATGTACTAATTGAACTAAGGCCTAATCATGGCTTCATCTAAGCCTTGTCTGTGAAACCGGGCCATAGTTAAGTAATATCACAAGCAAGAATAGAGTTTTCCAAGATATCAGCACATGAATGCGATCTCGAATGTGATAATGATTTTATACAACAGTTCAATAAACAAGAAGCTAATATTGAGTGAGTTACAATTTTGGACACAATATTCATTTTTGCTCTGTTTAGCCAATGAAAATAGTTCCAAACAAAGCCAGAGCAGAACTGTTGTATGTCTCAGAGCAACATCTTTCATACTTGGATGAATCTGTTTTTAAATTAATCATTTGAATCAATTATTCAATCATGATTAATGACCCATTCATGAAGACAATGGGTGCTTCTCAATACTCAATTTCCTCGCTCCTATGTCATCCAGCCTGTGATCCGGAAACCGATCAAACTCAGCCATCTTGAAGGACATCTCAATACTCTAATTGCACCATGAGGAGGTGAGGAATGAGGAGCAAGGAAGCTTCCTGAGGAGTCATGAGCGAGTATGCACAGGTGTATCCTTCCCTCGCATCCTAAGGGGGTGGAGCTAAGGACGTGAGGAAAGGAAACGAGGATGCACAAATAAGAAATAAGAAGCACCCAATCATTTGCTTCATTCTTAATGAATCAAATGTTTTGAATGAATCATTTAAACGAATGATTCAATTAATCACTTATTACTACAGGGTTGGGGTGCCACCTAAAAGCAGTTTTAAACCAGCCATGGTATCAGCACAAAAACACTCAGCAAAATATCGCCCAATTATACTTATCAGAAAAAAAATCCTGTATTTTTTGTCAATATCGCATACCCCTACATTTAATTCAATGTGGTTAATGGTAACTTACCATTTCTTCGTAATTATTTGTGAAATTTACTAGCAGTTTCTGAGTGAAAATTGAAAATCCAAACAAATGTTTTAGAACTTGATTACAGAAGTGTAAATCAGAGAGCAAACTATTGGTCACACAAGGACAAATGTGTGGTGAATTCATATATGCTGTGATTATGCAGTTATTAGTGCAAATGTTGCTAAAGTGTGTTCTTGTTTCTCCAGAGAACAGGAAGCAAACGTCCCTGTATAGTATATATAGTTACAGTACTGTATTACAGTAAAATGATGTTTAATTACCTTTGAGACTAATAGGAATTACAAAAAACAATGAGAAATGAAAACATGAGAATGTACTTAATTATGAAAATAATGTCACAAGGCAAAATACAATGAGGGTCCTAAAATGGACAGTTTCTTTATGAAATATATAATCAGTTATATTTTTCTTTTGATTTTGGGTATGACTTAGACAACTTTTCTTTAAATGAAATCAGAGATTAAATGAGAGCAACCTACTGGTTACATGAGGACAAATGAATGGCGACCACATAAACATCATGATCATGCTGTTATTAGTGCATCTGTGACTGAAGTGTGTTCTTATTTCCCCCGAGAACAGGAAGCAAAAATCCTGTATTTGAATCGAGCACACGTCTCGCCGCAGACGTTCAAGTTAAAGGTCACAGGTAGCTAGCAGTGTGGTTGGCATGGTGACGCTATTCCCTACGACTTAACAAAAGATCTGCAAATTATTCACCCTCTCAGGGGCCGTTCACCCCATCTAACCTCTGGATCGCAGGACTGAGCACTGCATCTGTTAGCATGATCAAGGCCATTATTATGGCACCATTACTGTGAAATCTATAGATCCTATATAGTAATTAAAATGCATGTCGCAGCTGGACAACCTTTGACGGATCACTAAGCAGGAGATTAGACTGTCTGGTTACCAAGTAACAAGATGGTCATTAGCATATATGGTTAGAGAGTCATACAAACATACAAAATTTAACTATAAATAAAGAAAGACAAGCTAAAACACAGGATTTACCTCATAACAGGTGCAAAATAAACCTGCAGGCTTTTCTGCATTTCCTGTGTTGAATTTGAGGTCTGCTGAGTAGATTTAAACATGATAAAGTGTTAAATAAAGCTGACAGTGTTGAGACTTTGAAACTAGTTTGTCAAGCTGCTCAGTAAAGAGTTAAGCCTATGAAGCTACAGTATCATATTTATTAAAAAAAGGCATCTAAATGATCAACATCATAATTATTATGCTGAAAAACCTGCTGTACACAATCTATTACATGCCTTCTGTCGTTTGATTGATAGTTTATACTTTTTTTGAAAAATCATGTTCAAATGAGAGCATCAAATATGATCCATCAAGCTTTTGAGGAACGTTTATTTGTTCATCTCGCAATCATCATTGTATAGCATTGGGAGATATAGAGTGACGACTAATATTTATATGCATTTTATGTAAGTAGTCTGCTGTACTGTTATAAAGAAGATCTCATCGATACATTACAATCGATCAGAATTTCATCTTATTTTTGGGCCATATTAATATCAGCAACTGCACCAAATTGCATATTTTTGCTCAGTTTGGCCTCTAAATGAAAGAGGTGTTTCTTTTACTTCATATTCTTACTATTATTATACAATATGAGACATAAAAACCTGATGTATCAAATATGATATTTAATAAAACTGTTTCGTTAAAAAAAAGATTATTATATTTCTGACTTAGAAACGTGTGTTTTATTTTATCTACAAAATCATTAACGTGCTTTAAATTACTTTCTTTAATACAAAACCACATACAGGGATGCAATGTGAGTCACCGAATCGAGTGTGGCGTCTGTCTTTGAAACGCCTGGTGCCTTGCTCAAAACACACGATTTTATTCCTAAAGATAATGAATATAATTAATTTGGATGATAAAATCCAAAACTGTGCACTGTTTGTTTATTGGCAGGTTATGGAGTCAGTGGCATCGCAGCATTTTTCAGTGAAACGCAGGACGGCGGTCTGAAGTTCGGAGTCCACCCGCAGAGCACGAGTCCATCTCAGGCTCGAGAACCAGCGCTGATACGGTGCAAATGGATAACAGATTACACCTGAATTACTTTTAATTACATTTTTACTTCTAATATGTTTGTTACATGAGTTTAAATGTAGGCAATGTTGTATACATATTAAAACAGTATAAAATATGCTGTATTGCTGTACTCATCGACAATAAAGGCCAATGTATACCTGTGGTTGTGTGGAGTATTTTACAAAGGTTTAGAGGAAATTAAAAAAAAGTTAATATTAATACTATAAAGTTAATATTACTCATAAATATTGGTTTTTAAATGTTTCTCCCCAATTATTTCTACTCAATTTTATTTGTTATTGTACCAAATGCAGTTACTCAGATCTACTTCATTTTTTTACTTACATTTACTCAGTTCATACGGTGTATGTAATTGATTTCACTGCTTGTAAATTTACTCAATTTTAGTGTAAAAATGTTTCACCAAAAAAACTGAGTAAATCATAGTAAATTCATAGTTTTTAGAGTGCATGCTGGCAAATAATCATGGCCACTCGATGTGAATTATATAAATCATTTTAGGTCATTCAAAACCGAGGGTCAACCATGTTGCACAGTAAAGCGATCACCAACAGAATAATTTTGGGGCGGGAATTAATGTAAACACAAATATCGGATACCAGTCGTGTCTAAAGTGAATGTACACAGGCAGGACAAAAACAAAAAATTTGGATATGGTGAAAAGATCAGATCTGTGAATTAAGACTTGCAGTGTAAACGCAGCCTAAAGATTCGGCCCTAAATGTAACCATCTAAACCAGTGTTTCTCAAACTTTTTGACTCTAAAGTCCCTCATTTTCCACATTAATATTCAAAAGTCCCATTACTTTTCCAGCTGTTCATGATTTACTGGATAAATATTGATAAGGATTTTTAAAAATATATTTTACTCACACTTTTTACCTGATAAAATATTTAAGAGCTTGCCATAACTAGATAAGTGTATATTTATGAAATGTATAAAATATGCCCATGGAGTTTAATTAGTTTCCCTGACTTTTCCAGGTCTAGAAATTACACATTTAAATGATGTTTTATTAACAAGGTTCGGGAGCAGCACGTTCAGATAACTGACACAAGAGCACTCAGCTAATCAACAATAAGAGGTATATATACACAGCAGTCTTACCTCCGGTTATTGGCAGTTTATCAGCACGGACGGCATTTCCGGCAGTTCGCCCCACCTGCCCACTCACGCGGTCTACATGGCTCCACATGCCGCTCGAAGCAATTCTACAATGCTAAAATATTTTCCTTACAAATTTATAAACTACCTAATAACCCCCTTTCGGCCGCTTCCATCAGCATTCACGGTAAAAGAATTTCTACTTTTCCCGAGATGTAATTGTGTCTTTGCCACGATTCACAATCGGGATTCTGTCTTCTAACAATTCTAATCGATTCACAAACTTCAATAAATCGATGTTCTAAAGGCATGTTAATAACGTGGTGTTTTTGGAACCATGACGACAGAGTCAACTGCGAGAGCAGCGCTCGGACAGTGTAAAGAGTGCACACCGCACAGACTTGCAACAGGGAAAACTACAACAGTTCCTGTTTTAAGATAATGTATTGTTACCGGCACACATCAAGCTTTTCTTGCGATCTTGCCGCCTCTATGTGTACTACAGACAGATACTTTTCACACGCGAGAAGTGCGTTCATCATGGTGAACGCACGCGGTTGCCGTGGTGGTGAACAATAAATATACTCGCTGGTAAAGCGTATGAACGTATCATGAGGCTAAATCACTAAAATGATGACAATACAACAGCGCATATTACGCCAAACGATCAGCCACTAGTTGGAACCAGCTGATAATCACTACCTTTGATTCAATACTTCTCAACTTGACGCTCACATAAGCCCGGTAACACAGGGCTCGACACCATACTCGCATTTGCGACTATAAATAGATGTGTGCGAACTGTACAACGTATTTTGGAGCACCCGTTTTCTTAAATGTAACATCAATACCTTACAGTAGGGCAGGCTATATTGTATAACAAGCGTATCAATGATTATTGTAAGCCATCTTATATTTTGGGGATGGAAAAACATATCACGATACTGCAAACTTCAAAGGCTACGATTGCATTAAATAAATGTGAGCTTCACGTTTCAAAATCTGAATGTGCCGCTGTTGTGCGTTCTACGGGCTTGCAAAACAATGCTTCAGACTGCTTCAGTTCAGAGCAGTTCGCAATCAATGAATAGCGCACATTTATGCCAAGCGAATTCTTATGAACAACGACAACGTTTTCTTTACTGTGATTATGTCGTAATATGTTGTATACAGTTGTAAGACTGCATATTTTATCTCATCATATCATATTTTAAGGCATAGAGATTTCAAAATAAGAGTCCCATTTGGTTACACGTATGTGTTTCTCAATTTGTCCGTCTAACCTTTTCTCCACTGCCACAGCAGTGCTGTTCCTCTGCTCCCGCAGGAGCTCAGTTTCTCTGGCTAATTTTCCCCTCTGCCACAGCAGTGCTGTTCCTTCTGCTCCCACAGGAGCTCAGTTTCTCTGGCTAATTTTCTCCTCTGCTCCCGCAGGAGCTCAGTTTCTCTGGCTAATTTTCCCCTCTGCCACAGCAGTGCTGTTCCTTCTGCTCCCGCAGGAGCTCAGTTTCTCTGGCTAATTTTCCCCTCTGCCACAGCAGTGCTGTTCCTTCTGCTCCCGCAGGAGCTCAGTTTCTCTGGCTAATTTTCTCCACTGCCAAAGCAGTGTTTTTCCTTCTGCTCCCGCAGGAGCTCAGTTTCTCTGGCTAACCTTTTCTCCACTGCCACAGCAGTGCTGCTCCTCTGCTCCCACAGGAGCTCAGTTTCTCTGGCTAATTTTCTCCTCTGCTCCCGCAGGAGCTCAGTTTCTCTGGCTAATTTTCTCCTCTGCCACAGCAGTGCTGTTCCTTCTGCTCCCGCAGGAGCTCAGTTTCTCTGGCTAATTTTCTCCTCTGCCACAGCAGTGCTGTTCCTTCTGCTCCCACAGGAGCTCAGTTTCTCTGGCTAATTTTCTCCTCTGCCACAGCAGTGCTGTTCCTTCTGCTCCCGCAGGAGCTCAGTTTATCTGGCTAATTTTCTCCACTACCACAGCAGTGCTGTTCCTTCTGCTCCCACAGGAGCTCAGTTTCTCTGGCTAATTTTCTCCTCTGCCACAGCAGTGCTGTTCCTTCTGCTCCCGCAGGAGCTCAGTTTATCTGGCTAATTTTCTCCACTACCACAGCAGTGCTGTTCCTCTGCTCCCACAGGAGCTCAGTTTATCTGGCTAATTTTCTCCACTACCACAGCAGTGCTGTTCCCTCTGCTCCCGCAGGAGCTCAGTTTCTCTGGCTAATTTTCTCCTCTGCTCCCGCAGGAGCTCAGTTTCTCTGGCTAATTTTCTCCTCTGCCACAGCAGTGCTGTTCCTTCTGCTCCCGCAGGAGCTCAGTTTCTCTGGCTAACCTTTTCTCCACTGCCACAGCAGTGCTGTTCCTTCTGCTCCCGCAGGAGCTCAGTTTCTCTGGCTAACCTTTTCTCCACTGCCACAGCAGTGCTGTTCCTCTGCTCCCGCAGGAGCTCAGTTTCTGCTAATTTTCCCCTCTGCCACAGCAGTGCTGTTCCCTCTGCTCCCACAGGAGCTCAGTTTCTCTGGCTAATTTTCTCCACTGCCACAGCAGTGCTGTTCCTCTGCTCCCACAGGAGCTCAGTTTCTCTGGCTAATTTTCTCCTCTGCCACAGCAGTGCTGTTCCCTCTGCTCCCACAGGAGCTCAGTTTCTCTGGCTAATTTTCTCCACTGCCACAGCAGTGCTGTTCCTCTGCTCCCACAGGAGCTCAGTTTCTCTGGCTAATTTTCTCCTCTGCCACAGCAGTGCTGTTCCTTCTGTTCCCGCAGGAGCTCAGTTTCTCTGGCTAATTTTCCCCTCTGCCACAGCAGTGCTGTTCCCTCTGCTCCCACAGGAGCTCAGTTTCTCTGGCTAATTTTCTCCTCTGCCACAGCAGTGTTTTTCCTTCTGCTCCCACAGGAGCTCAGTTTCTCTGGCTAACCTTTTCTCCACTGCCACAGCAGTGCTGTTCCTCTGCTCCCGCAGGAGCTCAGTTTCTCTGGCTAATTTTCTCCTCTGCCACAGCAGTGCTGTTCCTCTGCTCCCGCAGGAGCTCAGTTTCTCTGGCTAATTTTCTCCACTGCCAAAGCAGTGTTTTTCCTTCTGCTCCCACAGGAGCTCAGTTTTCCTGGCTAACCTTTTCTCCACTGCCACAGCAGTGCTGTTCCCGCAGGAGCTCAGTTTCTCTGGCTAATTTTCTCCTCTGCCACAGCAGTGCTGTTCCTTCTGCTCCCGCAGGAGCTCAGTTTCTCTGGCTAATTTTCTCCACTGCCACAGCAGTGCTGTTCCTCTGCTCCCGCAGGAGCTCAGTTTATCTGGCTAATTTTCTCCACTACCACAGCAGTGCTGTTCCTCTGCTCCCACAGGAGCTCAGTTTCTCTGGCTAATTTTCTCCTCTGCCACAGCAGTGCTGTTCCTTCTGCTCCCGCAGGAGCTCAGTTTCTCTGGCTAATTTTCTCCACTGCCAAAGCAGTGTTTTTCCTTCTGCTCCCGCAGGAGCTCAGTTTTTCTGGCTAACCTTTTCTCCACTGCCACAGCAGTGATGTTCCCTGCCAGAAACCTCCAATCCTACGTGACCGCCTGGAGATGTTTTAAAGCATTCCTCTTCTCTTATAAACATGCCGTTCCCCGATTTTTCTCTCCTTTCAATCACCTAATTTATTCCCTACCTTAATACCGTTAAGGGCCTCCAAGTCGAGTCCATCAAAGGTTACTTGAGCGGCATTCAGTTTTCCACAAATTGATGTACGGCGCTCCCTCCCCCGAGATAAACAATTCACAAACCTCCCTCCTAATCAAAGGGATTCAAAGATCCCAGCCCACCCGTCCCGACATCAGACAACCTATAACGCTGTAATAATGTATTCACCAGCCCCTCAATACCGCCGAACACTTGACGCCATGTTTATCCTAGCATTTTTTGGTTTTCTTAGATGCTCGGAACTCGCTATCACTGCCAAATTCGACCCAAAAAAATCCACCAGCATCTCAGACTTATCAGTACTAGATGGGGAAACAATCTCATATTTGATTAAGCAAAGCTAGACTGACCAAAAAAAAAAAAAAAAAAAAAAAAAAGTATGTAAAAGGTCATTTTATCTACATTTTTTTCGCCAATCCAACCATACCAGTCAGATCTGGCATATCTTCAATGGAGAAGTTCTCAGGGCAAATCTCCCCTGGAACCCCTGTTCACAGATGAATCCAACAAACCTGTGACATGCTTTTGGTTCCAGAAACACCTGAAATCTGTTCTCCAACAGTCAGGCGTCCCAGCAAAAGATTTCTCAAGCCACTCTTTCCGTATCGGGGCGGCAACCTCAGCAGCTCAAAAAGGCCTCTCCCAACAGCAGATCCAAGCTCTAGGGAGATGGTCCTCTGATGCTTTTCAAAGCTATATCAGGACCAACCGGTTCCACATCAAAAAAAAAAAAGCTTCCTCTTTTATGTTTTCAGGTTCCAGTGAGGAGTGGAAAGTTTCCACGCAGCGTGAAAGAGTGGAAAGTTTCCACGCAGCGTGAAAGAGTGGAAAGTTTCCACGCAGCGTGAAAGAGTGGAAAGTTTCCACGCAGCGTGAAAGATTGGAAAGTTTCCACGCAGCGTGAAAGAGTGGAAAGTTTCCACGCAGGAGAAAGAGTGGAAAGTTTCCACGCAGCGAGAAAGAGTGGAAAGTTTCCACGCAGCGTGAAAGAGTGGAAAGTTTCCACGCAGCGTGAAAGAGTGGAAAGTTTCCACGCAGCGTGAAAGAGTGGAAAGTTTCCACGCAGCGTGAAAGAGTGGAAAGTTTCCACGCAGCGTGAAAGAGTGGAAAGTTTCCACGCAGGAGAAAGAGTGGAAAGTTTCCACGCAGCGAGAAAGAGTGGAAAGTTTCCACGCAGCGAGAAAGAGTGGAAAGTTTCCACGCAGCGAGAAAGAGTGGAAAGTTTCCACGCAGCGTGAAAGAGTGGAAAGTTTCCACGCAGCGTGAAAGAGTGGAAAGTTTCCACGCAGCGTGAAAGAGTGGAAAGTTTCCACGCAGGAGAAAGAGTGGAAAGTTTCCACGCAGCGTGAAAGAGTGGAAAGTTTCACGCAGCGTGAAAGAGTGGAAAGTTTCACGCAGCGTGAAAGAGTGGAAAGTTTCCACGCAGGAGAAAGAGTGGAAAGTTTCCACGCAGCGTGAAAGAGTGGAAAGTTTCCACGCAGCGAGAAAGAGTGGAAAGTTTAAAAAAAAAAAAAGTGTTTTTTATTGTTTCTCCCATGTTTCTCTTTTTCTGTTTTCTCTTTCAGGCGGTCTCCCCCGTATGAGGCCGCACACTGCTCCCATCAAGAAATGGTGCGATCCCTCTCGACTGGTCATTCCAAATTACAGCTGCTCCCCGTTTGTGGACCAGCAGGGCCCGCCCGCCCGGCGCCACAAGCCACTCTCACGGGCCCTCCTGGTCAAGCAACCAGGCCCCTTCTCGAAACGCCAGCCCGCCAAGCTCGGCACTCCTTTGCGGGGGTATTTAGCCATGCGGTTGTCCTATGCTCTTTAGCCTTTGGGGGGTACTCTGGGTTCGGGCCAAACTCCAAGCTCGAAGCCCTCCACCAGGACAGCACACCAAATACGCATTTAAATTTACTCTCCATAAATTATATGTAAGTGTGAACTCGTGAAATCATGTTTTATTAACAAGGTTCGGGAGGAGCACATTCAGATAACTGACACAAGTGGAGAGCACTCAGCTAATCAACAATAAGAGGTATATATACGCAGCAGTCTTACCTCCGGTTATTGACAGTTTATCAGCATCCCTCCATTACCCCTTCTCCACACTTTTAGTTCTGACCACTTACATACACGGGGGGGGATTGGTACTCTGGGTTCGGGCCAAACTCTGAGCTCGAAGTCCTCCCCCCGGACAGCACGCCAAATACGCATTTACATTTACTCTCCATAAATTATATGTAAGTGTGAACTTGGAAAAAATTAGACTTCCTTAGATACCATTTTTTCAAGAATGTGAAAATCCTGTTTTTCAAAGACAACAAACGGGGTGAATTAAAATAAGAAATATTAGTAATTTTATCTTATTTTAATGCTTGTTTTGTCTTATTTTAAATAATTTTAAGTCATCTTCAGTCTGCTTGGAAGTTTGCAGAGGGCCTGGACCTGTTTGAGAACCACTTATCTGGATGAAATAATTTTTGCAATCAGAGCAATATATATACACTCACCTAAAGGATTATTAGGAACACCTGTTCAATTTCTCATTAATGCAATTATCTAATCAACCAATCACATGGCAGTTGCTTCAATGCATTTAGGGGTGTGGTCCTGGTCAAGACAATCTCCTGAACTCCAAACTGAATGTCAGAATGGGAAAGAAAGGTGATTTAAGCAATTTTGAGCGTGGCATGGTTGTTGGTGCCAGACGGGCCGGTCTGAGTATTTCACAATCTGCTCAGTTACTGGGATTTTCACGCACAACCATTTCTAGAGTTTACAAAGAATGGTGTGAAAAGGGAAAAACATCCAGTATGCGGCAGTCCTGTGGGCGAAAATGCCTTGTTGATGCTAGAGGTCAGAGGAGAATGGGCCGACTGATTCAAGCTGATAGAAGAGCAACTTTGACTGAAATAACCACTCGTTACAACCGAGGTATGCAGCAAAGCATTTGTGAAGCCACAACACGCACAACCTTGAGGCGGATGGGCTACAACAGCAGAAGACCCCACCGGGTACCACTCATCTCCACTACAAATAGGAAAAAGAGGCTACAATTTGCATGAGCTCACCAAAATTGGACAGTTGAAGACTGGAAAAATGTTGCCTGGTCTGATGAGTCTCGATTTCTGTTGAGACATTCAGATGGTAGAGTCAGAATTTGGCGTAAACAGAATGAGAACATGGATCCATCATGCCTTGTTACCACTGTGCAGGCTGGTGGTGGTGGTGTAATGGTGTGGGGGATGTTTTCTTGGCACACTTTAGGCCCCTTAGTGCCAATTGGGCATCGTTTAAATGCCACGGCCTACCTGAGCATTGTTTCTGACCATGTCCATCCCTTTATGACCACCATGTACCCATCCTCTGATGGCTACTTCCAGCAGGATAATGCACCATGTCACAAAGCTCGAATCATTTCAAATTGGTTTCTTGAACATGACAATGAGTTCACTGTACTAAAATGGCCCCCACAGTCACCAGATCTCAACCCAATAGAGCATCTTTGGGATGTGGTGGAACGGGAGCTTCGTGCCCTGGATGTGCATCCCACAAATCTCCATCAACTGCAAGATGCTATCCTATCAATATGGGCCAACATTTCTAAAGAATGTTTTCAGCACCTTGTTGAATCAATGCCACGTAGAATTAAGGCAGTTCTGAAGGCGAAAGGGGGTCAAACACAGTATTAGTATGGTGTTCCTAATAATCCTTTAGGTGAGTGTATATCTGACATAATAATCTGAATTACTGTGACAGAATTACACTGAATACAACTAATAAAGCCTGTTAAAATTAATAAAACACTAATATATAACTTAAACTTACATAAAACGCTGATGGAACAGCAGAAATGCAGCGGTAACAAAAATAAAAATAAACTGTAAAATCCTGCACAGGCAGCCTGTGAATCGTTTTCTGAAACAGATTTCCCAAAGCACAGAAAAAGGTTGCAACAAACCTTTCACGTTAAGAAAATTCTGATAATCTTTTTACGACTATAATTGCAACAGTGCATGAGATTATTCATACAACAAAGCGGCGTGTTCATTTACACAATCACTTGAAACCAATAAGAAATGCTCATCCTCCATGCAGCTTGAAATGGCACTGATGCATCTGTCAGTTCTGATTAAGTGGCACAGGAAGTAGAACAATACGGCAACATCTAAATACGCAGCGCACACAGGCATGCGTGCGTCACGGAGTGGCCCAGTCAGCTGAAGAGCTAATTAAAGTTGAACAGAGCGCTATGCTCAAGATAACTCAGAGTGGACAGTTATCGATTCTGCCCAGCTTCTCGTAGCCTTTTTTCCTGCCCTCGCAATCTCGCTCTCTTAAGAAGTTGGCAAGGCTGAGGGATTTCCTGTCACACGGCCAGAGTCTTAGCATGCTGCACAGACTGGTGGGATCTGCTACGGGCTGAGCGCGCTTTCTCTCCACGTTGCTCCTTCATGCAGGTCACGAAGTGACACAGGCGGAGCAATGCAACAGGACCAGCATATGCGACCGCTTTGCATCATGAGAATGCTAAGCTCAAAGGTTCTTGCAGAGTGAGATGAATCAGACATGTTTGCATGTTCAAAAACGTCTAGAGTGCAACAGAATGAGAAAGACACAGCAGTCACATCTGAGTTTTTAAAACTCAAACGTGATGCACAAGCAACATAAAATTTACTGAAACATTCAAGCATATATGATTTGTTTGGTTTCATTTATGGTTGTTCATATTGTTAAATAAATAAAAGGATTTCGCATGTTATATATATATATATATATATATATATATATATATATATATATATATATATATATATATATTATATTATATTATATTATATTATATTACACACACACATATACAACGATCAGGCATAACATTATGACCACCTTCCTAATATTGTGTTGGTCCCCATTTTGCTCCCAAAACAGCCCTGACCCGTCGAGGCATGGACTCGCACTAGACCCCTGAAGGTGTGCTGTGGTATCTGGCACCAAGATGTCAGCAGCAGATCCTTTAAGTCCTGTAAGTTGCAAGGTGGGGCCTCCATGGATCGGACTTGTTTGTTTAGCACATCCCACAGATGCTTGATTGGATGGAGATCTGGGGAATTTGGAGTACAAGTCAACACCTCAAACTCGTTGTGCTCCTCAAACCATTCCTGAACCATTTTTGCTTTGTGGCAGGGCACATTATCCTGCTGAAAGAGGCCACAGCCACCAGGGAATACCGTATCCATGTAAGGGTGTACATGGTCTGCAACAATGCTTAGGTAGGTGGTACGTGTTTCCCAGCAGAACATTGCCCAAAGCATCACACTGCCTCCACCGGCTTGCCTTCTTCCTATAGTGCATCCTGGTGCCATGTGTTCCCCAGGTAAGCGACGCACACACACCCGGCCATCCACTTGATGTAAAAGAAAACGTGATTCATCAGACCAGGCCACCTTCTTCCATTGCTCCGTGGTCGAGTTCTGATGCTCACGTGCCTACTGTTGGTGCTTTTGGCGGTGGACAGGGGTCAGCATGGGCACCCTGACTGGTCTGCGCCTATGCAGCCCCATACGCAACAAACTGCGATGCACTGTGTATTCTGACACCTTTCTATCAGAACCAGCATTAACTTCTTGAGCAATTTGAGCTACAGTAGCTCGTCTGTTTGATCGGACCACACAGGCCAGCCTTCGCTCCCCACATGCATCAATGAGCCTTGGCCGCCCATGACCCTGTCGCCGGTTCACCACTGTTCCTTCCTTGGACCACTTTTGATAGATACTGACCACTGCAGACCGGGAACACCCCACAAGAGCTGCAGTTTTGGAGATGCTCTGACCCAGTCGTCTAGCCATCACAATTTGGCCCTTGTCAAACTCGCTCAAATCCTTACGCTTGCCCATTTTTCCTGCTTCTAACACATCAACTTTGAGAACAAAATGTTTACTTGCTGCCTACTATATCCCACCCACTAACAGGTGCTGTGATGAAGAGATAATCTGTGTTATTCACTTCACCTGTCAGTGATCATAATGTTATGCCTGATCGGTGTATGTATATATATTTGAGAATCATGATTTTTTTGTTTAAAATTTCACAATTCTCGTGAACTGACAACTAAACAAAATGTTTAGTTGTTAATTGCTGCAGTTTACGAAAAAATATTTTTAATTGGTTTGAATGAATGATTTAATGACTCACTCAGAAAGACTTCACTTGTTTGATACTGGATGAATCAACGTTTTTGAATGATTCAATGAGAAATACACTTGTCGCGACCTACTGGTGTAACAATGTAATTGATACATTTATTTGAAGCGTCAAGTTACGATGATTCAAAAGATGATAATGGTGGGAAAAAAATTATTAAATCCTACACTACATATTTTTTGGTGATTTGGGGTATTGCCCATTTTCATTTGATGTTCCCTCATGTAATGGCTCTTGATATCTGTCAAAGTTCAACTAATAAATCTTAATGAACTAACTGTGTTTGCTGAGAGTGTTTAACAAATGTGGCAAGCGTCTGGTTCCTGACTAGCGCTTCCTTCCAAACGCCTGAGAGCTGAAGTAAAGATACAGACACTACAGCGGTTTATTCATCATCTGCCCTATTATGTTCACTGCCAAGTGCTCTACGTGTGGGGCTGTGTGTGGTTTCTGGATCAGATTAGCAGCAGAGGCCATGTGTTGAGATGGGCCCCAGAGGGAGAGCATGCATCTGGTGTTTGGTACTCTGTGGGCAATAGCGAGAGGCTAGAGATGGAGAGACAAACTCACAAACACACACACACACACACACACACACACATTACCATATCCTTCTATCAGCCTCAAAAACCTGCCATGTTCACCATGTAAATGTTACACATTTCTATTCCATAATCTGACATGTTTCTGCATAAAACAGGATATTGAACGAGAAACACTGAAGGACAGAACTTGATTTTATCCATGAGGAGTTGACTGGAAGGTGATTGTAAAATAAGAAAGATTGATGAGAGCAGCTGAAAAGAGTCATTTGGAGGAAGTTTCTGTATTTTGATGAAAGATTAAGATATGCACAAACAAATTGTTTAATGAGACCAGGACCAAAATTACATGAGTTAAGAAAGTAAATAGAGTCACTTTTGACTTCATGATAACTTTTAAGATAACCTGTAATCATAACTGAGTCTACATTTGCTTCCCTAATAAATGTCCTGGTAAGTGCACAATTTCTCAGTATGAATTATGTTTATCTTTATATTGTATGTATGCATGCATGCGTGTAATATACCTAAACCTTTAACAATTTATTTTTAATTATAAACAAGAGTGAAGCTTTCCTTTGCAAACACCACTACTAATATTCATAGCCAATTTTTCAATATCGCTGAGTACTCCATTTGACTCATAAATACGTCACATTACAGAGATTAAATGTGCTGAGGATGGATTGAAATACTAGCTTATACTGCATAATATTCAGTACACTACCTACCAATATACTAAAGCAAACAAAATAGAAGAACTGAGGATAAGGATATATTATGGAAGGATAAATGTTTACAAAAACAGCATGTACAGTTATTGTCCACAGAGGTTTTTAGAGAAAGAATCCTCATTCAAACAGACCCATTGATTTTCATTCAACGCTGCTTTATTTGCAGCCTTAAATGCTGTTGTGGTAATGTACTAAAATTAGCTGCTGTCGTCAATGGGAGGAAGAATGAGCCAGGGGGGTATTTTTCATCCTCAGCCAAAAACTCTCCCAACAGTCCGATATCTGTGGACCTGTTAAAGCACTGTGCAGTTTACTGAGGGCCCCAAAAGATAAAGTAAATGGAAGTAATAGAATAAAGCAAATTATTTTTTGAATAAAGCCTTGCACATATTTTATGTTTAATTAGTTAGTTAAATAATTTTGTTACTCTAATACAGCTCTCAATGATGCCGATGACTTTATCAGGCTTGACTTTTCCCCCAATGGTTGTTCTCTGGTCACACAAACCTGGCAGCCACGGCACTAACCGCTGGGAATCTCATGTTGTTTTAGATCAGATTTTTCACTATAACATCTCTCGGTTTGGCACATTCCCCAGCTGCACGGAGGACTCTATCTGTCCCGTTGAGTTTATGGAAACTGACGATGCCTAAAAACATCACAAAGGGCTATAAAAACAAGATGACTAAAAGATTCAGACAAAAAGATGGGACAAATTCACACTCAGGTTGAGGATTATGGCTGAACAGATTCTATAGGACTATAACTATATACTAGGGATGTTCCGATTGATCGGCATCGGCCGATAATCATATTTTATGACTCGATCGGTTCTCACTAAACTTGGCCGATCTCACGAAGCGATCGCAAGATCATGGAATTTGTATGCATTGACAACCAGCCGTTGTCAGTCACAGAAGACATTGGATTTAAACGCCTTATAGCACATCTTGAACCACGATATCAACTGCCACGGCGCAAATATTTTACCGATGTAGCTCTTCCAGAGTTATATCAAATCGTCTACAACATTTTACTATTGGACAATGTTTAAATACACCTTGTGGGCTGCATCAGACTGCTCCATTTAGTTTTTTTTTTTTATAGTAAGTATCCTGATATGCATAGTGTTATGCAGAAACCCCATTTTAAAGGCATATTAAAATGTTAACTGTATAATGAATTTTTGTGATTATTTAGTACCCTGTTAAAACAATAGGTACATTACATAATTACCATAAAAATGTAACAAAAATATAATAAAGGCAACATTTATAGTATTTTTTTTATCTGAAAAAAGGTTAACAGTGATCAGAGAGCTTACAAATCAGTGAAGCATTGGAATCGGGATCGGTATTGGCCGATCACCAGGACAAGAAATCGGTACTCGGTATCGGCTGTAAAAAATCCTGATCGGAGCATCGCTTTGCAGTGAGATTAAAAACAAAGGAATATTGTAGAGCAAAATTGTGTAGACTTTTTACTTTGTGCTTTATCAACATTAAGTGACACTGTGAGTCACAAAATCAAAGACCCTCCAGTCAATGAAATCTGATCATAAATGTCAAAGGCAGGGCAAACACAATCAAATCATTGATTATCTGGTGATATAAAATTAACCAACATGGGTTTAATTGTATTTGCAAAAATGTTAATTTGCTCATTAATTTTCCTAAAGAGCATGCCATTAGAGTTTCACGACCTTTCCTTGTCTTGACAAATAATAATAATAATAATAATAATAATAATAATAAAATATAACTCTGGAGTGCTTTTAAAGGAAATGCACAAATATAAATAATAATAATAATAATAATAATAATAATAATAATAATAAAATATAACTCTGGAGTGCTTTTAAAGGAAATGCACAAATATAAATTAAGGAAATGCACAAATATAAATAATAATAATAATAATAATAATAATAATAATAATAATAATAATAATAATAAAATATAACTCTGGAGTGCTTTTAAAGGAAATGCACAAATATAAATAATAATAATAATAATAATAATAATAATAATAATAATAATAATAATAATAAAATAACTCTGGAGTGCTTTTAAAGGAAATGCACAGATATAAATTAAGGAAATGCACAAATATAAATAATAATAATAATAATAATAATAATAATAATAATAATATCACTCTTAAGTAATTTTAGAGGAAATGCACAAATATTATCATCATCATTATTATTACTGAAATGTATATTTATGCATTTCCTTTAAAAGCTTCTAAAAGAGTTATATTATACTATTTTTATTATTATTAACATTTATAAATCTAACTTTAAGTAAATGCAAAAATATATATTTTTTTAATTAATAATAATAATAATAATAATAATAATAATAATAATAATCACTCTTAAGTTCCTTTTAGAGCAAATGCACAAATATAAATTTTGAATACTATTAAAAAGCTGTGAAATAATTAGGTATCATTTTAGCTAAATTGCCCAGACCTACATCACCTAGTATCGGGTGTTAACAGTCGGATAGACAGAGACGTCCTAACAGGAGTTGCCTAATGTCTGTGTTAGTGTGATGAGACACGTTCCCTTAATAAACAAACACATTAAATATATTAAAGCTGCTAGACACTCCATAAAACTAACTCGGCATAAATAAAGCTGCTCATCACAGCATGTCACTGCATGTTTCTGTGCAAGAAACAAATGGCAACCGCTGGAAAATTAGATGCAACAAATCACCAAACCCTTTTCTCAGCAGCCAAATCGTTCGGTTTATGCTGGATAGATTGTGGACTATAAAACAGTGAGACGTGGCTGCCAGGTCTTAACATGAGAAGCAACAGGCAGAGATAATTACAGCGTTACGCTCTCCTCTGGAACCTGAATTACATCCAAACACAATGCCTTTCTTTCTTTCTTTACAGGAGAGACTCAAACATATTTTCCATTGTATAAGCATTTCACTTGAAGCAGGCAACAACACAAACATTCTCACCGTTGTACGTCACTCTAGGTTTTGTCAAGCACATGACCAGATGAAGGTCCATTTCATCTGAAGAGATAAACTTGGAGCAGACGGGGCACTTGAAACCTGTGGAGAAAAATAAAAGGAAAATAATATGAGCTCACAATGAGTTTAGGACTGCAATGAAAAATCAATAATGGGCTGTTCACACACAGAATGTGTTTTTGCATTTAAAACTGCGAGATGCAGTACAAAGAAATGGAGAAAAAAAAAAATGCAAGGCGAGTTTATTAAAGTTCAACTTGACACTAAACACATGGCGCTTGTGTGCGAGATGCTGTACAAGATGCGAGTGCAGAGACATCCATGTAGTGAATTTTTACATAGAAAAACAATTGGAAAAACAGCACAGTTGAATTCAAAAACACATTGACGCAAGTGTTTTTTGCTAGTTTCAGCCCGGCGCAGTTATCACTTTTTACGTCCAGCGCCACGTTGTTTAAATAGCAAATGCACTCGAGCCCATCTGTTCGCCCATGGGCGTGCTGGTCTGAAAATGAGGTGCATTCAGGCACATTGTTGGCGCATTGCTATTTTGAGGCAACTGAAATCAACTGCGCCATTGACCAACAAAAACCTAGTCTAAAATCAATAGCGCAGTATTTTTTGTGTTATTTAAAGGGAACGTTAGTAATATGCGCCTATAGGTGGGTGCACAACGCGTGTACACTCTGCTTATTACACACACAGGGCAGCAGCACACAAACATTTTTAAATATTAAAAATAAAAGGATTCCTCTCTGGAGAAGCGTTCAGTCTTTCCGCTCGCAAATTCCGCCATGTAAAGAGCCAATCCGCCGTGGTGCAAGCGCAACTGGCTTTTAAAGGGAATGGGAGATGAGACTCTGATTGGTTTATTGCACGTTACACCCAAAACACACCCATTACTCATTAAGAGACTAGGGACAACCCTTTTGGACCATGTGCCTGGCACGCCGACCGTTTTTTCCATCGTTAAACTAGCAAAAGTGCATTCGGACACGCCCTAAGTGCACCTGCACCATGCGCTTCAGACCATGCGGTCAGATCATTAAAATAGGGCCCTCTATGTGAACAGTCCCTAAAAATCTTAGTTTTGAGATGTGTTGTAGTGCCAAAGACCTGAGTTTTTTGTGTTTATCTGACAATAGTTTTCTCAAATGAAATGGTGTGAAATGGCAGACGCTGAAAACACCATGAGCATCACGCATGCTTGAGTAAGTGTAGCAGACATGCAGAACAAGCAGGTTTCATATTTCAATAGCAGTCTTTTGTGTGCTTTAATTTTCACAGACACTAGGCCACAAGGCAATTTATTTAAGTGTACAGCCCTACTTTTGATTTATTCATTCAAATTTTGGCAAAAATTCTGTGTTCTACAGTAAATTCCATTTTTATGACTGGATTCCACAATTCTGTCTGCATTTTCCACAGAATCACAGAGCCTGTGTGCAGGAAAAAGATGATGATCAGCTGACCAACCAGAAAAGGTTCATAGGGCTCTAAAAGACAAGGCCAAGCATGAGACAGAAAGTGAAACAGACACAATAAAGTGGGATTGTTTTGCATGGATTGAGTCGGGTCGTCTCAGTGTGGGCAGCTGAAACACACAGGCTAAATACAGCTGAACTATGACAATACGAGACATTCTCTGAGTCTGGATGAACACGCTCAATGATATGATTCACTGGCAGCTGCACTGAGAAGAGGTCTGATGGCGTCTTGTGACACCACTGACCCGTGACGACCTTGTGACAAAATTTTACAGTTGCTTGAATGCGACATGCATTGCAGGTGTTCTGCATAAATGTGCTATTGAGGAAGAGGAGACACAAATGACAGCTTGACATCTTTCACAGTCAAAAAAAAGGCTATGTGGAGACAAATCCACTAAGGCATAATTTTCTTTTTACTGAACTGCTAAATGAGGACCCTACAGAATTTAAGACATTATTACTGCAATATTGTTTTGTAAAGCTGATTCGAAACAATGTCCACTGTGAAAAGTTCTATATAACTAAAATTGGATAATAATTTATCTGATTCAGAAAAATATAGAATATCTGTTGTTTTACAGGGACTTCAACTTCATCTAGGTGTCTTCCAAACTTATTTTGTCAGCCTTATAAAGTAAAATATTTACATGAAGTACCCACTGAAGAACCCACCGAGATTTTAAGTTAATATTGTAATAATTCAAATGACATTATTCGGTAAAACTGAAATCTTTTTACAATTAGAGAAATAATAATTATTATTATTACTATTACTAAGCTATTATTATTATTATTATTATTATTATTAATACTATTATTTTATTTTGATTAATTGTGCAGCCCCATTTTTTATTTTACATTAAATGTAAATTATTATTATTTTTTTTTTTTTATCAATTCTCAAATCCTCATTTGGAAAACCCTGCATTAACAAGTCTAAAATGGGTCATGGAGAGCATGTAAAAACAACGCTAAATGCAAATAATACAAATGCAAATAGCCATATAATCATACATAGTTATTATAGATTATGCAACTTGCAAGAGTGTGATCAAGATATCAACCACTCAAACAGACATGCATTTGACTGACCTCATCCATATAACTATTAAAGGTGTAGTGTGTAGCATTTATGAGGCTCTATTGACAGAAATGCAATATAATATACATAACTATGTTTTCAGTGGTAAAAAAGACCGTACATAATGAACTGTTATGTTTTTATTACCTTAGAATGAGCCATTTCTGTCTACATAAACCTCGGGTCCCTACAGTTAAATCGCCATTTTGCACCGTCATGTTTCTACAGTAGCCCTAAACGGACAAACTTCTCTACAGAGCACTAGCTACTCTCTGCTGTCTCAGACGACGCCATTTTTGTCCTGTGTCGGCCACCATAGCTTCTCTACGGTTGCAATTCACAACCAACTTTTGACTGGATATTCAGATTTCCAAAGTCTGTGAAAACCCCCGGATCGCAGCCAAATTGGTCTTGTTGTGGTTGCCGATGCTTGTTAAGTATGAGCAGGTCAGCAATGTATTCTGAGCCCGTCTCCAGCAGTCACAGACACTGAAATGGTTTCAAACTAGGGTTGTCAAAAGTACCGGTACTTTGGTACCAAGTTGGTACTGAAATTTAAAAAAATGTGACGATACCAGCATTTCCCCCTAGCACTGCTGAGTGGATTCTGATTAACTTAAACACCTCTGATTGGCCATTGTGTTCACGTGCTCAACAGATACATGTCTGTGATTGGCTACAATGATCAACGCTTCAAAAACATGTTGTAAAATAGACATCTTTGACGCTCTTCACAGATACACACGGGAGTATTTGAAAGCAGCTGTCTATCATATTTCAGTACCGACTTGGTACCGAAGTACCAGTACTTTTGACAACCCTATTTCAAACCTGTTTGATATTATCGCCACATGATCTTGTAGTGTGTGCAATGCAACGACAAGGTGAAACTAATCTAGCCAATCACAGTGCAGAATGGTATAAATAGAAAAATCTTGTAATCACTTGAATTATGAAGGAATTTATGTGAGAATTTTTTTTCTACTGTTGGCCGGGACTGCCTCTTGACCAAATGTCTTGTAGTTTGCTCATTTAAAAATAATAATAGCTTGTTAAGGGAATCTTTAAGTGGAATCACAATCAATCAGAATCATGTATACACGTCTTTCACTAAACTTCTGTTCCTAAAGAACATTAACAAGGCCTGAAAACGAACACTAGTTGAGGAGTAGACTGGATTGGCTAAACAGGGATCATAAAAGCGCACTTTAGGCTATCTGATTTCTGAAAATAATACCAGGCTGTAGAGTAGAATGAGTCAACAATGTTTACCTGCGCCAGGTACACAAAACCTGCTTTAAACAGTGGACAAAAGCAAAGTTGAAACCCGACTCCTGCCCATCTGCTCTCATTACAGCTGTACCAGTGTTTAATGACTTCAACAACTGTGGCACATTGTACAACGGTCACTAAGTGCTGAGCATTATTTACTGTGTAAACTATTACTGCTGGAGCACTCCTGAGAGACCGCCGGCAGAGTAATAGTAGCAGTTACCCCTGCTGGTAAATCGGCCATCAAACCTATTGGCTTCATCCCATGGCTGAGAGAACAATAACCATAAAAAACAAAAAAACTTTAGGACCCAACAGAGGATGTTAACATTCAAATCTGTCACTCCAGCGCAGAGTAAAATCAAACTTCTCATGTTACTTGTGCTGTAACAATTTCACACTCCTCTGTGCATATTGCATAATATGTTTTGGCAAGCTACAGTACATCTCTTTTGCTGATTGAATTATATAGGGCAGATAAATTTGGACAGAAAAAAAAAAAATGGCACAGATCAATAGCTGGGTTTCCATCCAAACGTGAAGTGAATCTTTTCAAATTTCACAAAAAAATATTAAAAAATACAAATGTGTTTCCATCTAGTTCTTCGAGCGGATGACGGTGGTATTGGTAACCTAGTAAACCAAGAGTAAATAAAGCAAGACACGCATCGAAAAGGGAGACAGGACTGCAATTAGCTACGATTGGGCAAGTTATTAATTTACTAGCAGTGCAGCTTGCAATCGCCAAATTGAATGCTATGCACAGAAGAAATGCAGAATTTTTGATGAAGGCACTAGCAGCAAGGGCAAAGACAGGGAAAGACAACGTAAGCAGGATTTTTGGGAGGGCGTAGTGACCAGATATTTTTTACTCACAAACTTTGGCTATGACATTTCAAAATGTCAGAGTGCACATTTGAAATGTTATGCAACATTATTGACACCATCAGCGGAAACAGCCGATTAGTCACGTGGGTTTAATGTTCGCTACATCAGAATTTATTCGTTTCCATCTCCCATTATTCGCATTAACTCTTTTCGCACATATCAAAAACCACCTCAAGCGAGTGTAAAACCTTTTTTGCAAATGAAGGGATTTTTTCCCGAAATTTTGCGTTTCCATCACTTGTTTCTGATGCAATACTTCAAAATGCGCATAAAAACAGGGTGATGAAAACTAGGGCTGGACCCGAATATTCGTTCGTGGGTTGGTATTTGATTTTCAATTTTGGGATTTGAACACTCTTTTTTTTTTTTTTTTTTTTCCCCACACACTTGGCATCCACCTCGAAACAGTTCTCATTCGCGCTTGAATATGTTTACACTATAAAATACAATACAAAATACAATACTCTTTTTTTACAATTATCTTATATAGCCTAGCTGTTTTTAATAGGATGGACAGTTGAAGGAACCCAACCTCATTATACTTAATAAATATATTTGCTTTTTCTTAGCCTACTAAAGTGTTCCCTGCAACTGAGTATTCTCTGTCTAGAGCGCACAACTGCATGAGCTTGACTGGACAGAAGCGCATGCCTGAGCTTGTATTTTGGGTTAAGCTCCGTTGGTTTGACATTGTGGAAAATAGAATAATAGAAACAAAATGTATTAGCCTTTTTACCCGTTAGGGATGTGATGGTGAGGAAATTTTCCAACCGGTTAATCGATGTGTGACAACACCGGTAATACCGGTATCACCAACAGGGGCTTTTAAATCGCTAATTCTAAACCGAAAGTAAAATGCGCACGGCCGCTCGGGCATTCATAACGGAGCGAAGCAAAGCAAGTGTTTTCAATGAATTCCTATGGAAGTTAAGCTTCCACAGGGATGAACTAAAAACGCGCCAGTGGACACGCACCGTGAATGACAGTGTGGCCGTAAATGAGTGTGCACTGTGCGGCCGTGAATGAATGACAGTGCAGCCGTTCGCATTTTACCTTTGGTTTAGAATTAGAGCCAATTCTGTACTCTAACTCAACTAAATTATTTTATTACTATAAAAAAAAAAAACTAAACGACGGAGGGGAGCGGTGCCACGGTGGGTAAGTGATGTAATCGGTGTTGCACCTGAACACCGGTAACACCGGCAACACCGACTATCGCAGCAAGCCTATTACCCGTTATTATCAATCTAAATTAATCTACTGCGAAATGCTTGTTAAAACTCAAACGTGAGATTTTACTGGGACGTAACAGACCTGTGTTTTGTATCACTAGTGCAGTGTCCGTTCTCGGAGCATATAAGCCCTGCCTGTGTAAGGCGCGCCGCATGTTGTATGTTCAGCCCCCTCCCTCCGAAGCTTCGAATATTGGTGTTGATTACTACTGAAGCTTCGAAGCTCAAAAAAAGGTATTCGAAGCAGCCTGAATGGAAACATAGCTAATGTTTATCTCAACACGCTCATCATGATATCCAGAATTGTAATTGATGCAAATTAGAATTTAACGGCAATAGAAAATTTATTAATCTGTAATAGGGATGCACTAAAATTTCGGCTACTGAAAATTTTCGGCCGAAACTACTTTTGGTTTCGGGCCAAAACGCTTTTGAAGGGCCAAAACTGTGATAATTAGCACTTCTCCAATGGCCCATTTTGACCTTTCCGCATCTATTTTGCTCACACAACTGTTGATAAACTACAACAGTTAAACGTATTATCTGTGTGGAATCCAGGGCTGCATTGACAATATCGATTTCTTGATTTTAATCAATACTAATATGGATTCTTAAATCTCAAGATCAATCTTTTAGTCTATGCTGTTTTCTGTTGATGCATAAACAAAACTTTACTAAACATTTGTAGCACGCTTGCCATGCGATAATCACATTATAGGTGCAGTATGTAATACTGACAGCTAGTGGTTGAAATGTCCGTCTCTGTTGTATACTGACTCATGTAAATAAATGCTGGAACATAACTATAGACAAAACTTGGATACGTTCATGAAAGTAAGAAATTAAGAGAAGTAGGAAGTATTATAGTACATTTTTTCAATGCAATCTATTGAACAGATGGGTGGAAAACAGGGATTCATTTTATGTGTTAAATAAAGAAAAAATTCCTTAAAATAGACTGTTAAAAACTTCTGCTTAAACTTGCTAAAGAGCAAATAATCCATTAGTAATGTTGACAAGTGAGTTGACTTCAACAATAAGACAATTACTGTCAGACTGCAAATTAAATGATACAATCTGCAATTGATGTCTGCACACACCTCATCACCATCATTTGTTTTTCAGACACTAAAAACAACTATCTGCTCGGTCTGTACATTTCATCATCAGCTTCAGACGTCTCATGGCGGCAGCAATAAATAAACACACGAGTCATGTGACTGACACAGAAGTTCATGGGAAGTGAACTTCAGGGAGTCGAGTTGGTTGACATCAGTGAAACACAAGCTGTATTGAAACATACACAACAGTGGTCTATATTAAATCATAAGATAAACAGATAAAAAGCTGATACAACACTGAAGAATTCATTAATCTACAATTTAACCCATTAACAAACGAAACCATAATTATATAATCAAAACTGACACAAATTAGCACTATTGGTACATTTGGAAAAGTTCTTCCAGAAAGCAGAATAAATCTGTGTTTGAGAGCTGATCTTTATAGATACATATATGTTGATTCAAATACACAACACTGGAAGGTGGTCTCTATATTAAAGCATATAAGACAAAAAAGGAGATAAAACATCTAGGCCTACAGTTTAATCCATCAACAGTTCACCCATAATGAAACTATCAAAATCGACACAAATTGGCACTATTAGTACATTCTGAAACTCTTATGACAAGCATCAGTACCTTCACATTGCAGTGTCTTGCATTTGTCACCTTTCATTTGCCAAGGAATACAAGACAATAAAAAACGTCAACACTATCATAAAAACTATGCCGTCGCTTCTAAAAGTCCAGTCAGCAAGAATGTTTAACTTTTAAAAGTGCAGGCCAGGTTGGCAGGTGGCACTAGTCCATCTCAGTTTTATTGATCAGCACCTGGCTCTCCCTGCTGGACAAACCCACTTCAGTAATCATGAATTCAGAATATTTCAGAGCGTCTGAGCAACGGCATCTCTCACAGTGAGACCAATGCTGTTCACACATGCAGCTCTGTGAACACGCTCACTGGGATTAATGACTGTGTCTGCAGAGGAAGCAGAGTAAAGCAAAGAGGCCGAGCTCCTCGGGGAGAAGCGCACGCGAATGGTGAATTATGTAAAGACTGCATTCTCACTTACAGTCGTCTCTCTCCTGGGAAAGGACGGAAGCTGTTGATTTTTGCAGGAAACTATCATGGAAATACAGACTGAAGGAATGAAAACATTTATCTGTGGTGATCATGCAATCAGACAAGTAGCCTACAACACACACACTATACGCTCTCTTTCTTTAAGGGCATTCAAAGGGAGTCAAACAAGCTTTAAGGTCCGTGCACACTGAGCCTGAAATTTTCGTATGCGTTGCGTATTCGTCATCCTAAATATTTAACTGTCAAAAGACCTCTCAAAATGTTTGCTACGGATGCGAAAAATGCAGTAAATTAAACTTGATCCAAATTTTTTTATGACGGACGAAAGTTTTGGAGGCAGTGTGTAAACGTGATTGACACAATGTGAAGTCGTATTTATTTTTTAACGTGCGAAAATTTCGGACAAAAATTTCAGACTAGCGTGCAAGGACCTTTACTGTCATGATCAAGGTTTCCTTTGTCTACAGGAATTTGTTATGGCAGCACTATCTATAATGTTTTCACTCTTCTGCTTCTAATATTTTCATCTGCAAAAGTCATATATAGTATAAGAAAAAGTCTGCTAAATAAGATGTTAACGTTAAGACTAGGGCTGGGACGATACACCCATCTCCCAATTATGCCTCCTTCTCTTCCATCCCGTCTCTACTTTAAGACCAAACCCCATCTGACCTGCATAACTGCTTATCCCAGCGTTCATGTGCAGTTATTGAAACTGTCAATAACTGCAGTTATTGTCTCTGTTCAGATGGGGATGAAAACCCATATAAACCTACCTACTGAGAGCCAGATATAAACAACGCAGTGATAGTGGACAGTTTACTTACTTGTTTTGTTCTTGAGGCATGAAATCAGGAACTGGGAACTATCAGAGTGGGTGCACAGAAAAGATGCATTTGCACAGCGTTTTTTATGCAGCTCCAATGCTGAAGTGAGTAATTTGTGTGCATGATCAAATGCAACAGCCAAAACAATGCCTGATTTCCCAAATATTCTCCATATCTGTCATTGGTTGGTCAAATAGATAGTCCCACCTTCAAACTCACCCCATTGGATGAGTCAATGTTGTGATGCTCAAACAAACAGATATATGTTTTGAAAGCATCGCAGAGTCATAGTTTTTCATATAGGAAACCAAACTAACCATGACCTGCTTGACTCACTCTGACCGTTAAGCTGATAAACAAGGGTTTTTTTATTAATTTTTTAAAAATTAAAAACTCAGCTCTACACAAGAACCACACCTGGAAGTTGATTCTAATGCACAGTCAATAAATACAGTATGCTATATACTGATAGTGAACAACAGACTGTGTTTGTTCAGGATCTGAGGCTAAAGCTTAATATCTCCATTGCGTCAGGTGTCTTTATTAAACCTTTAATCGCCACATCTTCTCTGACAGAGATCCATGTCTCTGGCAGCAGACGGTATCTCATCAGCAGCGGCGTCTGCGCAGGGTCTCGCGCTCTCACCGTGCGTGTGTGACTGACGTAACCAGGCTAAAATTAAATCGCTGAGACAATGACGAGCACACAGGCAGCAGAACGCTGGCTAGACAAAGACAACAATACCACAGGGTTCGGCCTGCAATTTCCCTTTTCATCCACAGTAAGGAAATTGATCAAGTTTGAGGGAGTGTAAAGAGAGCTGATAACTGATCTGCTTCTTTACAGATATATATATATATATATATATATATATATATATATATATATATATATATATATATATATATATATATATATATATATATATATATATATATATAAAATATATTAAAGAGAGAGAGAGAGAGCTTATATAAATGTATATAAATTATCAAAAAAAAAAAAAATTTATTTGTCCCCCTGAAGTCTTTATAGTATATAATACTACAATATAATATACATCAAATTTAGCCTTAATAGACCTTTTATGACTATTTTCCATTCTTGTTTTTGCTGTTGAAGGCTGGATCACACTGCCCCGACAAACAACAAATATTTCAGTTCTAAAAATGTAGAGTTCATTTTCATAGTACATCAACAATTTTATAGGGCCCTAATTTAAAGTGAGCTGACCTACTGCTGATAGTAGGCATGCTATTGACAAGGTGACAAGAAAATTACATTAATTCACAGAACTGAAATAAGGTGAAGGCGTTCCATTTTACACACACACAAACAAACAAACAAACACATGTAAAGGTTTTCTGGGAGGTTTTAATCTGGATTGTGCCCTATAATCCCTCTGCCAGATAGATTTCAGCACAGCTACAGCCACATGGAGCACGTCTACAATACTGTGTGCTTGAATGGCTAATTCAGTTTATCTATCAATGGTGAGAGTAGGGCTCTCCAAAAAAAATCAAATTTTTAGCTCACATCGGACACAGATCGGAATTTATTGCACACGTGTAAACACAAAAATCAGCGCAAGATCAGATTTTTTCGCATCCGTTCTGAGCCACTTCCAAATTTGGTTTTAAATCAGATACATATCCGATATCTGGACATCTGACCTACGTCTAAACATGTATATCTGATTCCCCTTTGAATTCCAAGCCACCACAAGGCAAGGGCGACGTGTTTGCCCACAAAGATAGCATTTTAATGTCATATTATGAAGCAGATGTGCCTGTAAGCGCTCGCCCTAAAATTCACTGCTTTTTTTACTGAAGTGGAAACTTTATAGTTAAGAAATTGTGCACACGCAGAAACATTTAGGAGCATAGAAACCTGGTTTTCAACCACTGCACCAGGAAAACATTATAGGCTATTTCTCAGCAATAAGGTGATAACTTCGCTGTTTTTGTAAATAAACTAACAAGCTTCACTATTACATATAGACACACTCAGGTAATTCACACTCATATCTATATCTCTCTCTCGTTAATTCCTTTGAATTTATTCAAATAAATGAAATCTTACTGCACTACTAAAACAACAAACAAAAATGACCATTATTTTCCATGACAGCTTTTAACGCATCCATGCTGGCAAATAATCGTGGCCACCCAACGTGAATTATATAAATAATTTTAGTACGGCCTTTCAAAACCAGAGGGTCTACCATGTGCATAGTAAAGCGATCATAAACAGAATCATTTTGGGCGAAAATATCAGATCTGTGCATTAAGACTTGTAGTGTAAATTGCAGCCTATATGGTTTCTATGATATTTGTTATGAAAAACAGTAGCCTGAATACATTTTTACTATAAATAAAAATGCTAAAATGCTATATTATAAATACAAATGCAAAAAAAAACTGCAATTATATTCCATTACTTTAATACATGGCTATATTTTGTTATAATTGCATCGAGGAAAAATTATATTGCGATAATTATCGTTTTATCGCCCAGCCCTAGGTGAGAGACATTATGCACTTTCATGGTCAGAAAGAAATAAAACAACAAAATTATAGACTGACACGCATAAAAATAAAAAAAACGCATGAGCGGTACGGCACGCTTGAAGGTCAGTCATATTGATGGAGAGGCCGATTCAAGTGAGGGTCCTGAGGAGATATTTATAATTCATAAAGCTGTCAGCACTGCCTAGCAGATGGACGGGCGAATAAAACAGGTGTTAAGTGTAAAAAAATGTCAGCGGTGTCCTGCTGTAAATGATCGTAAACATGCTACATTTTGACAAGGTGACACAACTTCACCTCATAGGTCTGAATGAAGGCGAGGAAGCGCTTAATACATACACACATTAACTTTTTCTTCCATGGACAATAATTTATTGGATTCACCCACATGCACTTTTCCTTACAGCCAATGTAAATGAGAATGGATGCTCTAAATTAAAAAATCAAAACAAAAACAAAAAGAGTCTTGCAAGTATCATAAGTCAAAGAGATTTCTTCGCTCTATCGCCCAGCCCTAGATATCACAAACCTAGTGATGTTGAACATACACTGTGTATTCTCTGACTATAGAAATGAGAACGCTGAGGAAGAGAAAGTAACCTATTCAAATCACCTGACCAACAGCAGGTTATCTGCAGTTCCTGTTTACAGCTTAGACAGGAAGTGACCATCTGACCAGCATGTAAAACAACCAACTGCAGTTTGCTTTTTAAAACAGCGTTTAGAGGTCATTAATACTGAAATCAGACAGAACTCAAACCCTAATTGAACAGGACGAGTTTTCACAGAGGAGGTCATTTCTGATTCACAGATGTACTTTGTGATTTCAATCTCGTCAAATCAAACACATCTGTACTTTTTCCCCTCACAAAACCACTGAAATTACAGAGCAAATTACCTACTGTCTTTGGGAAAACTCTGACACATCTAATCCTGTCTGGAAAGCCAATCAGATTGAAGAATTCTATTTTATGCAAATGATAGGTGATAGCGGAGACTACTAATGGGAGAGCAGAGTTGGATATCGGAATCATTACTATAAAGTTAGCGAAGAAAGGGCATAAAAAAAGGGCAGCCCAGGGGATCTCAACTCTGCCCCTCAAGGTCCACTTGAAGAGTTTTGCTCCAGCCCTAATCAAACACACCTGAACAAGCTAATCAAGGTCTTCAGGATTACTAGAAAGTTACAGGCAGGAGAGTTTGATCAAGGTCAGAGCTAAACGCTGCAGGAAAGTGGACTCTTCCGGTGCTCGCTATGCCCCACCTCTCCCGCTATATAAACCATCTAAAATGCTTTGAATAATCAATCATACTACTAAAACTAAATGTAATATGATGATTTAAATGGTGTTTGCGCTTTTACTTTGATGCGCTTCAGATGATCAATGCAAGAAAGCGTGTCAAAATGACGATTTGTTCTAAATCGCAAGAAAGCGTGTCAAAATGACGATTCCCAAACTGTAAATGGTTAGTTCATCCAAACATTTTAATTCTGCATTACTTGTGTTTTTTTTTCGCACGTCATACAAGCATTTGAACGTCTGTGTTTACTACAGTATGCACGTCGTTGTAAATCATTGTGTCTCTTCAGAAGACTTGGATTTGGATTAGACCACGCCACTGATTATTTTTACGATGCCTTTATGACATTTTTTGTATCTTTTAAGTTTTAGAGGACTTTAAATGGAGGGACAGAAATCTCTCAGGTTTCATCTTCATTTGTGTTTGGAAGTTGAACGAAACTCTTGTAGGTTTGAAACAACATGAAGGTGAGCACATGACTGAAATGTACATTTTTGGGTGAATTATACCTTATAAATACAGTAAGCTGAGCACTGGATAAAACTAACTATATTGTGAATAATATCGTTTACATCAACGATGCATATCGTCGCATTTTTATATTGAGATATCTCGATATAATGATGTATAATTACACCTCTAGGGACGAACAAAGAGGAAGCAGATTTTTTAAAATCACAAAGCACTTCACCTGTGAGTTTAAGGACCTCGTGAACGCAGATGCAGATTAGATGGTGATTATTCAGCAATCAGGAGTCACTTGAGTGCAGCAAACCTGCCATAAAACCAAACCTGTGGGAAACTGAGAATCAACTGGCGACGGCATCTAATGTGCCATATGCAGTCAGTGAGAGAGACAGGACACTTTCTCTAAGTGCTCAATTAACTATGAGCCTGTCTGCACGCTGCACATCTAAAGGCACAATTTGCGTTTTGAACATTCTGGTCGCTTCATCTGGCAAAAATGCCAGTCTTACTTCATCTGAAAGGTACAAATCCAACCCATTGGGTGCAATTTGACTAAAATCAAGATAACAGTATAGAAGGCATAAATCAAAACCAAAACCATGTATATAGCCTACTGTACATATAAGATAAGTTTGCCTTTTTAGCACTATTTTAAACTTTTCTTGGGTTAAATTATATTCACTTTTGTGTGCTTATATAAGTATCTAGTTATCTAGTGTTTGATCATGTCTAAATATTTATTAAAATGCAAAACTTAAAAAATAAGTAAGCCGTTATGATCTGAAATACTTTTTTGAGCAACTAGACTAGATAGGCCTACATGTATATTTATTAAAGAGCCATACAGGCACCTACTGGGTAATGGCATTACAAATGAAAATTATTAATTTTCAAGCCACAAAATGACACTAATTTGCAAAGGAATTCTCTATTTTAACCTTAATTACTACACAAATAATAAAAATATTAGAAGAAAAATATTTTAAGTGATCATTAATGGACCATAATTATTGCACAAATAGTATTTAGTACTAAAAGATCTCCTCAAAACATTCAATAAACATTATTGAACTAAAATATAGAACATTTATTTAATTGAAAATAGTTAAGGTGTATGGTTACATTTGACCACCAATGAGTATGAGTGTGACCAATTAGTAAGGAATACCTGAGGGGTAAATACAAGAAAAACATTAACATTAATGTTAACAATGTTGCATCTCCATCACTCTCCATAATAAAATGATACTGTAAATGTGGTCAACGTAATAATCAATGCACAGTATACTGTACTGTTTACCAAAAATGGCTGCAAATGCTTGTATAGTGAAGCTGTTGTCTATCCGCTTAAGCCATTCAAATGTATTGACAGCGCTGGTTTGTTTGAGAGCTCAATGAACCACGTGACCGCGCGTGCCTCCGGGAGATGAAAGCATGTCGCAACTCTGTTTTTCAACGGCTCTGACTTAACTGTTATGCCACATTAACCAAAACGGTATTTATTGTTTGAATTTCGTATTAAAACTTTAAAAAAAAAAAATGTAAAAGCTTAGACTTTGTTTCATATCAAAATCAGGTTTGGCAATTTGGCGTGAGATTTACTTGGGCAGAGTGAGAGCGTGAGACAGAGCCTGAAAGCGTGTGTCTCACACCAAATGCGTGAGAGTTGGCAACCCTGTAGAATACCTGGATGACCTACTAAATTTGCTGAAATAAGCAGTAAACAACAGAGCCTTTTTTTTTTTAAACATACCATTTGCTATCAGATTTCAACGTGCATAGTTAATTTTGCATCATTGCAACCAATAATATCCTGTATTCCTGTAGCTGAAACAGTAGAGCATTGTGCTAGCAATGCCAAGGTCATAGGTTTGATTGCCAAGAAGGGCATGAACGGATCATACGTATACCTTGAACGCAATGCTTAGCATCTAAGATTTAAAAAACAAAGAATCTCTAAATGTAATATATAACGCTGTTTCAAGAACATCTGAACGGAGCAGCAGTAATGATGGAATACAGTGCTGTGCGCCTGCCGCCTGCTTGCAGAGATAATCACACGACTTAAAGAGTGTAATAAGATTAAATCCCTGCCTTTATGATGCTCAGATGATCTAAGCACTCATGCATACCGTTCACCTAACCATATGACTATGAGAATTTCAACACTATAAAAGGCCTGTGGAGTAACAAATCAAACAATCTTTAACAATAGACATTGTACAAGAGCACAATGTGGTGCGTATCTTAAAATAAGATAGTCATATACAAATGAGTGTCGCAAAAGATCATGAGCAGCTCTTCCTGCAAATGACGAGTCTATTTAAAGCTGCAAGTCTTCACGAGCATTTTCATTTCTCTAAATCTACTTTTGTAGATTTCCTACATGAGTAGTGTGCTTAAATGCATGGTAGGGAAAAAAATGCTTTTAATTGAGCGAAAAATCACACAGAATCAGACAGATAACAGCTGGCTAAACACAAAAATGGCCTTCTCGTTTCAGGAAATCTAATTTCAGTTCAAATGCATGATTCAGACCTGCTAACTCACTATTACCACCTTTCCACCAACACATCTGGCACCGAACCGCTGTAGAAAACAAAAAAACTAGTTTACTCCCATTATAATCATCAAATCTCATGCAGATGCACCAGATACTTTATTTGCCCGTCCATAAAAAAAAAATTATTTTAATGATTTTTACTTGTGACCATTCATAATAATAGCTCTGCTGATGTTCTGCACTAGTGTCCAGAGGTCATGGATACAGTTACAGTATTAAGTGTAATATCCGTGGCAGAAAATATACATTTTATATATATATTATTTATATATATATATATATATATATATATATATATATATATATATATATATATATATATATATATATATATATATACACACACACACTCACCTAAAGGATTATTAGGAACACCATACTAATACTGTGTTTGACCCCCTTTCGCCTTCAGAACTGCCTTAATTCTACGTGGCATTGATTCAACAAGGTGCTGAAAGCATTCTTTAGAAATGTTGGCCCATATTGATAGGATAGCATCTTGCAGTTGATGGAGATTTGTGGGATGCACATCCAGGGCACGAAGCTCCCGTTCCACCACATCCCAAAGATGCTCTATTGGGTTGAGATCTGGTGACTGTGGGGGCCATTTTAGTACAGTGAACTCATTGTCATGTTCAAGAAACCAATTTGAAATGATTCGAGCTTTGTGACATGGTGCATTATCCTGCTGGAAGTAGCCATCAGAGGATGGGTACATGGTGGTCATAAAGGGATGGACATGGTCAGAAACAATGCTCAGGTAGGCCGTGGCATTTAAACGATGCCCAATTGGCACTAAGGGGCCTAAAGTGTGCCAAGAAAACATCCCCCACACCATTACACCACCACCACCAGCCTGCACAGTGGTAACAAGGCATGATGGATCCATGTTCTCATTCTGTTTACGCCAAATTCTGACTCTACCATCTGAATGTCTCAACAGAAATCGAGACTCATCAGACCAGGCAACATTTTTCCAGTCTTCAACTGTCTAATTTTGGTGAGCTCGTGCAAATTGTAGCCTCTTTTTCCTATTTGTAGTGGAGATGAGTGGTACCCGGTGGGGTCTTCTGCTGTTGTAGCCCATCCGCCTCAAGGTTGTGCGTGTTGTGGCTTCACAAATGCTTTGCTGCATACCTCGGTTGTAACGAGTGGTTATTTCAGTCAAAGTTGCTCTTCTATCAGCTTGAATCAGTCGGCCCATTCTCCTCTGACCTCTAGCATCAACAAGGCATTTTCGCCCACAGGACTGCCGCATACTGGATGTTTTTCCCTTTTCACACCATTCTTTGTAAACTCTAGAAATGGTTGTGCGTGAAAATCCCAGTAACTGAGCAGATTGTGAAATACTCAGACCGGCCCGTCTGGCACCAACAACCATGCCACGCTCAAAATTGCTTAAATCACCTTTCTTTCCCATTCTGACATTCAGTTTGGAGTTCAGGAGATTGTCTTGACCAGGACCACACCCCTAAATGCATTGAAGCAACTGCCATGTGATTGGTTGATTAGATAATTGCATTAATGAGAAATTGAACAGGTGTTCCTAATAATCCTTTAGGTGAGTGTATATATATATATATATTCCCACAGTGGTCTCCCCTTGAGAATAAACAGATCCATAGTGTCAGTTCTGCATCTGATTTCGACGTGTCCTCTTCCTGTTTATGCCCAGAGGGAACAGGCTGTTCGTTTGTCCCTTCTGTCCTACAAGTCACTCAACAGCGAATCTTCCAAAGTGGTTCAACTCCACAACCACAATGATTTTCAGCAGGGGGACAAGTTGCAATCTGATAAAGAATTAGTTTTGTGTTCCAATAACAACAAAAGGGTTGAAAAATGACATGAGGGTGATTAAATATTGACAGATTTCTTGACTGGATTTAGAGCTCTACAAATGCTGACAAGCAATTTCACGCTAGAAAAAAACATGGCTCACTGAATTTTCCCCGAGCAGATCGGAGTCATGATGCTTCACATTTTCGGTCTGCCTGTATAATAAACCTCCATATGTACAAGAGTGAAGAGTCTCAAAAAACCTGCATCTGTGGCCCAAACTTTTAAATCTGCAAATACCTTCAAAAAGAATGTGGAGTCAGTCATGCCTCAGCAAGAGATTCAAAATCATCAGCACTTGTTAAAACAAGCCTGTGCCGAGACCCTCTGTAGTTGCTGTCAAAGTGCAGCACAAATATGAAGCAGTACTATAGTTGGGCTTTCAGCCTTGTGACTAAATTAAATATGCATCTTGACATTTACATATTTTCTTAAATTCAAAATGATATTCATATACATTTTAATGTTGATTTAAAAAAACGTTGTTGACTTAAAATGTAATGTGATTAACTAGAGCTGGTTGGTTGTTTGAACTAGCATGAATCTCACAAAAGAACATTTTTGGGTTATATTTCACCTGAAAATAAACAAAGCAATAAGAAATTATATTATACACAAAAAATGGGGCCTATTTCTAGGACTTATATAAATTTAATATAATTAAATAATATAATAATATAAATAATTTATATAAATTATATATATTTATATTCTTATATCATGAAAACTAAGCACATTCCCTCAAATTAACAATTACATTTATGCATTTGACAGATCCTTTTATCCAAAGCAACTTACACTGCATTAAAGTATAGGCCACATTTTGTCAGTTTTGTCAAAAAAATTAATTTGCATTTGCAAAATATCTGTACCATGATGGCAGTGTGTTGTTCTGCCTTGAATTTATTGCTGATATAAATACATCTTTTTTTCACTAATATTGTAATTGACTGTGAACGCAATGACAAATTATGAGAATTACTTCTGAGATTAAGAATAAAAAACAAAAAAAAACAACCAGACACATTACAGCAGGGCTATTCAATTATCTTAATTCAAGGGCCGAATTATCACATTCAAAAGTTGAGGTGGTCTGAGGGTTGGTGGGGGTTAGACATAACAGTTTCAATAAATAAGCTAAAGTAAATCTAAAAAAAAAGTATTGTATTTACTTGGAAATTTGGTACCCAATAGTATGCAGATAGACCATAATAAATAAAAAAAAACCTTAATAATTTACAGCTGTGTACAACTATTTTCCATGGAACACATATGAATTATACAAGCTCATAGCTATTGGTAAGAATTATTTTATTTATAATTATTATAGGCTTAAATTAAAATATTCTGACAGTGAGACTTGGTAATCCAACCATGCATGGCTACTCACTACCACTGTCAAATGATAATATGATATTATGAATCTATATGTTAAAAAACGCCTAAACACAGGTAAAAACTATACACACACCTTCACAAAGAAACTACCATAATGTCATAACAAAAATTAATTATATATTCCCCTACCCACCTAATAAATCAAATGCAATATAAAAAAAATGACTATAACGTAGTATTCAATAGAAAAATATTCCACATTTCTGCCCAAACCATGGTAAATTACTACAGTACATTCATGGTAAATGTTTGTAAGGGTGGCGATTTGGTGATTTTAAGTCTTCTAACTTCATTCATGGCAGTGTTTCTCCTGTTTTCCTCATCAGTTTTGTTGGGAATGTTGAGGCGGTTTCATAATTTAAAACTAGTTTAATCATCAAGTGATTTGTGGTTTGTAACAGAAAGGTGTGTCGAATCGATACGCTTCCCACTGGATGTCGCAGCTCCTTTAAGCGTGCGCTCCGTTATCCACTGGGCCATGCTGCGTAGTTCAAAGTAAACTAGTGAGACAACTGAAATCGGTGCTATTTGCTCTCTATTTGTTGTTATTGACCGAGAAATCGCTTCAGATGATTCAGTGACATAGCGGTCCGAACAAATATGAATCGTTTCAGACCATTATGCAAGTGCGCCAATTCACGGAAAAGAAAGAATCGAGCCAAAAGAATGATTCATTCACAAATGATTGCTATCGCTGGTTCAGTCGACAGAAATATGGGACACACATAATAACTGCTGAAACGGAAAAGTTTCTCAGGTCAGTCAGAGCACGCATGGTACACACAGTGCGTATAGCTGTACAGCTGCAGGCGCCACTGCGGCCACGTATCTAACCAAATCTAGCCGCACCACCAGGAAAAGTGGAGGAGAGAGGTTGGGATGCCCTCGGGCCAGATGGAGATGATTGGCGGGCCGGATTTGGGCCTCATTACAGTAATGAGAAATGTAACGAGAAACGAATGAAATTAACCTCACAATGTAAATGTATCTTTATAGTCTTTAAGTGAAGTCACCTTTATTTATAAAGCACTTTATAAAATACTGATTGTTTCAAAGCAATTTTATTTTTAATTGAATTTTTTTAGTCTTTTGATTTTTGTGTGAAATGTAACCTGGACATGTTCTTGTGAGACTCACCCTCAAACCCTTAACTGAAGAACTGGAGAAATTGACTAAGGAAATCAGGCTCCTGAAAAGGTGGACATCACCGTTCAGCTCTACTGAGATTGAATGGCAATCAATGATATGGGCAGTACGTGAAGGCCTTGGACGATTCCCTGTCTACCTGATTTAAAGCTGTCTGTTAGAGACACAGTGAAAAAAATAAGACAGGATTGATGTCCACGTCAAACGTGCAGGGCACAGCGGCAGGGTGGGACACTGACTATCGATTACTGGATCCATGGGCGGTGTTTGCGCATGCACGTAGACTTCATAAAACAACTCATCTGTGTGAGATATTCCTGACGACCCAGTCAAACTGAATCTAAGGCGTGTGAAATGAACTGTGAGCTGCTGACTCAGAAACGTCACCGGCTGCTGGAGAACACACTGAGAAGGACAAACTTGGACTGAGCAGGTTGATGGTATACAAACTGTGACAGTAGAAATTAGTTAATAAACAGAGATTGTGCTACACTGCTTATACAGCATTAGATGTATTTGCATTTTAGGCACTTTGCATAATTAGCATGCAAGAAAAATAGGCTGAAACTGCTCGCAATGCTGTGTGAATGCAGTCACCTGTTAAAATGAATTGCTTAAAGGGATAGTACACCTGTTTTTTCTACTTTTTTTTTCCATTTTAAAAAATGTTGGAGTCCAAACAACACTGGACCCCATTGACTTTAATTGTATGCACACACAAAAAAAAAAAACCACACACACACTTGAGGTATTCGTCAAAATATCTTTTGTTTTCTGTATAAGAGTCATACAGGTCTGGAATGGCATTAGAAGGGTGAGTAAATGTGAGTAAATGTAAAGGGTGAGTACATTTGTGGGTGAACTGTTATTTTAAATGTTCCAGACGCCTTAGGCATCGGGCGTGTGTGTGCATGTGATGTGAGAGATATACTGCGAGTGGCGCAGAAATTGTTGAAAGCTCTGAGCACCAAGTGGAACGGAGCCAGTCCTGAGAGTAATGCAGAAGGGAAGGGAGGCGGTTTATCCATTAAGAAGTGGAGTTTGAACTGCTGCGGCAGCACACCGGGACACACCAGCCAACCCGACTACTGACCCATTCCCAAACCAAGTTCAAGTTCAAGCTACACTTAATGCGCCGTTTCCCTGATGTCAGCCGATTCCCACTGAGAATATTTATTTTGCTCCCCGTCTTTGCACTAGTTATCTGGTGATATTCATTACATGCAAAATGAATTTCTGAATACTAGTTTTAAATCAGTTCACTGTCGCAGTCTGAGCTAATTCACAAAAATAAAATCAAACTTAAAGGCCCATTCACATGAAGAACGATAACTATAATGATAACGATATTGGCGTTTATTATAAGTGTGTGCTGCAATTTTGTCGTTTGCCACTTTAAAGGGGACCTACTAGGCAAAATTCACTTTTACACGGTGTTTAAACATAAATCTGTCTGCAATGTGTGTACAAAAACACCCTATAATGGTAAAAATCCACCCACTCCTTTTTTTATATTCCCCATAAATTATAAACAGTGTCTCAAAATGAGTCGTTCATGTTTTCTATACATTGTGATGTCACAATGTAACAGGCCCCACCCATGAATTTAAATGTTCTATTGTAGGCTGTATCAATGAGCACAGAACGTGTATATCCATTCCACTGTGCTGGTACTTTTCCATTGCTTTTATATGTAAACGCCCTAGACGGATGTGTTCAAGTAGGTATAACTGCAGACTGGAGATCTCCAAAATGGGGCGTGAACTCCAAAAGTGGGCGGGGTCTCCTGTGCATAGACACAGGCTATTGGCTCTGGCTTCAACATTGTTTCTAGTTGATATTAGAACAAAACGTTATAAAATATGCCTATGTAAATATGCTCCATGAGAGAGGAGCCCAGAGCTCGTGGCCAGTGGCATTCGGACCGGAGTTTGAACCTCTGCTCAATGATATAAGAGGGAATCCCCGTGAGCTCTCCCGTGACATGAGCCGTCCCAGTCTACTTTATCGCTGTGTTCTAAGCGATGGGAGCGTCCCGGCGCTCGAGATTCGCAGGGTAGGATGGGGTAGTGACGCTGGGTGCAACTAAAAATGTCCAGTGAGGTCCGGTTGGAAAGTTACGGATGATCTCATATTGCACAATCTCCTGAACTGCCATTTTCTTTAGCACGCTATTCAGCGCAAATCCCACCTTGCAGTCAATTTCATTGGTTAGGGTGTAGGGTAGGTTTAGCAGTTAGAATTTGTTGTAGCATAGCATTGTAGGAACTCATCACTGTGATTGACATGACCATTGAAATCTTTAGAAGCAACTGCGAAAAAAAAAAAAAAAAAAAAATTTCACGCATACGTGTCATATGCCTGTCTGTCAATGGGAGGAAGCCACGCCCTATTTTGGAGTTCCCACCCCCATTTGGAGATCTCCAGGCTGCAGTTATACCCTTCTCGATGTGCTTGACCACGGCGTTTGCACCTCGCATTTTTTACAGAGTCTCACGCAGGAAACAGCGTTCTAAAAACGCTAAAGGCGAGTTGTGTGTGATTGGCCCTGAATGGGAGAAAACAAACGCATCCATCTAGCGCGTTTACATAGAAAATACTGGAAAATTAGCGCAGTGGAATGTAGGGCTGGGCGATATGGCAAAAAAAATGAAATCTCGATTTTATCAGAACGATTGAACGATTCACGATTTCGATTTTTTTTTGTTTAACTAGTTACCTTAAAAAAACGTAACTACAATATTATTCTCTTTATTAACTATCTGGTTAAAAATGTTCTATTCCAAGTGCACACATCTAAAGTGATCAACATGGTGTAAATGTAAAACATTCGCAGCAGCTCATTCGCATTTAAAGATGAAATGAAAATATGAAAACAGTTTTTGCTTCCACCCAAAAGGGGCATTTTGGGCTTGGTAAAATAAATGATCTGTGGGGTATTTTGAGCTGAAACTTCAGACATATTCTGGGGACACCTAAGACTTATATTACATTACATTATATTAAAAATGGGCATAATAGGTCCTCTTTAAATGCTAAAGCTCTTTAAAGCTTTAGCTTTCTGATTCTGATTGACCTTTCAATGTTTTTATTGTCATCAGCTAGAAAATAATCGTTGTAGAAGTGATTATAGTTGTGGTATGGACTCTGCTATTCTTTTACATTTAGAACGATTTTTAAATATATCTTCATTGTTATCGACCTTGGTGTGAATGTGCCTTAACTTTTAAAGTGTAAATTAAGAGTTTTAAAGTGTAAATGCACCAAATTGCATATTTTTTGCTCAGCTTGGGTCTCTGATTAAAATAGTGTGAGCTCCATATTCTCACTATATCATACATACAAGACTGATGTAATATTTAGTCAGGCTTTAATAAACTTCCATTTAATAACATTTTTTTTTTAGTCTAATGACAAGATTTTACATGCACAAAGTGTTTATCAATGCACATGTTCTCTGTGTCAATATTAATGACGTAATATATATCAGCCAGATTGGTATCGGACAATCACAGTATTAAAAAAATTGTTATTATCTGTATCCTAACCATGCCATACATTAACTTACACAAAGTTAACTAACTTGTGCTTTGGACATCTGTGATGGTCTGAAATCAGATGCAAAAGCATGCAATGGAGATATGCATGCTTTCATTTCCTCAGTCATGCACTGTCCATCAAAACAACACTGGACAAGACCGCTGATGCAGCACAGTGTATTCTAAGTCATTTACATAAGGTAAACATTGACAGACGATTGGTCAACTTGTAAAAATTAGTAGATGTGGAAGCCTAAGACATATCAACTACTGTAAATATGCCAACATGTGCTACCACCCTCAAAAACAGAAACGTTAGTGCACAATAGCATTCACCAGCTTTAGGCGAAGCCATTTCAGTAAAGGGGGATGCACAAAGCCTGTTGAGTCAAAGTCAAGTCAGAGAAAAGCAGAGAGCGAAGGGGAGCCACAACAAACACTTCCTGGCTTTCATTTAAAGTGAGTGTGAAGTGGGTGGAAGGCAGTGTGTATTTAATGTACACACAGTTTGGCTCGCTCTCTGTTTATGTGTGTTTTACTGAGTGTGGACAGCATGAACATGGACCACGTGTCAGGTGTCCTGAGTTCATGCATGACCGGCAGAGGACGTTTTTTTTTTAAACCACAGTGATGACGATCCAAACAACTGGATCTGGTTTCATTGGTGGTTTGTGGTTTGGAAATGGTCTAGATCTCTGTCAACAGATTTGTAGGACATCGTTAGCTTTAAAAGACAACATGAAGTTAAACTAGGGCTGACGACGCATAAAATAATTATAATGCTGAAGGTGAGGTACAATGCCTATTTCTTTATTAAATAACTTTCAAAGTAATTTGAAAACTTTTTGTGAGACGTAAGTTCACAAAAAGCGTGAGTGAATCACCACGCTCTCTCTTTTCCTCTCAAAATGCACAAATGGCTTCACATCACCACACTGCATCTGCACAGTTGACACAGGATTTGTCACTTGTCGCATCATCACTTAAGTTTATAATTTGCATTTCTTTTTAAGCCTTGCCAGTGTTTAAACCACTCTCTGAGAGAGATGGTGCGCTCATGCACACTCAAAGCGCACACACATAAGGCCGCCTCACAATCAGCTTGCAAGTACCAAATGGTCAAATACATGTGAATGAATGTACAAAATAGGGCTGCAACTAAAGATTATTTTGATAATCGATTAGTTGGCAGATTATTTTTTCGATTAATCGATTAAAAGGCCATTTTTTTTATTTTATTGACAAAACACACTATTCCACATCCTGCCCATTGCTGTCCTTCAAACAAACGTGTCAGCTGAGTGCTATGAAAACATACATAGTGAATATATCTACCCTTACAAAAAGTAACCATGGTTTTACAACGAATAAAACAAACAAACAAAAATTGGTTAATATTGTGTATGTCTTTGCTATACATTGTGCAAAAAAGTTACTAAGCAAAAGGACAGTTTAAATCCCTACATTAAAGTTATGTTAAAGAAAAACAAAAACACACAAAAAAAAAAAACCTCAGTGTTAGCAGATAAGAGGAATGTTCTGCAGGAACACACACATTCGCTATGGACACAGTAACTGTTACTGTCATTTCTTTATCCTGTAAATATGCTATAAGAACGTCTTACGATTATATACCAATTACACGCTGTTATCTCTTTACAGTTCATAAAATACTTGAATTACATGTTGACTTTTAAACCTAAATTTAGCATCCAACAGCAGATATTTCAGCTAAATGAATGTTTTTGTGCTGAATATTAATTGTCTCCCTCTCTACTGCGTTCTGTCTGTTTGACGCGCCCGCGCCCGCCACTCGTTTAGTGAAGTTTGAAGTTTTGAAGACTGTCAGGACGCGCTTTCATGCAAAATGGAAATACTCGCGTGAATTAGTAACATTTACAGATGAGGATATAATCTGTAAATATGAACGGTTTGCGCTGAGGACGCACACACATCTGTCAAAGAGCATGACATGGTATATGTTAAACACTAATGCATTTAGCTTGAGGCTTAAAACAGAGAATTCATTGGATCTCGTACCTCTCCCGCAGCAGCTCACTGTTTCCACTTCACTATTTTAGATGCATTTTGTCCATAGAAATGCGTTATTCAGCGCATGTAATTTTGGACTGCTGGAAGTTTTGCGTGCACAGAGGGCAACCCGTTGTCGATGATTTTCATTATCGATTATTATCGACTAGTTGTTGCAGCCCTAGTACAAAATTACCGCCTTGAGTATGCACGTAAACACAGTCGGTTTTGTTGTGAGTGAACATTAAGGTTAGTGTAACTGCATATGTAACGGTATCCGTGCATTCGGTCTTAAAGTGACAGCAGCCTAATAATCCTGCTGCTGTCTCAGATTTTTTCTTTTTGTTGTTTAATGACACTCACTGCTCTTGAACGACTAACTTTTGTAACCTTAATTCGTGTCTGTTTATTTGCATCGATTCTTGGGATTTAAGAATCGATATCAGTTCGTAAAAATGTAAATCGATTAAAATTGAGAAATCGATATTTTTTACCCAGCCCTAATGATAATTATATACATTGTTTGAAAAATGTCACCTAAGTGGGGGATTCTCCCCATTTTCAAAAATGAAATTCAGGCCCTGAATGAATGTCTGTAAAAATCCTGATTGAAGCATCCCTATAAATAATTCTACATGATAGAAAGAAGGCTTCAAATAGATCGGTGATCGTATTGGCAGATACTGCTGTGATCGACGATCGGTGATCGGCTCCAAAAATCCTGATCGGAGCACTCTTAAGCCGCGTTTCCACCGCAGGAACTAGGGACTTTGGGGTGGTACTCGTTGTGTTTTGACCGCAGGAACCGGGGTCTAAATGAAGTTCCAGGTAAAAATTTCCCCCTCAAAACGGCCCTGCTTGCGAGGTAGTACTTTTTCAAAGTTCAGGAACTTTCGGGGGTGGGACTTGGGCGCTGAACATGCTGATTGGTTGAGCTCACCCAGCATTTTATTTCAACCTAAAAGTCAGTTGCGGTGCGTGCAGTAAGAGTTGTTTGCTATTCGAATCAACAATGAAGTTTAAAAAATACGACCGATGGACCGACGACGAGGTTCAGGCTTTATTAAGTGTATTTGCGGAAGACAAAATCCAGTGGGCTCTGGAAAGTCGCGTGCAGTCCTACGTCACCGGACTAATCTTCACGGTACTTCAGACCGCGATGGAAACGCAGACAGCAACAGGTCTGGGGGAAAAAAAGTTCCTGGGACAAATTGTTCTGGGTAATTTCATTGGAAATGGTGCTTTAGTAAAAACTAACCCTATTTATTGTCTTAATAAAAGTTTTTGCTCTTATTGCACTTAATTTGTCAGTGCATATTTTGTTTTTGGTGTGATGATACCAGCACACAATGCATTACAAATATAGTTGGGAAATCTTTTAAAACTATTGGAAAAAACTGCTTATCTAATTACACATATTGTACACTGTGCACTGTGTAAATTTTAGCGGCATCTAGCGGTGAGGTTTGCGAAAAGCACAGAGAAGCTACGGTGGCTGACACAGGACAAAGATGTCGTCGTCTGAGAGAGTAGAGGGTGACTAGCGCTCTGTAGAGCAGTTTGTCCGTTTAGGGCTACTGTAGAAACAAGACGCCGCAAAATGGTGACTTCACTGTAAGGGGACCCGCGGTGTATGTAGATAGAAATGGCTCATTCTAAGGTAATAAAAACATAACGGTTCATTATGTAAGGTCTTTATACTCCACTGAAAACATAGTTATGTATATTATACTGCATTTCTGTCAATAGATCCTCATAAATATTACACACTGCACCTTTAAATGAGAACAAATGAACATGCACGTGTTATGTGAAACAAAAAAAAGAGAAGAATAAATCAACACTGCACGACAAACTCACTGAAGTCTATGGAATCATATGCATTAAAAAAAAAAAAATCAAACATTACAAATTCAGTTTAAATTTGTGTAGTTGTGCATGCATATAATTAAAATTCTTAGAAATGAAACGAATTCACTAGAAGTGATGTCAGCTCATTAATTAATAAGAGTGTTTTCGTTCTTGTGTGTGTCAAAACAGCAAGATCTCTTTTAAAACGGTGTGTCAATATTACACTGATCAACACTGAAACATGCAGAACCACACTGGTTTTTCTATACAGTTCACATTCTTTTTTTACACTGTAAAGTCACAGCAATTAAAAGAAATAGTTCAAATAGAGCTCTAGATTATGATCATGAGACGACACCAAGATTTTGCCTCCAGGTTTGATACAAATGGAAAGTCTATAATAGGCAGGATTCCCCCGTGCTTTTTGATATAGAAAGTGAAGACAAGTCTCATATCCCCTTTAAAAACTCCCTTCTTGATCTCATCCACAGTTGGCTAGAAGTCATACTCGGCCAACGTTTAAAGATTAACTTCAATCACCAGTAAGAGCCTGTTACAGAATTAAAGTTCAATTCAGGCCATGATAGGAAATTCTATCCAAATAACTGACGGCCTCACCTGCCTTTTCACTGGATTTGAATATTCCAGAGTCACACAATGAATGGCCAATACGAAGCATCAGCAGCAATCTTATGAAAACATGACAGGCCATATTTCACATCAATATCATAAGAACAAATAAAGTGCAATCATGCATCTGGACGTTTTACTTTTGGGTATAGCTTTCCTGTAGCTCAAACTGTAAAGCATGGTGCTATATGCAAATATATGCTATATGCAACGCCAAGGTCGTGGTCATGAACTGAAAAATAGTATGAATGCATGAATTGAAAAAATGAGATCTGTGAGTCAAAAGTGCATAATGCAAAAGAAAACTTATATTTGATATGACCAGGTTTCCTGAGAATCAGCCATTTAAATAGCATGTCACCGCTGTTTATGAAACACCAGATTACTGAACAGGTTCTCAGAAGCACAACAACGAAAAGACCCGCATGACGACTGAACTACTCAGAAATAATTATCGCTCACATGCATCTCTACACCTGTTCAGAGAACTTCCTAACCACATTAAGGCTCCTCAGAACATGTTGCAGTCTCTTACCACTGTTGCACCAGCATGTTACCATGCATCTGTAAAAAACGGTTTGCATATATAACATCTTCCAGAGTAAAAAAGGTTCATCACATCCTTCAATAAGCTCACCAGATTGCTTCAACCAATAATAAACCAAACCCTATTTTGGAAACCACTAGGTTGGTTTAACCTAATAGGTGGTGGTGTGACCTAGTAGCTAACTAAAAGGTGAAGGTTCAAACTCCACAAGGGTTGATCCATTAACTATTACCACTGCCAACTTGATCATGACATAAGCTGGGAAGTTGAATAATAACAAACATGACCTTGACACCTACCCTTAATAACCTCTCAAACTTATATAGCAGTTCACTTATTACATTTGCACTGATATAAATAAAAATGCTGATGTTAAACTTCATTGACATTGTGTGTACCCATAAAACAGGTTATGTCACATCAACTACAAATAACTACCTTTTATGTAGCTGACTTTAAAATAAATTATGACAAGTAATGAAGAAAAAAAATAATGACTAAAAAAACTTATCCATGGAACCAGTCTATTGCACAGAAGTTTATTTATAGTGGAAAATGTTTTTTTTTTTTTTTTTTTTGATTATTAAAATGTTCTTCACACTGAGAAGAAATGGACTGTTCATTTCAAAATGGTTCTTCTATCTATAGGTCATCTCTGCGAAAAAATCCTTTATTTCAACAGGTTTGGCACTGATTAAACTGAAACCGGTTGATGCTCGGGTTGACTAGAACCTGTAGAAATCAGTTTATTTACCTCCGAAGAGATGAGGCGACAGGTGAGCAGGTAAAGATCCGATCAACAGTCTCGGAGTGCCGGTTGACCGCTCTCTCTCTCCGCCGTTCTCCTCCGGTGTGCTGTTACCGGACTCTTGGGAACTATACGCACCAGAGTTCGGTATATTAATGCCCGACTGGGGTCGCGCGCCCGGGCCACCGGTGCCACCCCCGACGGAGCGCGTCCTGGCGCCGATATAGTGAGAGGCCACTGCCGCTGATGATGAAGACGACGATGATGATGATGTAGCACCTGAGGTGCTGTGCGCGTTATATCTCATCGCCGCCGTTCTGCCGGTACTCGACGATGTGCCCGACGGGAGATCCGAGCCCGAGTACGCTCGCGTGCGCCCGTTGGCAGCGGGACTGCTCTGTTTGGCGCCCATGCCAACCTACACTTCCCTCCGATTTTAATTATTAAAGACAAACAAACAAACTGACAGCGGTCGCCTGTTACATTTGACTCGTCCAGCGTCACGCGCGCGTCAGCGAAACTTTTACGAAGGCTTTTAAATCGCTGTCAGCGCGTTCGCGCGTGAAGTTGCGGGTGCCCGCGATTGTCTTTGCCTCATGCGCTGTTGTTTTCTAACTAACGTCCTCTGTTCCATGTTGTGCGTGAGAAAGTAACGCTCTGATGCGACGCTTTCCTCCTAAACGCCGCGCCGACGGCTGTTGTATTGTTGTCGCGGCGGGCGGTTATTACACAAACTGAACGTGTTTAACTGCCGTACGTGCAGAGTGCGTAAGCGAGTCGGGGGCGTGGCTTGCCGGACGACGTAATAATCTCAGAAAATAAACCCTATTTGGGCGCTCCCTCAATATAGTCTGGAGAAAAGCGTGCCACATAAACATTTTATTCCGAACAAGACCAAAAAAGTCCACTTGCACAATATATTTTTCTCCTATTTTTTTACACCCCCTATTTTTGCCCAAACGTTTAATTTAAAATATATAATTTGCTACAATATTGACACCTCCAACAAGTCCAAGGACTATATCCTCAATATCACAACATTCACATTAGGCCCATATGAGACTGATTAACACACACAAACACTGTTATTGTTTTTGAATATGTATGATTATCTGCCTAATTCTTCTATGCATGTTCCTCCAGGATTCTGCATGCAGATATTCTGTGTTGTTTGTCCCATCTGGAGATGTTTGCATGACAGAGTGTACATGGAAGCTCACCTCACGTCTATAAAGAGCAATAGACAATAATCCTGTGCATTTGCATGCTAAACATTTCACTGGAAACACACTTGTGAATGTAGAAACATTTCCACAGTGAATTGTACTCTGAAGTACTGAAATGTAAACTTTAGAAATAGTCTGACAAAGTAAACAGAGTAGTAGGGAGGTTTTCTCATTAAAGTAAAACAGATTTGAGTTTTTGTTTATAGACTGATCACTGACCATGTTCACACTTGAGTTCATCCATCTTTAGGGGTGATTGTATCTGAAATGTTTTGCTTGCTTGAGGTCAGTGCCATTACTGAGACTCTTTACAAGGATGAATGGCCATTGTGGAGACTAATTACTTTTTACATTAAAACTGTAAAAGTAAAATTCATTTGATTGGCTTGTTGGCTCAATAGATTCACAAGGGTTTCATAACATCTTCTGAAAAAGAAAGTCATGTCAGAGGCATGTTATTGCATTGTCAAGTTATTGCATTTTGATGAAAGATTACAAAGATAAACTTTTTTTTGGAACATCATCCACGATGAAGCATTCACAATAAAGCAGAGTTGGAAATATACGGCACAGATTTCTGCTTTGGCAACTGTTGTGTGAGAGCTGTAAAGAGGAGAAATGAAAAGTGATAAACTCATGCATGAATTTGCACAAACACTCACACTAACAAATGAACACTCAGAGAAAAACTTTACACATTCCATCAGAATCAGATTTGAATTTACCAGATCAAGTCAGTGATGTTCAGCAGAATGCATTAGACGGTCTATGTGAGGTCGAGAGTCAAGACTAGGTAGAGGCAAGGTTCTCTCAAAGTTATGAACAAACATTTTTCCAGTAACATTATCTGGTCTTTAATAATTAACTTTAGCACAAAAATATTATTTATACATCATGCACGGAATGTTTTTTTTTTCTGAAACATGTTCATCTAATGTTATTTAAATGTTACTACTTGTTTCAGAATGTTCAGAGAACATTCAAAAGTAACGTTCCCATGATGTCTGAAGAATGGAATGTTTCCTTAACATTCACATAACCAAGATAAAACGTTTTTAAAACATTTAAAAAAAACCTGAACTTTTTGAAAGTTCAGAGAACAAATGGGAACTTAATCAAAACGTTCTTACATATTTTATTTAGCTGGGGAGAGATCCTGAGCATTTTTATAGAAGATGTAAATGCAAAACACAGATATCTTTCATTTGAACCCAGTCATGGACGGCCACTTCTTACTGCTGTCACAGTATAACATCTTTGATCTGTACAGTATTCATTGCTGTATCTTTTTTGTTTACAAAGAAAAACACACAACACTCACTGTCATCGAACATGTGACATAAATGGGTGAACGTTCAACTTTTCCACTCTGTCGTATGGCTGTGCATGAAAATGTGGGGGAATTTCCTGGAATGTCAGAAGATTTCAACAGCTGGACAAAACAGAAAACGTGAAATTTATCACAATAACCAAATACATTTCCAAAACGGCTACCTCAGAATAAAAACACTAAAGATAATGTATAGAACTGTGTTTCTGCTGTTACACGGACCTTTACAAACTATTTTCATATGCTATTCATGAATTAAATCTTCAGGGATGTAAAGGGCTTGACTGATTGTACTTCATTTCTGGGGTTTTTTTGTACTTCACTTGAATACTACATTTCATTCTGAGATGTAATGTATCAGAAGTGTTTGACCTAAAGCTACTGCTGTAATTAAAGCACAAATGCATTTAATTAAAGCCATTGATTGTTGAACTTGAGTTATCAATCCTTAAAACAACTGCTGTGTGCGTAATTTAAAGTTTAACAATTTAAACAGGTTTCAGGATAGAAGTTTTAGTTGGCAAAAAGTTATATAGCCTATTATATTTGTGTACAGTCAAAAATTTAAGTAATATTTTGAAAGAGTAGGCCTACCCATTCTTTAGCTTTTCATTTCTCTTAACAGTTTAACCTCTGGAAATAATAATAGGCTAATAATAATAAATCAAAACTTGAGTCATTCTTGAACTCTTATTAACTTATATTTCAGAAACCCCACATGAATGCATGATAGTAAATAGTTATATTTCAAAATAATTAAAAAAAAACAACTTCAAGGAATCATATGAAATATGAGACAATATCGCCGCCTGCTGACCATTCGTAGAACTGCAAAACAAACGGTGTACTATTTAAAGGGGTAGTTCATCCAAAAATGGAAATTCTGTAAATATGTATACTCACTTTCATTACAAACCTGTATCAGTATAATCAATAAAAAAAATATGAGAGACAACGTAACAGAGATTGCAAATCGTTTTGCACATTGTCATTGTTGCTGCACATATTGCTTTGGTATTATTGTTTGTTGCTTTGCAGTTACTCAGTGGCGTATTTTATTTATTTGCTTCATATGTAATTGAGAGTAAATGTAGGAGGGGAACAAATATAAACAACCCCATTTCCTGTAAAGAGAGCCAGAAAGAGCAGCAGGAAGTCAAGAAGTGAAAGTGAACATGAGAAATACAGTGTTTCCTTTCAAACTCTTACAATTTGTCCTTCAACCTATTTATAGAAAATATCATTCTTCAATGTTTCTTCCATCAGATACCATGCAATGGTGACTAGAAATCGACTAATATTGATTTTTTTTTATAACCGATACCGATTATTTGCATGTTTATGTGTCCGATAACCGATATATAGAACCGATATTTATTTACTGTGTTATTTCTGTTTTTTTACAATTATAGCAACAGCACTGAACTGAACAAACTGTTTTATTTAACACTTTTTAAACACTGTAATTTTTGCAATTTCACTTCCTTCTTGCATACAAAACAAAACACTTCTACATCAACAAATAGAGTCTGAAAAAGTGGGGAAAAAAATACAGTGCAAGTAAATTCTTTTTAACATTACTGCTGTTGCATCTTTTTATATTATAACAACAGCATATTAACAACAGGCAAAATACATTTACAAGGTCTAATGTTTTCAAATGGAGAACATAAATAAATGACAGGTGAGTCTATCAACTTCCCATAAATATAAGCATTCGTTTTAAACTACAGTTTTAAAAGATTTATGTGTTGTTTAATAGACTAAAGAGTGAAGAGAATGGAACGCGCTGGAATATTCTCTGGAATAGCAAACATTGTCAGAAAAATTATGGGAAAATGCTTAAATATCGGGGAAAAATATCGTGAAACTGATATATCGGTCGATCTCTAATGGTGACTCAATGCTGATTATAAACAATATTCTCTGAATTTCGATGTGTAAGGCCAGAAACGACAAATACTTGTAAATAATTATGTTTCGTGCCTAAGGATTGTTCTTAGGCCAGTGTTATTTTACCATCATTGAGATATGATTGTTCATATTTTGGTAACGCTTTAGTTTAGGGTCCAATTCTCACTATTAACTAGTTGCTTATTAGCATGCATATTACTAGAATATTGGCTGTTTATTGGTAGTTTTAAAGCATATATTAATGGACCCTGATCTAAAGTATGACCCATATTTTGATTTTTTCAATTAAATTTTAGTTCAATTTTGATTTAATTTCAGTTTTAGTACTTTTGTTGTGTGTTTTCATAATTTTGGCAAGTGGCTGAAATAAAATAAGTTTAATTTCTTTATATTTAACACAGCTAATGTTAATTTTATTTCAAGCAAATATACCCTATGTTAGGCACGTCATGGAGGAGGTAAAATGCTAAAACAGATTAAACAGACAAACAGAATATTTCAATTATAGTGACTGCATATTAAATTGGCAGATAAGAAAGTATTTTATCATTGAAAAAAAAAAATCATTTATCATTGACACACTTCACCATAACCTTTTAATTTACAAAAGAGAAACAAAAGCAAATTGGTCAACTAGTATTAACGCCATTGTGGTGAAACTCCACAACCATATTCAGTGGGTAAACACATTAAAGATGCAGTAAGCGATTTCTGAGAAACGCTGCTGAAAGTGGATCTGACCGAGCAGCACAAACACTTGGGGGCGTGTCAGCAGCAGGAGGCGTGTCCACTCATGATGGAGGAGAGTGAGGCAATCAGCAGTAGGGGGCGTGTCCACTCATAATGGGGGAGGAGAGAGTGAGCCTATCAGCAGCAGGGGGCGTGTCCACTCATGATGGAGGAGGAGAAAGAGTGAGGCAATCAGCAGTAGGGGGCGTGTCCACTCATGATGGGGGAGGAGAGAGTGAGCCTATCAGCAGTAGGGGTGTGTCCACTCATGATGGGGAGGAGAGAGAGTGAGCCAATCAGCAGTAGGGGCATGTCCACTCATGATTGGGGATGAGAGAGTGAGCTAATCAGCAGTAGGGGGCGTGTCCACTCATGATGGGGGATAAGAGAGTGATGCAATCAGCAGTAGGGGGCGTGTCCACTCATGATGGGGGAGGAGAGAGTGATGCAATCAGCAGTAGGGGGCGTGTCCACTCATGATGGGGGAGGAGAGAGTGAGCCAATCAACAGTAGGGGCATGTCCACTCATGATGGGGGATGAGAGAGTGAGCCAATCAGCAGTAGGGGGCGTGTCCACTCATGATGGGGGAGATTTGAAGAAAGACAGTATGAAGAGAGATGGCCCAGAGACATTCCAAAAGCAAGGCCTACACTATATTGCCAAAAGTATTGGGACACCCCTCCAAATCATTGAATTCACTTCCATGACCACAGGTGTATAAAATCAAGCGCCTAGGCATGCAGACTGCTTCTACAAACATTTGTGAAAGAATTGGTCGCTCTCAGGAGCTCAGTGAATTCAAGCGTGGTACCGTGATAGGTTGTCACCTGTGCAAGTCCATTCGTGAAATTTCCTCACTGCTAAATATTCCACGGTCAACTGTTAGTGGTATTATAACAAAGTGGAAGCAATTGGGAACAACAGCAACTCAGCCACGAAGTGGTAGGCCACGTAAAATCACAGAGCGGGGTCAGCGCATGCTGAGGGTCACAGTGCGCAGAAGTCACCAACTTTCAGCAGAGTCAATAGCTACAGACCTCCAAACTTTGTGTGGCCTTCAGATTAGCTCAAGAACAGTGCGTAGAGAGCTTCATGGAATGGGTTTCCATGGCCGAGCAGCTGCATCAAAGCCTTACATCACCAAGTGCAATGCAAAGCGTCGGATGCAGTGGTGTAAAGCACGCTGGCACTGGACTCTAGAGCAGTGGAGACGTGTTCTCTGGAGTGACGAATCACGCTTCTCTCTCTGGAAATCCGATGGATGAGTCTGGGTTTGGCAGTTGCCAGGAGAACGGTACTTGCCTGACTGCATTGTGCCAAGTGTAAAGTTTGGTGGAGGGGGGATTATGGTGTGGGAGTGTTTTTCAGGGGTTGGGCTTGGTCCCTTAGTTCCAGTGAAAGGAACTCTTAATGCTTCAGCATACCAAGACATTTTGGACAATTTCATGCTCCCAACTTTGTGGGAACAGTTTAGGGATGGCCCCTTCCTGTTCCAACATGACTGCACACCAGTGCACAAAGCAAGGTCCATAAAGACATGGATGAGCGAGTTTGGTGTGGAGGAACTTGACTGTCCTGCACAGAGTCCTGACCTCAACCCGATAGAACACCTTTGGGATGAATTAGAGCGGAGACTGCGAGCCAGGCCTTCTCGTCCAACATCAGTGCCTGGCCTCACAAATGCGGTCAAAAATTCCCATAAACACACTCCTAAACCTTGTGGAAAGCTTTCTTAGAAGAGTTGAAGCTGTTATAGCTGCAAAGGGTGGGCCAACTCCATATTAAACCCTACAGATTAAGAACGGGATGTCATTAAAGTTCATGTGCATGTAAAGGCAGGCGTCCCAAAACTTTTGGCAATTTAGTGTATAAAGAGACATTTTGGGGCAGAGCAGTGAAGGGAGGAGTGTGTTTGTTTGGGTCAACAATGATTCTCAGAAATCACTTACTGCACCTTTAAGAGCATTTTGATGTGCACACAATAATCCTCTCACGTCTCTACTGAGGATTTCAGTGTTTATTTGAGACGTAGCGGAACACAAATACAGTTATGTTTTAGACAGGTTTCCCTGAGCGGTCTGGATCACCACAGGCCCTCAGCTGCGCTTCAACACAGACAGACTGAACAGCCCATCAAATGATGAGATCTGCCTATAGGATACGACCAACCACTAAGTCAAAGCGGGCGGATCAGATAAAAGCAGCCGCTGTGAGTGATGCTGGACGCAGAGGTGGACATTCTCAGGACACCAGAGGCTGTAATCGAAAGAAACAAGGATGTTGGGAAGAGATGGTTCCGTCTGAGCAGAATGAGCGCTGCCCGGCTCAGCTGGACTTTATGCTGCGAGGAGCCTGAGGATCTGGATGAAGATGGCGCCCCGGTGAAGCCAAACTCAGCTAATCAATCAACACACCACGGGAAACAACAGCCAGTGGAGCCTGACAGCTGCTGCTCACCAGAATCAATCACCACTGTAATACCTGTGTGTGGAATTCCTATCTATCCTTTTTTCTTTCTATCTATCTATGATTTTTTTCTATCTATCTATCTATCTATCTATCTATCTATTTTTTTTATATTTGTCTATCTATGATTTTTTCTATCTATCTATGATTTTTTTTTATCTATCTATGATTTTTTCTATCTATCTATCTATCTATCTGTCTGTAGGCCTGTACACCCTTCAACAATGCTGTTTATAACTTCTATAAACTCTCAGGCAAGTCTTTGTAAAGCCAATAATGGTGTATACACATAATGACTTGTCTAGTTAGACTTGATTGTGGCTGGCCATATTGGTTCAAGGACTAAGTAACATTCTGTCTTATTTTTTTGTTTAGTGGAACACAAAAGCAGTTTTATTTCAGAATGTCCAGGTTGATCTAAAACAGATTTTAGTGTGAACTCCCCCTTTAAGGCTGGGACACTAAGAAAATAGTTATTCATGAAGTCTTTTCTGTAGCTGCTGATCTACAGGATCCAGCAGGTGGCAGCATTGCCTCAGTGAGTTTAGTTCAGGTGCTCATGGGAAAATCCCTACAGCAACAGATGGAGGCAGAGCTTTACTTCTCCAGCTGCACAGGTTCTACATGATGCGTGTTACAGTGAACGAACACAAGGAGTTTAATTCGCTTCACATGTTCATCCGCAAACAAATGATTTAACATCAAGAAGAAAAAAAACGACTGGATAATTTCTGTTCCTATCTGTAGATCTGTCTGACATGAAAATGAACAGGATGGAAATAAAGAGCTAAAGTTAGTCATGGAAGTGAGGGACTGATGGTTCATTTTCAAATTTGATAAAACAGCATTAATTTCTAATCTCTTTAATCATTTCTCAGGGTGAGAACTGAATGAGACCCAGAGGTCAGATACAGATATACGGCTCCTCTGAGGCACGTGGATCGGCGCTTCAATAAGCCAAGTATGTGGGATTTTGGGGAATTGAGGTAGAACAGGATTAAAGTTCAATTAAAACACTGATGATCTCAGATGACCCCATTAATTCTTCAGCAGGCATCTGGGCTTTTGGGTTTAAGACCCCTGATAAAAAGCAAACATAATGAAACACTGTGTGTCTTCTGCTGCAGTCTCTGATGGATGGGTCAGGAGGGCACTGCGTTGACACATGCTCTTGACAAGGTAACACACACACACACACAGGACTACCTATCAGTATTAGCACATTACATAGGCGTAATGATTTTTATACTGTACAAACTGTATATTCTATCCCCTTAAACTAACCCTACCCATCACAGAAAACTTTCTGCATTTTTACATTTTAATAAAAAAAAAAAATGTTTTTATCCGTTTTAATTACAAGGACTAAGGAAATGTCCTCATAAACCATGTTTACACTGTAATACCAGTGTAATACCATGTAATTATACAAATTGGTGTCCTTATAAATCATATAAACAAGCACGCACATATACATACACTGATCAGGCATAACATTATGACCGGTGAAGTGAATAACACTGATTATCTCTTCATCACGGCACCTGTTAGTGGGTGGGATATATTAGGCAGCAAGTGAACATTTTGTCCTCAAAGTTGATGTGTTAGAAGCAGTAAAAATGGGCAAGCGTAAGGATTTGAGCGAGTTTGACAAGGGCCAAATTGTGATGGCTAGATGACTGGGTCAGAGCATCTCCAAAACTGCAGCTCTTGTGGGGTGTTCCCGGTCTGCAGTGGTCAGTATCTATCAAAAGTGGTCCCAGGATGTCACTGGCGGGGAGGGAGGGGGGTGTCCATGTCTATGTCGGGGGTGTCTGTTGGTTGTGCTCACTGGCAATTGTGGAGCGGCTCCCAGACCTAGAGAATAGTGTATATCTACAATAACTTTATTGACTAGTTTAAATTTATTATTATTATTAATAATAATATTACTAATGAATACTATTGGTTGTTACTACTACCACTACTACTACTATTATTATTACTAATACTATTGTTATTATAAATTACAAACGTTACCACAGCTATTACTATTATTATCATGAATATTATTGTTACTACCACTACTGCTACTATTATTATTGTTGTTATAATTATTATTATTATGATTACTACTGCTACTACAACTCTATTTTCAAACTATTTTTTTTCTCTTGGTTTTTGTTTTGTTCTTGTTTTTCTCTTTTCTGTACGTGTATATATATCATTGATCCCCTACCTTGTATAAGCTACTGTTTTGTCAATTTGCAATTTTGCTCAATAAAAAAAAAAAAGGAACAGGAAGGAACAGTGGTGAACCGGAGACAGGGTCATGGGCGGCCAAGGCTCATTGATGCACGTGGGGAGCAAAGGCTGGCCCGTGTGGTCCGATCAAACAGACGAGCTACTGTAGCTCAAATTGCTAAAGAAGTTAATGCTGGTTCTGATAGAAAGGTGTCAGAATACACAGTGCATCGCAGTTTGTTGAGTATGGGGCTGCATAGCCGCAGACCAGTCAGGGTGCCCATGCTGACCCCTGTCCACCGCCGAAAGCACTAACAGTGGGCACGTGAGCATCAGAACTGGACCACGGAGCAATGGAAGAAGGTGGCCTGGTCTGATGAATCACGTTTTCTTTTACATCACGTGGATGGCCGGGTGCGTGTGCGTCGCTTACCTGGGGAACTCATGGCACCAGGATGCACTATGGGAAGAAGGCAAGCCGGCGGAGGCAGTGTGATGCTCTGGGAAATGTTCTGCTGGGAAACCTTGGGTCCTGCCATCCATGTGGATGTTACTTTGACACGTACCACCTACCTAAGCATTGTTGCAGACCATGTTCACCCTTTCATGGAAACGGTATTCCCTGGTGGCTGTGGCCTCTTTCAGCAGGATAATACGCCCTGCCACAAAGCAAAAATGGTTCAGGAATGGTTTGAGGAGCACAACAACGAGTTTGAGGAGTTGACTTGGCCTCCAAATTCCCCAGATCTCAATCCAATCGAGCATCTGTGGGATGTGCTGAACAAACAAGTCCGATCCATGGAGGCCCCACCTCGCAACTTACAGGTCTTAAAGGATCTGCTGCTAACATCTTGGAGCCAGATACTACAGCACACCTTCAGGGGTCTAGTAGAGTCCATGCTTCGATGGGTCAGGGCTGTTTTGGCAGCAAAAGGGGGACAAACACAATATTAGGATTGTGATATATATATATATATATATATATATATATATACACCTGATCGGTGTATATATAACTTTTGAACAGGATGTACAAATTTTTCTTATTTTGTTTAAATATCAGTTTTTTTTCATTTAGTACAGAAGATACTTACATGTTTCCCGGAAGACAAATTAAGTACAATTTACCTTTATCTTTAAATTCAAAAAGTTTTCAGCCCCTGGCTCTTAATGCGTTGTGTTTCTTTCTGGAGCATCTTTTGTAATTGTTGTGTTTGAGTCCCTCAATTGTCCTCTGTATGAAAAGATGGATCTCAAAGTCACTCAGTCACTGTTGGAAAGGGTTCAAATATGCAAAAGATGCTGGAAAACTGAAGAATTTGCAGGACCTGAAGGATTTTTCTGAAGAACATTGGGCAGTTTAACTGCTCAGGACAAACAAGAGACTCAAGAACATCACAAAACACAAAAACAGCCATGGATCATCCAGGTAACGACACACAGTATTGAGAATCAAGGGTTCATAAACTTTTGAACGGGGTCATTTTAATAAATTCAGCTATTTTTTTTGTCATATGGACTATATGTAAACATTTTTTATGTAAAATATCTTATTCAGGACAACACTAAATAAAAAAATAACGCATTTTGTATGATCTCTCTTATTTTGTTAAAATTATTCACATTTTCACAGATTCTGCAAGCGGCTCACACTTTTTCTTGCAACTGTATATAATAAAAATATGCAACATAAAATATGTTTAATATATATTTACAAATATTTCATAAATATTTGAATATTTACAGTAGTCTACAATCGGTAGAAAACAATTTTCAATACTTAGATCACTTTTTCAAAACTCTTCACACAGTTCTCCTTACCAACTTTCAACTTGTCACAGCAGTTAATTTAATTTCACATTCAAAATGCACCAAAACTGCCAAAACACTTCATGCATGACTCAAATCAACTCATTCTTCCATAACACTAGCAAAGGTTTTGGAAACAATGACCTAAACACCAACAACAGGCAGCATTATACAATATTTTCTTTTGTAAAATTTCTTTACAAAACAAGAATGACACTCCCTATACCGCTTATAATTCACTGCAGTATATGTTACAAAGTCCATGTTTACTTTACAGTACAAAATTATTCCTAAGTTTTCCCCTTTTGCCTAGATGGTAACAGAATTGAAAGACAAAGACCTGCGTGTTCAATTATATCTAATAGTTTTGACAGTATTTCATTTTTTATATTCAAAATATATTTCAGTGTTGCATTAGTGTAGAAATGTAGCTGTAATGTAAATTGCTGTCTTGTTCAATTTAGTATTATCTTAGGTTTTGAACTTGTTTAACTGTTTTGAAAAGAGCATGTAAACATGTGCATATTGGCCTGTAGGTTCATGAGTTTTGGTGGTGGTTGTACAGTATCTGAGTGAGAAAAGAATTGCTGTAATTTGAAAGATGTAGTCACTGAATGCATTTTGTGCCAAAGCAATGATATATGATCAGCATAGACTGATGTTGTGCTCACAGTGTGAAGAGTTTTGAAAAAGTGACCTAAATATTGAGAAATGGGTCCTAGCTTAATGAATGAATTAGTTTGTGATTTTAATGAATTTGTTTATGATTTTAAATAACTACATTTAAATAAACAGTTTTTAAATAATTTAATAATTATAAAATATTATAATTGTTTTAAATAAATGCAAATAAATAAATCAATATTTTTAAAAATGTGTTTTTTAAATAACTATTAGTGAGGACATCTCATTGATGATTTTTATATGGAAGTGATTATACTGTATTTGTTAAAGCTCAACCCTATCCCCCCCAAAAAACAAGACTTTACTTTACAATATTTTTAGAATTAATGTTTTTAAATAACTACATTTAAAAAATAATTAAAATATATTTTTTATTTTGCAAATGTTTAAATAAATAAATGTAAATAAATGAATATTTTTAAAAATGTATTTTTATATTCTTTAATTTTTTTCTAAATAAATAAATAGTAGATAAATACATCTAAATAAACATATATTTAAAATAAATAAATGTGTGGACATGCACAATTTATCACTTAAAGGTGTTTGGCTCAAAAACATGGTGTCCAAAACTACCCATGAGCAAAGATGGCAGCACTCAAATGGAATACTTTAAGTGATGTATGTACCAGCAAATGTCATGCAGATGAATGGGAATGCTGACAGACAGATCTCTCCAGGCATTATAAACCTCAACCGTGCATTAAAGACTCAACCATGAGCCACTGAAGTGCAGCAGCAGACGCCCATGAATACTGTCACATTTCTGGGCATCTCCTGCCTCACTTCAGCTTTGATGAGCTCATCGTTGTGCTGTTTGTCTTGTGTTGGCCAGTTTATCCCGCGGCCAGGATCACTGCTCTTTATCAAACAGCCTCCAGCTGCAGATGACTGACAGCTCCAGTCCTTTCAGAATAGAATATCAGCCTGTAGTCACTCTGCATTCCTCCAGGACTCGCTTTACAGTTTTCTACAGTTGCTAAGACCACTTTCTCAATACTTGGTCACTTTTTCAAAACTCTTCACACAGTGAGCACAACAGTTAAACTGTGGATCATTTATCATTGCTTTGGCACAAAATGCTTTCAATTACTTCTTTCAAATTACATAAATTCTCATCTCACACTGCCAAAACTCTATACCTACAGGTATTTGCACATATTTACATGACTTTTTCAATACCTTAAAGGGTTAGTTCACCCAATTCTTTCACTAATTTCTCACCCTTATGTCGTTCTAAACCCGTAAGACTTTCGTTCATCTTCAGAACACAAATTAAGATCTTTTTGACGAAATCTGAGAGCTTTCTGTACTCTCTATTGACAGCTACGCAACTACCACTTTCAAGCTTCTAAAAGTTCATAAAGAGATCATAAAACTAATCCATATGAATTGAGCGGTTTAGCCCAAATTTTCTGAAGAGACTCAACCGCTTTGCATGATGAACCGATTGAATTTAGGCTTTTATTCACATTTAAACATTGATCAATGAACATAAACATAAGTTTAATCTCATTGGTTCCTGCTGAAACTCAAACGTGATGCGTAACACGCGAATTAACCTCATTGGTTCTTGCTGAAGCTCGAACGTGATGCGTAACGCGAATGAACCTCATTGGTTCTTGAGGAAGCTCAAACGTGCCGCGTAACACAAGAATGAACCTCATTGGTTCTTGTGGAAGCTCAAACGTAATGCGTAACATGAGAATGAACCTCATTGGTTCTTGAGGAAGCTCAAACGTGCTGTGTAACACGAGAATGAACCTCATTGGTTCTTGAGGAAGCTCAAACGTGCCGCGTAACACAAGAATGAACCTCATTGGTTCTTGTGGAAGCTCAAACGTAATGCGTAACATGAGAATGAACCTCATTGGTTCTTGAGGAAGCTCAAACGTGCTGTGTAACACGAGAATGAACCTCATTGGTTCTTGTGGAAGCTCAAACGTGATGCGTAACATGCGAATGAACCTCATTGGTTCTTTCGGAAGCTCAAACGTGCTGTGTAACATGAGAATGAACCTCATTGGTTCTTGCTGAAGCTCAAACGTGATGCGTAACATGCGAATGAACCTCATTGGTTCTTGCTGAAGCTCAAACGTGCTGTGTAACACGAGAATGAACCTCATTGGTTCTTGCTGAAGCTCAAACGTGATGCGTAACACGAGAATGAACCTCATTGGTTCTTGTGGAAGCTCAAACGTGATGCGTAACACGAGAATGAATCTCATTGGTTCTTGCTGAAGCTCAAACGTGATGCGTAACACGAGAATGAATCTCATTGGTTCTTGCTGAAGCTCAAACGTGATGCGTAACACGAGAATGAATCTCATTGGTTCTTGCTGAAGCTCAAACGTGATGCGTAACATGCGAATGAACCTCATTGGTTCTTGCTGAAGCTCAAACGTGCTGTGTAACACGAGAATGAACCTCATTGGTTCTTGCGGAAGCTCAAACGTGCTGTGTAACACGGGAATGAATCTCATTGGTTCTTGCGGAAGCTCAAACGTGCTGCGTAACACGAGAATGAATCTCATTGGTTCTTGCTAAAGCTCGACGCGTCAAAGTGGTAGTTGTGTAGCTGTCAATGGAGGGACAGAACGCTCTCAGATTTCATCAAAAAGATCTTTATTTGTGTTTCAAAGATGAATGAAAGTCTTACGGGTTTGGAACGACATCAGGGTGAGTAATTAATGACAGAACTTTCATTTTTGGGTGAACTAACCCTTTTAATAATACTAAACTGAATAAGACAGCAATTTGCTACATTTCTACAGTAATACAATTAAATACATTCCAAATCTAAAAAATGAAAGACCATCAAAACAATCAGATGTAGCTGAACAGACAGGTGTTAGTCTTTCAGTTTCATTACCATCATTGCAAAAGGGGACAAGGAATAATTATTTACTGTAATATAAACCCTATGGACCCTGTAACATACTGTGAATTCTGAACAGAGTGCCATTCTTGTTTTGTAAAGACACTGTATAATGCTGCCTGTTTTGGTGTTTTTGAAGTTAAAGTGTGTTTGTTGGTTGACAACCTTTGCTATATGGAAGAATGGCTTGATTTGAGTGTGTTTTGGTAGTTTAAGTGCATTTTGAATGTGAAATTTACTGCTGTAAGGAGAGCTGTGTGAAGAGTTTTGAAAAAGTGTCCTAAGTATTGAGAAATGGGTCCTAGCGATTGTAAAGAAAAAAAGCCTGTAAAACGGGGCTGTTGGACAATCTGGAGTGGAATGTTGGAATTACAGGTTCCAGATTACAGCGATAACAGCAGAGAAGATTTTCACATTATCAAAGTATTAATATATCTGTCTTTCAGGGTGAACATTCCTCACAAGCATCAAAAGGGCGAAAAATGTGCTTATTAATTGCCAGGAATTTTTCTCTGTAATTCCAAGTCAATTTAGACTGAGATGTCAATCAGGCGGATTAAGCTTGTTTGTCGTCGCCGCGGCGCCAACTGCCGAAAAATGAATAAATAGGAAGATTATGCGATCAGAAATTTGGACTGATTTCATTACAATTTCATCATGGCCTCGTCTCAAATCTCTAAATTGCTTATTAAGCCGGATTTTAATGCTTGTTCCTCTGTCAGCACTTCAAATAAGCCAGATATTAGGGCACTTGCTAATTTTTTCAGGCATGCAGGAGGGAAAAACGCTGTGCTGTTTTACCTTGGTGCTTTGTGAACACACATTTTCATGTTTTATGGGGACATTCCATAGACATAATGATTTTTATACTGTATCCGCTAAACCTACCCTTCACAGGAAACTTTTTACATTTTCAAAAAACATCACTTATATGATTTATAAGCTGTTTTCCTCATGTTCACCAAAAAATCTTACCAACAAAATTGTATTCATGGCTGAGAATCATGCCTTTTGTTAAAAGAATCGTTCACTAAAATATGAAAAGTATGTCATCACGTTTGTTCCAAACCTGTATGTGTTCTGTAGAGCACAAATGGATGAGTCAAAAAAATGTAAGCACCACTAAAATATAATAACTCTAGTTCGAATGACTCATGTGCTATATGATGCTTTGTGTGATGAACTGAAAATCTTGGAAGCTCTGAAATTTCATCCGCATCCAGACTCAAAAATGCCTGCATGTTGTACTAGGTTTGATGGCAAACACCTTTGATTCTTGCATGTGCCGCAGCAGAATGCAACCACGTCAGTCTGAATATGCAGAGGATTTCAATAAATAAGCAGGCTAGTTAAAGTGGACATTATATAATTAGCTACCAGAATAATAACGCATGCAATTTACCAACATTTGAAGGAAACTCTATCACCCCCTTGAGAACTGAGGTTTATTAGACCCAGGGTTATTATCATTAACTTAAACTATTAAAAATTTTGTTAATGGAAATAAAGCTGAAATAAATAATAAATAAAACAATAAAAACATATTAGATGAAACTAAATGATCGGACCACACGGGCCAGCCTTCGCTCCCCACGTGCATCAATGAGCCTTGGCCGCCTATGACCCTGTCGCCGGTTCACCACTGTTCCTTCCTTGGACCACTTTTGATAGATACTGACCACTGCAGACCGGTGTTGGTGACAACAGTTTAGGACCCAAGACCAGATGTGAAGAATGAAGACCAAGAGTAAAATGAAACTAAACAAAAATTAAAACAACTGAAATAATTTGAATCACTAAAATTGCTAACTGGAAATAAATAAAAACAGAAAATTAAAATGAATATAAATTAAACCTAAATAGTAATATTAATAAAAAAAACTAATAGAAATGACAAAAGCACATAACAAAATTAAATTCAAATGAAAACTGAAAATATACAAAATAAAAGCCAAATTAAAATATTCATAAAAAGTAATAGTATATAAATAATACTTAAATTACACTGCCATGTAATTGTAATGTATTCACATTTATGAACTAATAAAAACTTTCAATGCAATGTCTGTAAAATGTAAATGCAATGCGTATGTGGTCGATACGGGTCTAGATATGCTTTCAAGGATGAATCGATAACTTGAGGACGATGATGAGTACAGTAATCTTAAGCACACTGGAACAATACTAATGTATTGCCAAAGTGCTGGTATGAATCAAAACCCTCTCAGGTCCAAATGAGCTCAAGCTGCTGCAGGCGCCAAGATTTATTTCATTGCTTTTCAATTTGGAGGGCCATTTGTCCGTCTCTCAACGCCTGCAAGGCTACTGTTTATTTTCTGTCTGTCGGAAAGATTGCACGTCCCGCAGGGCAGGTGAAAGGGGCCTGTGTCTGGTGGCCGAGTGGCTTGTGGGCGCTGTCGTCCGGACGGTGCATTTATTAACACCATGAACGTGGCTGTAGGTCCACGTTTGGATTGCAATAAGAGAAAAATGGGAGTTTGAGCAGAGCTCCATCCAAACTCAACACTCAAAGCTAATCATCGTCACCTTGTGATTACCTCCCACTCTCCATCCAACGCCCGTCTCAAACACCCGGCCAGGATCGAGCTGAATGTACGGTCCACCCAAAGCCACTGATCTCCTCACTTGCCTTGACTGATGGAAAACATTAAGAACACATTGAAATGTCATGTTAGTCTTCCACTCTCTTTGAGCTCACACAAGCAAATAACGGTGCCAAAACTTCAGTGGCGAACCCTTCCAAGAAATGCAGATGAAAAATACATACTTGCACTCAACTTGAGAATATTTAGTCGACCAGAAAATGGATGGCTTGTGTTCAAGGGTGTATGAATGTTTCTTGTCTTTCACCACTGTAAAACACAATATTTGCAGCGCCACTCTGTATAGTCTGTAACTATAACGGACTGTGTTTACATGAATTAAAGGTACACTATGCAACTTTTTTTGTTCAAAATTAACCAAATTTAAATTAGGAGTCAATACATCATCAGTCCTTCTTTCAAAACGTGTTTTGTCTTACCCTGATTCACTATGGTAAGCCTTTTATAAGTGTTTATATTTTAGACCTGTCAGGATGGTTTTGGTGGGAAATTGTACAGTACATACGTCACTCGCCCGTGCGTGTCACAATGAGCGAGAAAGGTTGACATGGAGCAGCGAAATCTCCAACCTCTGGGGAATCACCCTTAAAAAAAAGCAATCAGAGGAGAATCTGCTGGAAAAAAAGAGAATGTGAAAGAGCTTGTAATAAAACCAGAATCAACATTGGCTCTGCTTTTCGGAGATGCCGAGAACTGAGGGATTTGAAATGTTGTAAAAGCGGAGATGGTGTTTTTATTACTCAACAGATGAGTAAGGTATTTTACTAAACAGAAAAATTGCTATATGTAACTCTTTAACAGAGTTCATTATAACACATTATCTATTGTGAAGGGTCATATTCATCCGCACAGTCATCTAAGCAGATGCATATGTAAAATAACGCGATTATCAACATTGAACACCATATAAATCAAAACTGCCTAATGTTACTGAATGAAATGTCGACCCAGGACGAGCTACAGGACTGTGAAGCTTTGGGGGTGTTGTTGGACTCTTATCCAGATGTAGTCAAAAACACGATTTTCTCAGCATTTTGCTCAAAATGTTGCTTTTTTTTAATGAAACTTACCCACATTCAAGTGTTGATAAAAAAAATAAAACTTAGAACAGAACTTAAAATAGAATAAAACTTTTTTTTTTTTTTTTTAAAGCAGAGGGTCTGTTCTTTCTTTTGATATATTATATTTAGATATTCTGGGGGCCATGAAACTTGTAAAATGCTTGCGCTGGCTGGCAGCTTAAAAAAAAAAACACTGGCGGAGAAAGAGTTAGAATATTTATAAATAAAATATTTACCAACATCAGAGAGCCATGAACATGCGAATGTGTTGTTAAAGTATTAAAATATATACTTAAAATCTAATATATACTAGTTTAGTTTAGTTTAAATATTTAGTTTAGTTTATTTATTTATAAAGCACATTTAAAAACAACAGAAATTGAATCTAAAGTGCTGTACAAGTAGAATAAAACTGATTTTTAGGAACGGATTACTTCAAGCAAATATTTTGTTCTGGAATCCCTGATGTAGGAAATAATTGAATGTTTTTTTAAATAAAATTATTATGAATTATATATATATATATATATATATATATATATACACACACACACACATTTAATAATTTTTGTTGTAATTTGTAATTCCTTGTTATATAAATTTGATCATAAAAATGTGTGCTATTATTATGGAGTAATATCAATAATTGTTATTATTAATACTTATATTTAAATATTATTTATAATTATTTAATATATTTAAAAAAACAACAATACATAAAATATTAATCACTCTCACTCTTAATTGTCATGAAAAATCTTGAATTAAGAGGAGAATCAGATATGAGTGTTTAGATGTTGCACAGATGATCAGATATGTGTCGCATTTAAAATCACATAACAAAGTGGCCCAAATCAGATGCTAAAACTAAGTGCTTTGGCTCTTTATGCATGTGCAACAAGATTTGATCTTGCAATGAGTTGACGGTGTAAATCATTCACAGAGTCAATGAATTCAGCCAACTCTACTCTTCAAACCCTGTGTGTTTTATCAGAACTGGTGTAAAATGCAGGGCGTTTCTGTAAATGTCAGTTTCTTGGCACTCACACCACAGCAGATGGGGAACAAAGAGGAGAAGGAGAGATGAGGATGTTGGGAACGTCGGGCCGTGCTCCTGCCACGCTCCCCTGATGAATGAAGATCTGGAGTTGTGTAGAGTTGGAGCCAAACGCGGCCGATGAACTCCAGGACACGCCGTAAATCACTGGGCCGCAGTCAGGAGGTCATGAACTTCACCAAGAATCTTCTCATTTTGATCTCTTTTTCCCTGTCTGTCGGTGAGAATGAAAACACAAATGAGATCTAATCAATGTTTTATTTGTTTCTAGACAGCAAGATTCAATAGAGTTTTCTGAAGTCTCCAGCTTTCAGATGTTTCTCATGAGGTTATCAAACAGATTTTGATTCAAACTTTTTCCACAAATATCAGCCTACATCTTCTCAACACAAAGTTCAAACCTAATGAAACTTGGATATATTCTGACAATGCATTGCAAAACAGACAAACTCCACCATTAGGGTGCGCTATACAGTAAATAAATTAAAAAACATCAAACTGATCAAGTTGAAATTGATGTGCAGCATGTCTTAAAATTAACAATTAGACATCAATAAAAATGGCTGCCAATTCTGAGCCATGTGTTATTTTCATACCATTGATATAGTATTATAGTTTTTGTTAATATCTTGAAATGATTTTATTTTCATAGCCTATTTTCACTTTAATTTTAATTAAATTTTTTGACATTTTTTTTCATTAATTTGTTTTAGTTTCTATGAAATAAAACAAGTTTTTTTGTTTTTTTTCTGTCCATATTTATTTCAAATAATGAAAATGTTTTTTATGATCAAAAAGAATTTTGATTCATCAAACTCTTCGGCAGATATTAGTCGATGCATTTTCAGGTGTGACCCATAATGCCTTATTGTGATGTCCAGTATTTTTTTCCTTTGGCTCCTACAGTATTTTCTCACTAGCATGAATGAATGAAACATCAATTCAGCTGAAGTTGATCCTTTAACGAAGCATAATGGAAACATTCACTAGGTCTCCTAAGCAAAGAAAGAGCAACAACTGAGCAATAACATTTTCCTCTGGGTTTGTGTTTTCTGTCAAAAGTTGTTTTTTTTTAAGAAATGATCTGAGCTCGTTTAAATTTACACATCATCTGCATGTGTGTGATCGAAATACAGAAAAACAGAGAAGAAGAAAGAATGAATGAAGAGGAAATGTGTGTGTGGTTTTCTGCAAAGCTTGTTTATAATTCATAATTGCTTTGGCCTGGGGACGTGCCAGCTGTATGAAACCAATTCCATCTGTTGGAATCACGCATGCGAGGTGAGAGACGGGAATACGCACAGGCTATAAATGCAGGAAAGCGTGCAGACAAACTTATGCTGGCAATCATGCATGCGCACATACGTATAAACATGCGCATTCTGAACACACACCTTCAGGCCATCTGTAATGCGGCTCATTGCTCGCAACGCTCTTCTAGTCATGGTCAGGATCAAACACAACGCTCATATAGCACAACACACACTCAAACTGTTTCAGTGATGTTCGAATCACTCAAGTATTGTGATGGTCCCATAAAGATTTTGTCCAAAAATAGCATTCCAACAGAGCATGGTGCTCGCAATGGTTTGAGTTCAAGGAAATGCATGATCTGATCAAATGTATACCTTAAAGGGGTCATGAACTGCGTTGTTTTATTGTTTTATGATGTTTCCTGGGGTGCAAACCTCACGTATAATGTTAGAATGCTTTTTACATCAAAAATTGTCATAATTTATAAATAAAAGGCACTTTTCCTACCCTGATTTTAGCCCTCTGGTTTGAACGCTGTTTTAAGGGGCGTGTCTGCTGCGAGAGTTCAGTGCAAACGCCCACTGCTGTGATTGGCTGCTGTGAGACTTCAGTGTAAACGCCCAATGCTGTGATTGGCTAACGTCTTTCCATTTGAAATAGCTAAGTATTACTCTCTCTCTTAGCGCGTTTTTACCATTACAGCTCTAATGGTTAACTAATCGTGAAAAGTGTTGCATTACATTTATATCTATGGCATTATATTTATATCTATGGCATTATATTCAGATCTATGGCATTATATTCAGATCGTGGCATGAAAGGTTGTAGAGATGAACATTGTAGCCGATCACAGACATGCTGAGCGCATGAAAGCATTGATCTCGTCATTGCAACTCAGTTTCTGTACACTAACGAATGCTTTCATCTTCACTAACAGTGCAAACGTGATATAGTTAAGAGATTCGTTGAATAAAACGGGAGTCACTGATAAACGCGTCACTGATAAACTCTCGCCGTTTGATTGACAGCTCCAGCGCGCTCTGCTCCAACGATTGCAAAGGGAGCTTTCTTTGATCGCTTTCTTTATAGAATTTAATCACCGTTAAATAACAGATTATTTTCATCCTACTAAGAGAAACAACGCAAGTTGACGTTTAGTCACTGGTTTGATTTACTGACACACAGACAAAGATCATCTGACTGTACATGAATAATTACATTTCAGATCAGGCATTAGAATTAACACGGTTACTTCCATGTTGCATTACTGTCGAGCCCAGGCACTGCACAATATTTTGTAATCCTCAACGGCATGTTTATTGCTTGGTAGCTTGATCTAGGCGTAGGCCTATGTTACTTTTAGGCTACCTATTCTATTGCATGTCATGCGTGAATCGGTGGGCGGGGCTAAACAGGCAGTGATAAAGTAGGCGTTGATCTTCTTCTGCAGAGGCGGTGCTTGCCTCCCTTTGACGTCATAGATCCCCACTTTGAAAAACCTGTTTGCTGGGCCTGGTGTCAATAAAAGCTTATATTGGACTAACAAGGACGTTTTCAGTTCTGAAACTATAGTATAGTGACCTCTTATATGTCAAACACTCAAGGAAAATTTGATTTCTCAGTTCATGACCCCTTTAAATACAACGCAAAAATGAAACAAGCCAGCAACAAGGTAATTCCAACACCAAGATGATCAGCACTGTCCATATGTCATACAAACAGAACTCCTCAGAGATGCACAGGTTTCAACAGACTTCAGCACTGGCAAGCAGCCAAATAGAAATATGCATTTGAATTATGCATCTTAGAATTATGCATTCAGTGTCTTAAAATGCAGCTCACTATGTTTGAGAACAGATCCTCTGTGTTTCACTGATTTCACTGGATATTTGATTCTCTCCAGTAATTCTTATAATTTAACGAACGGCTCTTTTTCATCTCCCCAACCGACTGTTATCAGCCCGGCTGCGGCTGTATTTATTCGCTGCCTTTGGCTGTGATATTTCCCCATAATGATTCTGAGAAAAACGAAAAAAAAACATTTCTCCAGCCAAAGCAGGACATAAACTCGTTTCCTCTGATCTGCATTTGAGAGGTTGAGCGAGCGCCAGTGGGAAGAAGTTTCAGATGAGAAAGAGGCCGAGCCATTTTCCATGTAAATGCTGATTCCAGGCATCTCCTGCCCTTTGACCCCGTTCTGTATCTTTGATCTCTGTACCAAGAGAAAATGTAAATGAATGACGACGAGGATGGCGCTCACTTGCTGGTAGATCTCACATGGATTCAGTCCAGTGTTTGTCTTTTAGTGATTGTGAAATGATTGGATCACTCATCATTTTGTCGACTTTTAAGCAAACGTGTTGTACAGCCAAAACTGACATTCATCAAGCATCAAATTGGAGTAAAGATTGTCTTTGGTGTAAAGAAATAAAATTTAGCAGTTATTCATTTGTTGGTTGGTAACTTTACTGGGAATTGAACTAAAAACATGGTTTAAGAACAAAAATATCTGACCTTTGCTGATGCAATGTGAGCGATTTATTATTATCCGGACAGGGTCCGAAATATTTATATTGCTTAAATATTTTATATATATATATATATATATATATATATAAAATTATATTTATATAATGATAAAAAGTGACTATATTTATATATAAATTGCATTAAAATAAATTGTTCTAACAAATCTAGAATACGGTATATACATATATTAATATATTAGTATAATATATTAGTGTTATATATTACATTTAAAATATTTAAGCAATATAAATTTTGTCCATTTCGGACCCTGTCCGGATAATAATAAATTGACACAATAATAAAATGATAATAAGTTGAACTCTGATCATCACCAACGATTGCTGCCCACTTGTTTCTTTAAAAATGAATGAGATGTGAATGCCTCTTTGTCGCTGTCACATGTCATTTATACGCATGTACACACGCATTAATGCTGCATTAATTCACGGGTTATCAGAATTATCATAAATACTAGTTTCCTATGTAAAAACTTGGACATGAACACAAGTTAAAATTTGAATGTGATGAGCTCGTAATCAGGACTTCAGAAGCGGGAAGTAGGAAATTTCTGATAGCATGTGAAGGAACCATTACTAACATTACCTGAGCCTTTTAACAATGACCAAAAATCCTGATTTAAGTGTTTAGATTTAAGTCAGATGACCAGATATCAGATCTGAACGTGCCCCAAATAATCTCATATGTGCTTTACTGTTACACACAGAACTGACTGACGGTGTAAATGTGGCCAAAGAAAGTGTATTTTAATGAAACCTCACCTTCAATTTAAAGGTTTCATTGCAAAGTGAGCAAAACAAAGAACAAGGCAAGTAAATATGGGCACCTAGATGGAAAATGACTAAACTTAACTTACGAAATATGACACTCTGCATTTCTTCAGCGAACAAAGATGCCTTTCAGCAAACTGCCCTGAAATAAGGTTCATATTAAGGCTCATTTTCAGCATGGAAAGGATCCAAATCCAAAATGTTCCAGAAATTATGAAAATTAGAGATGAATAAAATCTGATGGAACAAAGGGGAGACTGGGGAGGAATGCTGACCGGAAAAGCCTGGAAGTTCATCTGCTTCTCCTGCAACGGATGGAAGGAAACAGTAGTAAGGAACAAAGTGGTAATCGGCACAGTGATAGCGTCATTATCAAGATGGGCGTGCAGCAGTTCACTCAAACGTGTTCTCAGGCCTGAAACCAACAGGTTATCTCTATTAAGCAAAGGTTTTCCTTTCTTTCCTGAGAACTAAAATTCCTGCTAAAGATGATCTGATTGTGTGTTTGTGAATGTGTGTGTGTTCCTGGCAGGCCGTCAGATCTAAAATCTCTGAAATGGGTTTTGAAAAAAGTACAGAGCCCCTAAAGGGACATGGCGATGTAAAAAAATGAGATGGGAGAAAAAAATTATATTTCGATACTTTTGTGTTCTCTCGCAAAACTTTTGCGATCCTCGAGAAACTTTTGTGATGGAAATAAGGTGGGAGGAAAAAGCAGTTTCTTGGAGGATCACAATTTTTTTTTTTTTTACGAAAGAGTGCAAATGTTTTGCGAGCGAACGCAATTGTTTTGTTAGAGATAGTAAAAGTTTTGCCAGTGAATGCAAAGTTTCTCGGCAGAACGCAATACTTCTGCTATGCACTCAAGAGAGTGCAAATGTTTTGAGAGTGAATGCAATAGTTTTGTGAGAGTTAGTAAATGTTTAGTCTCGCATAGCCAGACCTTCAGACTGACGGCAGAAGGTCTGGACTCCATCGCAGCTTTCATTGGCCAAGGACCACCCAAAAAGAAGTTTGACTGACATGTAACGCAACCAGTCACAGTTCGTTTTGTTCCGTGTCATGTTTAGGGGTGTGAAAATGTAAAGTCGATGTCCCTGCAATAACAGACCGACGTGCGTCTATAAATTATTCATTCAAGAATGTTGCGCAAGTTTACTGCAACAATGGAGCCGCGAACTTTACATACCTTTGCAAATCCAGCGTTTAGTTGATCTCGGTAAGCGCTCATTGTCACAGTTGTAAACAGGACGGCAAGAATGTTCTTCTTCCATGAGGGAGTTTGGCGTCACGGCATTTGTTTCCAGGCGGACCGTTAAAGAACGCAACACACACATCTCGCGGACATCCTGTAGAATTCAACTAATCAGATGACGACTTTGAAACTCCTGAAGTGTTGCACAGTGTTGGGGAGTAACTACTTACATGTAATTAGATTACGTAATTTAATTACAAAATAAATGTAACTGTAATCAGTTACAGTTACTGAGAAAAAATATGTAATTAAATTACAGTTACTTATGAAAATATTAATGATTACAAAGGGGGTTACATCTGTTTTCTGTAAAAAGCTAGGATATGTTGAATAATACACAAAGCATGATGTCTCCCGCCATTTAAAGACTGTTTAGTAAAGCGATGCTATTCTGATGCTTTTGATTGGCTCTTGTTTGAATTTGCAGCACACCACATCTGCCGATTATATCAATCCACATTGCCGTTGAAAGCTTTAGGCTACAACCCGTCTGAGAGTTGCCACCATGGCGAGTGATAAAAATGTGTTTCAGTGCTGGAAAACAGAAAAGTAATCCAAAAGTAATCAAATGTAATCAGTTACATTACTTTAATAAAGTAATTGAAAGTTACACTACTTACTACATTTTAAATAGGGTAACTTGTAATCTGTAACCTATTACATTTCCAAAGTAACCTTCCCAACATGCATCAGACGTTCAGCCAATGGTCTGTGGGCGTGACATCTGAGGCTGAGACTAGTAAACGTTTTGTGAGCGAACGCTTTGTTCGTTTTGTGAGAGATAGTAGGCTAAAGGCCAGAATGCATATGCATTTGTAGGAGTTTCCCTTTCAGACGCAGTGTTTATGGGAGAGTATTTAAATGAATCATGCAAGGTGATTTACTAAGGTTTGCGCTCGTCAATTTACTGGTGTTTGCACCATTATTTACTGCCCAAAAAAACCACGTCTTAAAACAGACGCTAACTGGTAGATTATGTTGGTCATTATGGAAATGATCCGGCTGCCTCTGTGTTCTTTAATTTGCACGTCGTCAATAGATCACGCACAGAACTTTACACTCCCATCGGCGCTTTTATGGGACTGAGCTCTCATGCTAATTTGCCCTGTTTAGTAAATCTAGCACTAAATGTTTTGCCCTTTGTGCACTTTCAACGCACTTACAGTGTACTTACCCACAAAATAATGTAAGGTAACAACATGGGATAGGGTTAAGTTAAGGGGTATATTCATACGTAGTATATTCATGCGAAACAGGACTGTAAAATAAAGTACTACCAAAATTTCTCAGGGAACGCAATCATTTTGTGAGAGAATGTAAATGTTTTGCTAGTGAACGCAATACTTTTGTGAGAGAACGCAAATGTTTTGCAAGCAAATGGAAAGTTTCTCGGGGGAATGCAATTGTTTCATGAGAGAACTAATTGAAAATGCAAATGCAAAAGCAATGAAATATAATTTTGCCCCTCCGTGGCTACGACCTGATCTCTCAGACACAAGAAGCCAAAATCTGTTAATCAAATAGACTTTCTTAAAATCTCCTGCATCTCAGACGTTTCTCCTGAGAAAAAGACCTCAGCAATCTTACATGTGTCAAGTTAGTGTCCTCATTCACCAAAGAGTCAGTAAACAGCTTGAGATGAAATATGAGACATATATGAAGAAAAATAGATGGAAAATATCATTTGTGCACAGAATATTTTTAGTCATCACTGTAAAAAGTGACTTTCTTCCTCAGTATTTTTGTCTTGCTTTCCAATATAAATATCTAAACGTTGCTAAATCAAGATACATTTACTTGAGATGCAAAATGACATGATATAAAGTCTTATTTTCTAAAACATTTATCAAAAGAGTTTATGCTTAAAACGAGAAAAACATCTCCCAATAGGTTCAGAAAAATACACATGTTTTTCCCTTATGCTTTTATGCTTTTTTTCTGACCTCATAGCATAAAATCGCAAAAGTTTTTCTTATTGTATGTCACTTTGTATCTCTAGTAAATGTATTAAGAATGTTTAGATATTTGTACTGGAAAGCAAGATAAAAATACTAAGAAAATCTTTTTCTTTAGTCAAATTATGCAAAAGGTGTGAGGATATTAATATTATTTTTATTTATTATTATTATTATTTTAATAAAAAAAAACTAATAAAAAGTTATATTTAAAATGCAATGTTCAACCACGAATGAATGATGATTTGAGTTGTGCTGGAAATTACAATTCAAAACAGTTTTCCTATGATTATTTATGTCCAGTTGGGACATTTTTAGTAGAAAAATGAAATTAACAAGCGAGTGTTTATATGCTGTAACATCAGCAGTTGTACAGAAAATGTTAATAGTCTAAAAATCTCTGAGGAGCTCCACATCTCCTGAGAGTTCAGTATTGTTTGGTCTTGTTTGGATGTCTAAATCTGATTCTCACCTTTGAGGATTCGTCGAACCTGTTCACAGAAAAGCTGCTGAATGAATGGTGAAGGCCTGCGGGCAGAGCATCCTACACCCTGGGAATGTCTTCAAGCTTTTGTACGTGTCTGTAAACAGATCTGCTCATCATTTATTTACAACAGACCATCTCGTCAACACCCAGTCAGGCCACGGAGAAGATACATGGAACATCCCACACCGTCCTAATGGAGGTTCAGCACACAATGGAGCTGAAATCAACAAGGACACCCTGAAGAAAAGATATAGAGACACAAGTGAGACACTCAAAAACACCTTGCTTTTTGGTTTGAGGACATACAGTATACAAAGACATAAAAAAATGTATATACAGTACTGTGCAAAAGTCTTAGGCATGTTAGTATTTTCACAAAAAAAAAAAAGGTTTTAAGCCAGTTATTTATATCTTTTGCTGTAGTGTGTCAGTAGGAGATATCAGTTTACATTTTTAAAAATTCCTTTTGCCGTTAATTGTAATAACCCAGTGAGATTTTTGTATGCACAAGGAGTCTTGTGAAAATACTAACATGCCTGTTCACACCAAGGACAATAACTATAAAGATAAAGATATAGTTCTAAAAATCGTTCTCAATATTAAAGAATTGCAGAGTTCACACCACAGCTACAGTGGGGCGAACAAGTATTTGATACACTGCCGGTTTTGCAGGTTTGCCCACTTACAAAGCATGTAGAAGTCTGTAATTTTTATCATAGTTACACTTCAACTGTGAGAGACGGAATCTAAAACAAAACTCCAGAAAATCACATTGTATGATTTTTAAGTAATTAATTTGCATTTTATTGCATGACATAAGTATTTGATACATCAGAAAAGCAGAACTTAATATTTGGTACAGAAACCTTTGTTTGCAATTACAGAGATCATACGTTTCCTGTAGTTCTTGACCAGGTTTGCACACACTGCAGCAGGGATTTTGGCCCACTCCTCCATACAGACCTTCTCCAGATCCTTCAGGTTTCGGGGCTGTCGCTGGGCAATACGGACTTTCAGCTCCCTCCAAAGATTTTCTATTGGGTTCAGGTCTGGAGACTGGCTAGGCCACTCCAGGACCTTGAGATGCTTCTTACGGAGCCACTCCTTAGTTGCCCTGGCTGTGTGTTTCGGGTCGTTGTCATGCTGGAAGACCCAGCCATGACCCATCTTCAATGCTCTTACTGAGGGAAGGAGGTTGTTGGCCAAGATCTCACGATACATGGCCCCATCCATCCTCCCCTCAATACGGTGCAGTCGTCCTGTCCCCTCTGCAGAAAAGCATCCCCAAAGAATGATGTTTCCACCTCCATGCTTCACGGTTGGGATGGTGTTCTTGGGGTTGTACTCATCCTTCTTCTTCCTCCAAACACGGCGGGTGGAGCTTAGACCAAAAAGCTCTATTTTTGTCTCATCAGACCACATGACCTTCTCCCATTCCTCCTCTGGATCATCCAGATGGTCATTGGCAAACTTCAGACGGGCCTGGACATGCGCTAGTTTGAGCAGGGGAACCTTGCGTGCGCTGCAGGATTTTAATCCATGACGGCGTAGTGTGTTACTAATGGTTTTCTTTGAGACTGTGGTCCCATCTCTCCTCAGGTCATTGACCAGGTCCTGCCGTGTAGTTCTGGGCTGATCCCTCACCTTCCTCATGATCATTGATGCCCCACGAGGTGAGATCTTGCATGGTGCCCCAGACCGAGGGAGATTGACCGCCATCTTGAACTTCTTCCATTTTCTAATAATTGCGCCAACAGTTGTTGCCTTCTCACCAAGCTGCTTGCCTATTGTCCTGTAGCCCATCCCAGCCTTGTGCAGGTCTACAATTTTATCCCTGATGTCCTTACACAGCTCTCTGGTCTTGGCCAATGTGGAGAGGTTGGAGTCTGTTTGATTGAGTGTGTGGACAGGTGTCTTTTATACAGGTAACGAGTTCAAACAGGTGCAGTTAATACAGGTAATGAGTGGAGAACAGGAGGGCTTCTTAAAGAAAAACTAACAGGTCTGTGAGAGCCGGAATTCTTACTGGTTGGTAGGTGATCAAATACTTATGTCATGCAATAAAATGCAAATTAATTATTTAAAAATCATACAATGTGATTTTCTGGATTTTTTCCGTCTCTCACAGTTGAAGTGTACCTATGATAAAAATTACAGACTACTACATGCTTTGAAAGTAGGAAAACCTGCAAAATCGGCAGTGTATCAAATACTTGTTCTCCCCACTGTATAATGATAACGATATAGAGATTAATTCATTTTCAAAACGATTTTATCCAGCTGATGAACGATAAAAACAGCCAATCAGAATCCATCCTGCTGTAACGAGCTCAAGCATTTAAAGCGGCAGACAAGCACAACGCTTAGAATAAACAGAACGATATCGTCCGCTGGTGTGGGAGCTTATATAGTTATCTTTATAGTTATCGTTCTTGGTGTGAACGGGTCTGTAGACTTTTGCACAGTACTGTAAATCTAAATGAATTTAAATATAAGTACATATACAGCTGTAAATAAAATATAATAAAGTGTGTATTAAACTTATTAAGGTCACAATGAAACAGAAGTAGCGACAGAAATTTTCTCCCGTATTGTAACGTACATACAAGCGTAAAAGATTAACAAAAAAGAAAAAAAATGTAGGGCGGGACTTCTGTGCATCGGTTGTTGATTGGATGTTGAGACATGGGCGTGGCAAAAAATGCTTGCTGGGGATTGTAAGAAAGGGGCGGAGTTTAAGCAGACTAAATGACTGGAGAAGAACAGCATACGTCACTAGATTCAGTTATGATATTCTGATTAAACATTATGAGGTCAAAACATTTTCAAAAATTAAAATGAATTGTTTACAATAATTCTGTCAGGATCACTATCGTCAAAGATGATTGACAATTAGCATACAGTTTGGATTGGCGGTATGGTTCTGTTCTGGGCAAGAACAGGGAGAGGCAGCCTAGCATGGATAAGAGCAGGGAGAGCAGCGATAACCCCTCTTAGGGTAAACAGAACAGAACCAACATAATGTACTGCAGATATCATTAATGTCCATATTTAATGTACAACATAATTCGGGAATTTAGTCTGAATGAGGGGAATCAGAATACCAAATCCTGACTGACGAGAGGAGGAGCTGGGGATGGAGGAGGGTAATTAGCTCTGGAGAAACGTGATAGCTGCTGATAGTACTGAAGGAGCTTATATATGTATGCTGTGATAGACATCATATTCCTATAGGTAGACATCATAAGTTATTTTTGCGGCTGACCTTATTGCATATGCATTTGTAGAAGTTTCCCTTTCAGACGCAACATTTATGGGAGGAGAGTATTTAAATAAATCATGCAAGGTGATTTACTAAGGTTTGCGCTCGTCAATTTACGCCATTATTTACCGCTCAAAAAAAGCATGTCTTAAACCAGACGCTAACTGGTAGATTATGTTGGTCATTATGGAAATGATCCGGCTGCCTCTGTGTTCTTTAATTTGCACGTCGTCAATAGATCACGCACAGAACTTTACACTCCCATCGGCGGTTTTATGGGACTGAGCTCTCATGCTAATTTGCCCTGTTTAGTAAATCTGGCAAAGATGTTTGTCTGCACTATTTTTTAAACCCTTTTGCACATCTGACAAATAAATGTCCATGGCTGCAAAGGCCAGCTGCTTTATGCCAATTAGTACCGGTTTAGCAAAACTTGCTGACTACAAAACTTTTCTCGTTTTAAGAATAACCTCACTTCATTTTGATCAGTTTTTTCTTATTTTATGTTAAGAAATTTACTAGAAAACAAGACAAAAATACTGAAGAAGAACAGCATATGATTTCAAATCAAGTTGTAATTTTGTCAAATTATGCAAAAAGCGTGAAGATTTTATCATAATTTGAATTTAAATCAAAACATTATTTTATTAGTTTTTGGATTAAAAAATCGTTTTTGCAAAAATGTGTACAGATGAATTTTTTACAATAAGATCAATAACATGCATTTAGAAATAAAGATGCTGAATTTAAGATGTTTGTCTGCACTAATTTTTTTAAACCCCTTTGTAAATCTGACAAATAACTTTCCTTTGCTGCAAAGGCCAGCTGGTTTATGCCATTTAGTGCTAGTTTAGCTAAACTCAGACTACATCCCTAGGCCATTTTCTTGATGGAAAGGGACAGACTTTACAAAAAAAAAAATTTCAGACTTTTTGCAGGTTCATGTCTCTCTAAGTGGATATTGAAACCTTAATAGTTTTTTTTGGATGCGTCCTTCAATTTAAAGGTCAAAAAAATGTAATAAACCCCTATAAAGATGTTGTAAAACTAGGCAGGATATGAAGATTGGTCGGTCACATTATGGTATACATTAGCAGTGCTTATGTAGCACATCTTACTGCATTAACATTTGAAGGCATACTAAGAGAGTTAGCACATAACGAGTGTCAAGGGAAGAGACGACAGAGGTTTTAATCATCGCCTTTGTTCTCTCTGATGAAATTTAGTAAATAGAATTCATCTGGAAAACAAAACAGCTACTGTATGTGCCGTGCCATAAATCCGGAAAGTCTTTGGGTTTGTTTTTGAAAAACACAGCCGTGTTTGCTCATTACAACCCTTCAACACAATGCGAAGAACTCGCTTTACCTCTTTGATTATATCGGGCTCTCTGCAGGATCCCAGACTCTCGTCTCATTAGTTTTCTCCAAATGCCTCTCAGAATTTGTCTTACCTCTGTTGTGAACCCAGTTTTCCCCCCTGCGGAGATCTGAATTCTGGGGATGTTTACCCAAAACAGTGGGGCGGTCTCTTCCAAGCCAAGATTAAACTTCAAGTATAACCAATCATGTCTTTCTGGGCTGTCTGCCTTCAGACCAAAAGAGATTTATTATAACTCCTTCACCCAGGGCAACAACACAACCAACTGAATCACCCATAAAATGACTTGCTTAGAGGTTAAAACTTTACAAACGGAAAAGAAAAAAAATCTCAAATTGGACAACAGCTGGATTTTAGATAGTTATGACCCACGGCATTGAAAACATTGGCTGACCTAGATACATGTCTGCTGATAAAACACAATATGAGGCAAAATCTCAAGCACAAAAAGGCCTGAAGTGAGAAACTGTACTCTACAGTCAGAGATCATCTGAACATCGTGATCATCCTCCAAACACAGGCTGAAAAATGAAAACCTGTTACCCAGCTAACAAAAATATGTTCTAAGAACGTTATATTTATATTTAAATGTTTTATTTCTTTGTAATGTAAACTTTACGGAAACATTCTATTTTATCATTGTGCAGAAATTATGGGAATGTTACTTTTGAATGTTCTCTGAACATTCTGACACAAGTAACATTTCAAAGATGTTATACTACGGGGCTGTTGAATGCTTGAATCTGATTGGTTGATGAACGTTCTAAGACTGTTGCATATCACTTCACCAAATGATTTCAGTTATTTCAAAGGTCCTTACAGTCTACAACAGAAACAGAACCAAAACCCACAACAACACTGACCAAGCAAATAAATATAGTATAGGATAGGAACAATATGATAAAAACGACAAATTATTTCCATGTTTTATGCGACAAAATTACGTTTTATTATGTACGGAAAGCACATATACTCTTTCTCCCACTCTCTCTCTCCCACTCAAACACACACACACACAAACAGTAAGGACACACATTCGCACTGTCACAGTCATGTTCTGTTTGTTTTGGTTTTCACTCGTCACATGTGTTCCTTTGTTCTAGTTTACTGCCACTCATCACTCACCATGGGCACTAACTACATTCACCACAGCTGTTCATCTTTTAGTTAATCATCTCTGTGTATTTAGTTCCTGCCTTCGTGCTGTTTAGTTGTCCGGTATTGTTTGTATTTGACATTGTTTGTCTTTTCACTCTGATATATAAACAATGTATTTATAATAAATACATAATAAATAATATATTTGTTTTCAGATCATTATTAAAGTGCACATATACGTATATATATATTAGGGCTGTCAAACGATTAATCATTTGCAAGTATTTGCAAGTATATACTGTATATTTATATAATTTATATTAAATATAAATATAAATACTTTATATATAAATATAATAATTTTTTCTTAAATATATACATGCATGTGTGTGTATTTATATATACACATAATAATTATACACAGTACACACACATATATTATGTAAACACAAACTTTTATTTTGGATGCAATTAATCAGGATTAATCGTTTGACAGCACTAGTACATTTAAGTTCAGTCTGTAAAACTTAAAATGTTGCTGCCATATTTTTACAGTAAAGTTCTGGCAACCATGTAAGGTTCATTGGGGTTCTATATAGAACTCTAGGGTTCTTGACTTAATTTTAAAGAGTCCTTTATGCCGAAAAGGTTCTATATAAGGAGAAATGTCATTAATGATTGCATAATACTTTCATGTTTAGCAGGTTATTTAATTTTTTTTCTAGTGATAAAGTATGTTTATGAGCTGTTTAATTCATAAAATCTAATTAAAATAATAATAAAAAAGAATTAAAGAATTAAAACTAAATCTTTAAAATTATCCCATAATGGGAAGTTCATGACAGGAGCCTTTCTTCTATGTTCTGCTGTTTTTTACAGTACATTTTCACAGATCTTTTTAGTTTACATTCCCCCAAAAGTGCACAAACAACAGCATTTTGATTATCGTTCAGTTTTTGGCTTTCAGGTTTTGCATATGCTCACAATTAACACGGAGACGGAGACGGAGTCCGATTGCGGTGGGACTGGATGAAATCATGGCTTGAGTATCTTATTGGACTTGAATCTTTGATCAGTGAGGAGAATTTGAATCTCTGTAAGAGTCCAGCTGTCTGCGGATATCAGCCAATCCCGGATCAAATTTCACCGACAACAACAGGGAATAAGGGGGATCTTTTGTTGAAATGCGCAGTGGACGGATCTATATTCTGTTTCTTGGGACGTGACACCTGAAGCAGAAAGGCATATTTTCGTGCATTTACACCCATGCTGCAGCCTGTAAGTTATTTTCCCAGCAGACAGCGGGAGTGGTAATTTGCTTCAAGTAAAGTGTTTCAGAGAAACTAGTACTTCTTTATGTATGTGATATTGAATGTGGTGAACCACAGATAGACTACTATAATCTAACATAGTGCAACTGAATGCAAGAACTAATGCTTTAGGTCAGTTGCTTTTAGACCGAACACTGGACCAAAATTATTAATCATAGAAAAAAAAAAATCTTCTTAAAATCAAACACTGAAATGTATTAACAGCATTTTAAAGCCAATAAATACAGCACAAACTAAGCTTCCAACAAAGACCCAATTAAATACCTTTTAGACCTCTATATGTAAACCTCTTTAAATGTGAAATGATTAACAATGAGACTTACTTAGAATTTGTGGATTTTCTGTCAGGTCCAGTGTAGTTGCCACTGCTTTGTTCTTCAATAACAGCCTCTTTGACTTTTTGAATGCTGTATGTGCAATTGCACTACTATATCAAAAGAAAAAAATATATAAAAATTAGTTTTGCATTTGGATTGTTTTGCAGTTTGACAGTACTTTTATAGCAATTATACACATCGACCCCTAAATTCACATTACTGTATGCATCTGGATATTTGGAGTGGTTTTGTAATTATTCTCAATTGCGTTTGCATGATATTGTAGTGGATAAAATTTACATTTATGCATTTGGCAGATGCTTTTACCCAAAGCGACTTACATTGCATTCATGGTATACATTTGCATTCCCTGGGAATCGAACCCATGACCTTGGTGTTGCACCATATTCTACTGTTAGAGCTACAGTATAATGTTTCTTTCTGCATATCTCATGTTGTTTATAAGATTGTGATATCACACAAACAAGAAAGTAAAGAAGGACTCCAAAGCCTAATGCTGAAACGCATATGATTTTGAAAACAGCATGTAAACAAAACCGCTGTCTATCTGACAATCAATGTTTCTTTCTTCACACAAAACTAAAGATTCAGTCCAAAACTAACTTTTGTGAATAATGGAAAGGCCGAACCAGGGGATCTACAGGAACTACAGGCGTCTGTGCTGTATGAGACAGATCATATTCCTCAGTGCCTGCCATGTGTTCGTCATAAAGAGTAAAGTCACTGCCAAGCACGTTTGGATGAAGTTTGACAGTTTGGTTTGGGTTTTGCCGGTGTCCAATTTCAGACATGCGAGCGACTGACTGTTATTCCCAATCCCAAAAACCAAACGTCAACCTACGCAGGCATTTCAACGGGTTGCTTTAGTATAATAATAGCAAACATTTGGAATCATTATCATCATTTTGGGCTCACAGTCAAACCTCGACAATCCTGAATGCTCACGGGGTCCAACGTTAACACTCGCCAATGCTAAAGTGAGTAAAAACTGGCTTCGGTGAGTAAATAAAACATGATCGCCAGCTGGCTGGTAACTTGCAGATTAATACAGGATTTAAATGGCATTGTGATCATCTGATGTGAGCGATTAAGTCCTTTCGTTTTAATAAAAAACGGCCGGTAGGAGAGAGATTACATAATTATGGATTTTTAAGAGCCTTGAAATAAAAGACATTACAGGCCCCTAAATAGGTGCTCTGTTCCAAAACCTATTGAACTGTCTAGACCAGTGGTTTTCAAACCTGTCCTGGAGGCACCCCAGCCCTGCACATTTTGTATGTCTCCCTTATCAGACACACCCAATTTAGTTCTTGGAGTCTCTACTAACGAGCTGATGAGTTGAATCAGGTGTGATAATTGAGCGAGACACACAAAATGTGCAGGGCTGGGGTGCCTCCAGGACAGGTTTGAAAACCACTGGTATAGACAGCATCAGATGTGCGCTACAGATGTGAGCAGGCAGCATATTTAAGGTAGCACCATAGCAAAACTGTTTTTCAACATTGATATCAGCACATAGAATGATTTCTGAAGGATCATGTGACACTGAAGACTGGAGTAATGATGCTGAAAATTCAGCTTTGCATCACAGGAATAAATTACATTTGAAAATACACTATATTGCCAAAAGTATTGGGACACCCCTCCAAATCATTGAATTCAGGTGTTCCAATCACTTCCATGGCCACAGGTGTATAAAATCAAGCACCTAGACATGCAGACGCTTCTACAAACATTGTTGAAAGAATGGGTCGCTCTCAGGAGCTCAGTGAATTCAAACGTGGTACCGTGATAGGTTGCCACCTGTGCAATAAGTCCATTCGTGAAATTTCCTCACTACTAAATATTCCACGGTCAACTGTTAGTGGTTTTATAACAAAGTGGAAGCAATTGGGAACAACAGCAACTCAGCCACGAAGTGGTAGGGCACGTAAAATCACAGAGCGGTTAACTTAACTTAAGTCGCCAACTTTCTGCAGAGTCAATAGCTACAGACCTCCGAACTTCGCGTGGCCTTCAGATTAGCTCACGAACAGTTTGTAGAGAGCTTCATGGAATGGGTTTCCATGGCCGAGCAGCTGCATCCAAGCCTTACATCACCAAGTGCAATGCAAAGTGTCGGATGCAGTGGTGTAAAGCCCGCCGCCACTGGACTCTAGAGCAGTGGAGACGTGTTCTCTGGAGTGACGAATCACGCTTCTCTGTCTGGCAATCTGATGGACGAGTCTGGGTGTGGTGGTTGCCAGGAGAACGGTACTTGCCTGACTGCATTGTGTCAAGTGTAAAGTTTGGTGGAGGGGGGGTTATGGTGTGGGGTTGTTTTTCAGGGGTTGGGCTTGGCCTCTTAGTTCCAGTGAAAGGAACTCTTAATGCTTCAGCATACCAAGACATTTTGGACAATTTCATGCTCCCAACTTTGTGGGAACAGTTTGGAGATGGCCCCTTCCTGTTCCAACATGACTGCACACCAGCGCACAAAGCAAGGTCCATAAAGACATGGATGAGTGAGTTTGGTGTGGAGGAACTTGACTGGCCTGCACAGAGTCCTGACCTCAACCCGATAGAACACCTTTGGGATGAATTAGAGCGGAGACTGCGAGCCAGGCCTTCTCATCCAACATCAGTGCCTGACCTTACAAATGCGCTTCTAGAAGAATGGTCAAACAATCCCATAAACAAACTCCTAAACCTTGTGGAAAGAGTTGAAGCTGTTATAGCTGCAAAGGGTGCGCTCAACTCCATATTAAACCCTATGGATTAAGAATGGGATGTCATTAAAGTTCATGTGCATGTAAAGGCAGACGTCCCAAAACTTTTGGCAATATAGTGTATATTCAAATAGAAAACAGCTATTTTAAATTGTAATAATATTTCACAATATTACTGTTTTATTGTATTTTTGATCAAATAAAATAGCTTTAGTGAGCATAAGAGACTTCTTTCAAAAACATTAAAAATCATATTGCATTTGCCATTGTTTTTAAAAAGTACTTGAGAACGTGTCAGTGATTTTACCTTGATAGAAAGATATAGAAGTGGGTTTTAGACACACCTTAATGATGGATTATGCATAAAATGTTACCAAACTGACTCATGCATTCTGATGCATAAATACTACAAATTTTTTAATGTCACTCATTTTCTGCATTTCTAGCATTTGTTTTGTTTTCTATGAAATAATAGCTTTGAATAAAAGGCTAAAGGCTCCATGTCAAGCTGAAGAGAATATAAGACTAACACATGTGCACAAACACACTGGATGGAGCAGAACATCTCAGCGGGATTGAGGGCGCGTGTGTCACGTGATCATCTCAGCTGGAACAGCACATTGATTTCTCAAGTGAATATTCCAGAACGCTGTCAAAACGGATCTGATTTTGATTCGGCACAGAGGACGTGCGCACACCTCTCTGAATCTGAGTTCAAAGGGGCGATCCGGAAAAGTTTGATGCCAGACTTGAAGATCGGATCTCACGAGGGGAAGCCAGCAGATGCTCACAGTTCTGCTCAAGGCCAGCTGCTGCTTGCGTTCAGATATATTGACAGATTTTCAAAATTACAGGCTTAAGACTCACTTTTTACTTTGGCTTCGATCAATGGAGCCTTTGTGTTTGTCTGGATCTGAGATCAGAGAACTGGACCAAACTTCACACGTCCGCCTCTTCCTGCTGGAAACAGCGTTGTGATGCCATATATAATCGGCCATCCATACCAGGATAACTGTAAAACAAGGAGAAATTTTCTGTGGTTTAGAACCTGGTTCAAATAAAGTAAACTTGTTACTATTGTTTTACCTAAACTTCAGGTCTTGTTTTTAGTGTGTAAATAAATTTTTGGTTGCTCAATTTAGTTAACGTTAGTTAAAGGTGCAGTGTGTAACATTTATGAGGATCTATTGACAGAAATGCAATATAATATACTATGTTTTCAGTGGTGTATAAAGACCTTAATTAATGAACCGTTATGCATTTATTAACCGTTTTTATTACCTTAGAATGAGCCATTTCTATCTACACACACCGCGGTTTCCTTACAGTGAAGTCTCCATTATGCGCAGTCATGTTTCTACAGTAGCCCTAAACGGACAAACTGCTCTACAGAGCGCTAGCTACTCTCTGCTGTCTCAGACGACATCTTTGTCCTGTGTCGGCCACCGTAGCTTCTCTATGTGCTTCGAAATGAGGGGTGAGCGGTGGGCGGTTGCAATTCGTAACCTCACTGCTAGATGGCGCTAAAATTTACACAGTGCACCTTTAATGCATTAACTAAAATTAACTAATAATGAGAAATTCAGATGTTACAGTGTTTATTAAACTTTGTTTACATTAGTTTATAAAAATACAATTGTTCATTGTTAGATCAGGTTCATTAAATAACGACAGATACAACTTTTGATTTCAATAATGTATTAGCAGGGTTACAGTACAGTTAACTAAAACTAAAAACTTGACACAATAAACTTTGACCGAAATAAAATAAAATATATAAAAATGACTTCTTTTTGCTCAACTTGATGCACTAAAATTACTAAAACTGAAATAACATTTATAAAACTAATAAAAAATACACAAACAAAATTACTAAAACTTTAACTGAAATTAAAATGAAAAATACAAAAATGCATATTAATTCAAAATATGAATAAAAATTAAAGCTGCAAGCAGCGATGAAAGGGCCCTCGCACCTGGGGCCACCGCCACACGGTGGCCTCAGGAAACCAGCGAATAGTGGGCGACATGACTTTAAGCAGGTAAATATAGGAGAAAAATGGCAAAGTCATTCTGATGTGCCACACTTCCTGCTATCAGCAGGTGGCGCTTTGACTATAACCGAATATTGGCATGTAGATGTCTTCAGGCCAGGACTATTATCAAACATGTGAAGTTTGGGACAGATCGGACACTGTATGCCTGAGTTACAACATCTTCCTGTTTCGTGGCGTTAATCACATACATTAGCAATTAGCCAAGTGTTGCATGATTTAACGTGTTCATAGCATGTTTGGGACTTGATGGCATATTTAAATGTGTTTCTCGGAGTGAATTACAGTGTAAAGCATGCCATTTCCTGTTTCCAGTAGGGGGTGCTATAACTAACTAAATATTGGCATGTATGATGTCTTCAGGCCAGGACTCTTATCAAACATGTGAAGTTTGGGGCAGATCCGACATTATATGCCCGAGTTACAACAACTTCCTGTTTCATGGCGAAACATCAGACTTTGTCAGACCGCCACGGACACGCCCTTCAGCGAAAACTCAAGATCTTCGCAATTTAATGTCGCAAAGGCCTTTAGATTAGACTGACCAAATATGATGTTGATCTGGTTAAATCTCTAGGAGGAGTTTGTTAAAGTACAACGTCTGGAAATGGCAAAAACTGCAAAAATTTTGCAGAGAAAATTCAAAATATCTCACTTCCTGTTGGGTTTTCAGATTTTGCTCGGGACGTTTTTGTAGGTATTGGGCTGTTACATGTGTCTACCAAATTTCATACTTGTACATGAAACTTCGCGCGAACGGCGCTTAATTGAAATGTTGTAGGTGGCGCTATTGAGCCATTTTGCCACACCTAATTCTGAAACCCATATCAGACGTAAATTTTCACCACTTCTGACGCGTGTGCAAAGTTTCATGAGTTTTCGAGCATGTTTAGGCCATCAAAAATGCGATTCATTTCGGAGAAGAATAATAATTGACTGAGCAATTACAATAGGGTCCTCACACCATCGGTGCTCGGGCCCTAACTACAATAGTATCTCAATGATACTAAAATAACTCCATTGGTAAATGTTGAAATAACATTAATTAAGATTAATAAATGCTATAGCATATCTTTCATTGTTAGTTTGTTAACTATTTACTGAATAGACCTGCTGCTCTAAATGGTTACAGTCCGTTTACAGAAGATGAACTTATTTCATGCCACACAGATGGAAAGCATGTGAAAGGTTGGATGGAGATGAGAATCTCACCGTCCATCAACCTCAAATAAATCAAACCACACCGGTGCAGAGAAATAACAGAACTGGAACCAGAACACAACCACTTTGTGCCTAAAACCTTTAATAGTGTGCGATGTGATGGATGGAATTTGGCGGCTCACAGGCTGACAGACTGAAGCCCTTTAGAGACAAAATACAGAAGGAATGAGAAAAGTAAAGAACGAGAGAAATCGAAAAAGACAGAAGCGGCTGACAGCTGGCAGGCCACTGATATCCGTCATGCTATTGGAGGGACTGTGTGTGAGAAAAACAGGTCATGAAATTTACATGGCCGCACTGCTCTGGAGCGTATGAAGACAAGCTGAGACCCGGATCCCCTGACGCACCTTTGAAGTGCAAGTTGAGCCGCTCAAATCACTGCTGCTGCACACACATCTGCACAGAGCAGAGCTCCATGAGATTCTCTTATTACACACACACACTGAAGGAACCATCTCAGGACGTGTGCAGCTGGGAACACTGCAGCATTTCATCACACACAAACCTCAAAGATCTATCTATCTATCATCCATCGTTGTATCTTAATTTCTATCTATCTATCTATCTATCTATCTATCTATCTATCTATCTATCTATCTATCTATCTATCTATCTGTCTGTCTGTCTATCATCCATCATTTTATCTATGTATCTTCATATCTATCGTTGCATCTATCTATCTATCTATCTATCTGTCTGTCTGTCTGTCTGTCTGTCTATCATCCATCATTTTATCTATGTATCTTCATATCTATCGTTGCATCTATCTATCTATCTATCTATCTATCTATCTATCTATCTATCTATCTATCTGTCTGTCTGTCTGTCTGTCTGTCTGTCTGTGTATATTCCTCAGTGTGATTTATAGTCCTCTCGTTGATAACTGTACGAGTGCAGCATCTACAGTAATTCCAGATCAAAACAGTTCCCAGTAAAACAATGGCGTGTGTTGGAAGCGGTCCAGGTTTCTGCCCGTGGCACCATGGCTTCCCTGCCTTCTGTTGTGCCTGCAGAGGGACGCATGTGTGTTTTGGCTCAAAGCGCGCCGCTTGTTGTTTTGATTTGAGATTGTATTTGTTTCTGCCTGATATACGTCTGCAGGCAAGTTTCAGGGCACTTCAAACTGCCTCGAACGAGAGCCAAGAACCAGAGACGTAAGTGGTGGGAGCAGCCAACTTCTGCTATTGACGTCCAACGAGCAAACGGTCTGTTTCAGGCAGAAGAGAGCGTTTATACAATGTCGTTCAAAACAAAATCACTTTTTTTTTTTTTCACAAAAGTTCATAACAAAAGTCCATAAAAAACATTTGTACTGTTGCAAATTACTATAGACTGAAAAAAAGATTCATCCCTCACTCCAGTGACTTTGGTTGTTCATTTACACGTCAACGGCATTTTGGGGGCCTGAAAATGCAAACTCTTGAAAACGGGTTTCAAGGTGCAAGTTATTGAAAACAGTACAGTTATTTTCTCCATGTAAACTACAAAAACGTGAATTTGTGAAAACGGTGACATCATGCACATGTGTGTTATGTGTTCAGTCTATAGGCACGTAGTGTTTCTTTACAAAGTGACATTGCCATCTACTGGCCTGGCAGCATTTTTAGTCGTTTTTGCTGAGCCGTGTGAACGGGGATTGTTTTGACAGCATTGTCGTCTGTACGCGAAAAAAAAAAAGGAAAGGAAAACCATTTACGATTTTAGTACATCATTGTTGTGTAAACGTACCCTAAATCACGATGATATCACGCTTAAGAAATCATTATAATGTGCTGAGTCAGTACTCAAGAAAAAGCTCTTACTATCGACACAGTTGAAAATGGTTGTGCTACTTAACTGAAGAAAACACGTCTTACAATACATACACGTGCGTGTGTGCATTTCTAAAGTCCAATTTTGAATTTCCACTATTAAAAAATGTAGTTCAGTTTTAATTGGTTGCTCAGAGTTCAGTGTAATAAAATGAAATACACTGACAAGCATATTCAAAAGTTTGACAGAAAAATAAAAATCTAGGAGCCGAAAACACCTCTTCTTAGTCAACTTGACCGCAATTACCTTGGAATTCTCCAACATACAAGTCACATTCCCTTTCTAGTCCTGCCTCCCTCCCGATCTCCATACAGGCTGTACGCTTCCCGGCTCTCATACGCGGCCTGTGGGATTCATTATCCGGGAACGCTCTTCCAGATTCTCCACCTCTCCCCCTGCAGCAGTGTTTTGCCCTGGAGCGCCTTATCTATAATTCATCTTTTATCTGGCCCTCACACTCGTGTTTGGTGTTCTATACACTCATTATCCACATCACAAGTGCCGACCGACTGCCTCGCTGCTCTAATGCTGATCTTTGAGGGCTGGTCGCGTATCGACTGTAATCCGGAGTAAACACGAGCCTTCGCTCAGCTACATTATATTGACATGTTTGTATTCACGATGCCTGGATATCTGTCCTACTGAAGAACAAGTACTTACTTTATGCTTCAAATGTATGTGACATTATACAGGGTGTGTTGTTATTCAGATAGCTGTAAACATCTCAATAGTTTTACCAACTTTAACCAATTTGCTCAGCCAGATTCTCTGCAAACTGTTGCATGAAGTTGACAGTCGTTGATCTGAAAGACAAAACTGACCCCCGGTTTAACAGACAACGCTTAAGTTAGTCCCAGACTAAAATGCATGTTTGAGCTGTTTTAACTGAAAGCAACTTGAACTGAGATATCTTAAAATATGTCAGTGCCATTGTTTTGTCTCAAGATGCACACCAGTAATGTTTTTTTCTAAGGCACGTTTATAAAAGCTACTTAAATGTACTAATTGAACGAAGGCTTAATCTAAACCTTGTCTGTGAAACTGGGCCTATAGTGCTGTGCTATAGTGCCACATTGGGCCCTATTTTAACAATCTAAGCACATGGTCTAAAGCGCATGGCGCAACCATGGTCTATTCTCTTAATGAGTGATGGGTGTGTTTTGGGCATAACGTGCAATAAACCAATCAGAGTCTCATCTCCCATTCCCTTTAAAAGCCAGCTGCGCTCGCGCCATGGCGGATTCGCTATTTACATGGAGGAATTTGCAAGCGGAAAAACTGAACGCTTCTCTAGCGAGGAAACGGATCTGTTCGTGCGCGTGGTTAAAGTGCGCGAGCAGATCATCTATGGGACAAGCCGGATTACACCAAAGCTCCCTGAGCATATGACATGTAGGCATTTTTATATTTATGTACACAATAATAATCTTCTACATTTTAATCCTTTAATTTTTCATATTTAAAAATGTTTGTGTGCTGCTGCGCGTCCCTGTGTGTGTAATAAGCAGAGTGTACACACGTTGTGCACCCGCCTATAAGTGCATATTACTAACACGCTCTTTAAATAACACAAAAAATTCTACGCTATTGACTTTAGACCAGGTTTTTGTTGGTCAATGGCGTAGTCGTTTTCAGTTCCTCAAAATAGCAACGCGCCAACAATGCGCCTGAACACACCTCATTTTCAGATCAGCACGCCCATGGGTGCAAATGCATTTGCTATTTAAACAACGTGGCGCAGGACGTGAAAATGATAACTGCGTCGGGCTGAAACTAGCAAAAAACATTTGCGTCGCACCTGGCGCCACATTGCGCCGGGTGTATGATAGGGCCCATAACACCTTTACTTACAAAGTGAAATTACACATGGTATTACGTCTTATTTATGGACAAAAACCTAACAAAATTTAGTAAATTATGCTAAAAACAAAACGAAACTATGTATGTCAAAGTCTAAAAAAAATACTTGTTTTAAAAATACTTGTTTTCTGTTTAAATTATTTATATACACTACCTTATTGTTTCTTATTGTTACCACAGCTGCATTTAATGGATCAAAAATACAGTAAAAACAGTAATTTGTGAAATATTATTACAATTTAAAATAATTTCTTGAATATATTTCTATTTTAATATACTTAAAAATGTAATTTATTTTAATTTACTGTTCAAAATGTCAAACTGACATTTTATTTACAATTTTTTACATTGTCATGTAACATGCAAGAATCACAGCACTTTTACATGCAGCAGATTTGAATTTGATATGGAAGCAGAAATAATATTTGAGAATTTGCACAGAGGGAAAGATTATCAATGAATAATGACTTGCATTTGGGTCCGTTTCTCAGATAAATGACTTCAAAAATAATGCATGGTGCTTTTTACTGATTGTCTGACACTACATGGAAAACAACAGGTCAAACATTCTTGAAAAATCCTCGTTTCACAGATGAAAAAAGATCATACAGGTCATGAGCGTGATTAAATGATGATAGCTGAAGTTGTTAAGTAAGTATATTTTGACTGACGCTTTCCCTCAGGAAGGTTAAGTCTCCCGTAAGCTCATTTCAGATCATACTGGATAACCTTTTCTGCTTGTCCGAGGTCAGAAAGATTAACATAAACCTCTGAGATGACAAGAATCATGACCCTAAAACTATTTTCAGCCTTTTGCATTACAGACATTGTTACTCGTCTACATTCCTTCACGTAAGATCACACCACAGCAGAAATAACCCTTTCAGAGTATACGACAGTGAACATTGTTTGACCAGGTCAATGAATAATAGCATCTGTTTTGCTATTAAAACTCTATGAAACCGTATGAAAACTCAACTCACGAGTCACAAGATGAGGAAGAATCATGAAAATTGTCTGATCTTTAAGAAACTTAAAAGTGCATTAAAATAATCAGAATGATACTTAATTTTACATATAATATATATACAAAATATATACATACATAAGCAATATATTGTGAACAATCAAGACATCATCCAGCACTAGATCAATAACATTCATGTTTCAGGGTATTTCACATAAAAGGTCTTTGTGCTTGTTTTTATGAGCAGGTTTCTTGTGCTGGCTGAACCTTTGAACTCCAGTGAAGCTAAAAACATCCACCGATTGAACCTCATGAGCACCACATGATGATCTCCATTCAGAGCAGCTCTGTGATTGAGTTAACCTTTCAAACAAGGTTAGAAAGAGGACGAGAAAACAAAGTGTGACATACAGTTGAGACACAGAAAGAGGAGAGATGTTGGAATAACTAGCAAATATTAATCCAGATTTTTTTTGTTTCTCCTGATTCTCTTAAGGACAGTTAAAGAAAAATAAGAATTATGTCATCATTTACTCGCCCTCATCTTGTTGCAAACCTGTATGACCTTCTTCCGAACACAAAAAGAGATGTTTGAGCTTTTTAATACATCTAAAGCTGATATGTTTTTTTCTGTCAAGCTCCACAAAGATAAAAAAGCACCATATGTATTAAAGTGCCATAACAGTAGTCCTTTTGCACAATATTCCAAGTCTTCTGAAGTCATATGATGCTTTGTGTGAGGAACAGACTCTGATTCACCAAAAATCGTCCTCTTTTGTATTATTGATATAGCACTTTATACAATACAGATCGTTTTGAAAATTAGTTTCGGAAAATGTTATGTTGTAAAGTTCATCAATTATGAAACTAATTTGATTTTAGAAGGAGCTCTACAGAAGACAATAGTGTCATTATTCAGCTCAATTCCGTTGAGTGTTGATTCAATTAATTTCAATATCAGTGGCAATGTTGCAAAGTTAGCATCATTTTTTTCTTCTTTGTGTTTAAATTCAGTTCACATTTTTATTGTTTTCTGATAGTGTCAGTGCAGTTAAATCCAGAATATTACTGAATATTAACTAGGGCTGGGTATCAAGTTCGATACTTTTTAGGCACTGACCGAATTGCCTCGATACCATAGAGTATCGTAAAAGGTCTTGCCGTTCGATACCAAATTTCGATACCTAAGGGGTTAATCTCGTCAACGTCAGTGAGCCAATAAGCAGCATGATTGGACTGTGGCGGAAAAACACTAATTGCGGTCAAACACTTTTGCCAGTGCTTTGCAGCAAGCTTTATGCGTGCGCTTGAGTGTGAGGGATATATTCCACCCCCCAGTAGCCAACAAACTAAAGCCAACAAAAAAAAGTCAACAAACTGAAAAAAATAAAAGCAAAGGTTTTTTTGAGGTAATGTAATCTTGTTTAAACGGAAAAAATAAAATTGGTATCGAAAAATGTATCGTTCAGGAACCGGTATCGAAGTCAAGGTATCCGTATCGAAAAATTTTGAACGATACCCAGCCCTAATATTAACTGTCTATTAAACCTCTATATTTCTATAGGTTAACGTGTGGCCCACACACCCAGAGAACATTACTTTATTTTGATTGTTAGTCAAACATTGTTTAAAGTCCCTCTGTAGTCAATAATTTTATCCCTTAAAACTCATCTTTGATCACCAAAATTACATATTTAAACCTTTTTTTTTCCCTGTGCCTTAAAATAGCTTGAATGTAAATCTACACCCTTGCATCATTTAGTATAGGCAGATCCATGAATATGCAAATCAGCTCTGCCTCCACTCACTCACACCAGCTCAGAAATCCACTTGCTCAACTTTTACTCAAGTTACTGTAGTAAACGCTGCATAAAGGTATAGCTCTTTACAATGTCGGACACATGACGTAATCAAATGTGTTGCTAATGTTACACAAACCATGTTCCTGTTCGCCATCTCAGTCTGCCTTCTAAAAATCAGCATCCTTAGAAAAGCTTTGAACATCATAGAACATCATCTCCACTAGATCAGTGGAGAAAGGCATATGGTTCATAACAATCATAACATCGTAATATATTGCTAAATATACCCAATTTTCATATCCACAGAAAAATATACCGGGATAATCTGGCTTCTCTTGAGACTCCCCTGCTTCAGAAAATAGTTAATGATATGCTAAAGCCCGCCCCCCTCGTGGCGTGATTGGTTAAGGTAGTTTGACTTCAAACCGTGTTTTTGAGACTGTCTTTGGTTCACTGCAGTTTTAAAGGTGGGGTAAGCTATTTCTGGTAACCAATGTTGATATTTCAAATTACCAAAAACAAACACGCCCCTACCCCAAAAGGGTCTCGCCCCTATTTTGATAGCTCCGCCCCACACAAACGTACGAAACCCAGGCAACGACTATGGCGGAATCTGCTGTGCCAGCCGGCTGAGGCTATGATGTCATCAATAAGTGAAAGCAATGTGTGTTACTATGGTAATCCAGGTCGAATGTTCAATGAAAAAGTCATTTCTTCCATCCCAAAAACACAAACACAGTTCTCATGAACAACTCGATAGCACAAGCACGACAGTTCAACTAACGAATATATTATAATTATGACAAGATTCAAGGGTTATATCGATCACTAAAAGAGGAACCAAAAGAAAACAAACATATATTAGGATTATATTATCTTACTTTTTCGGACACACTGCGAGCTGACACTTGAAACAGACAGTGGAGGAGGTTTAGATGCTCCAGGCTTATCGGATGTGGAAATGAATGGGTCTTTATCATCGCTGAAGTGAACGACCATATGATTGCAAATGAACAAACAAGCGAACATGACACACGAGCATATTCAAGCAAAAGCTAGCATATATTAGTTCTGTGAAACAAAACAAAACAAATGTTACTCGCCTGTGGAGAAGAAATACAGTAACCTCGGCGTCCGATTGCAGGCCTTCCCGCTCCTTGAGTGATCCGATATTTACACGGGTCCTACTTCTTGCCTGATCGTAAGCCTTCTTTTGTTCCACAGACATTTTCTACTTTTGTTTTTTATCTGCCATCTCTCTTTCTGTAGTTGCTCAGCTGATCTCCGTCCTGTGTGTTGTGTCTTTTGAATAATGACGTGCACTGAGTGCTCTCTTCTCCCCATCATTAGTAGACACGCCCCTTTACTGCTGATTGGCTACAAGTTTGTTTTGGTACTCGGCCGAGACACTTTTATAAAGCATTTGTGAAATATCACTTACCCCACCTTTAAGGAGAAAATACTCAGCAATGGTGTTGACTTATAAATTTGCATATTGTTTGTTTTAAAGCTTATTAAAAACACCACATAGACATATGAACAAATTTAAAAAGTCTTTAAAATGGAAGAAAATCTGAATAGTGCTTCAGTCAACCAAACGCATGAATGTAAATTGGAACATGAAGACACCGACGACTTCTGTCTAATTGCTAAAAGAAAGCTCCACAGCTTTTATTAGACATTTCCTTCCTACTCGGACACGGTTTTGTAACAGTGTTTAAGTTGGCATGCTGTGTTCTCGGCCTAAAGAAAGAGAGCGCTGAATGCTGAGGAGAAAATCTGAAGGATGAAGAAGAGGAAACGTTGCACGCCCGAGTTAAACGCGCAGCTGAAGCAACAGATGCTGCGCCAGATCGCTGTGAATCAAGGAGATCCATGGATTGTGTCTTTACACACGCATTCAGACTCCACAAGCTTGTTTCTCTTGCTTTATCAGAGCCAGCGCTCCATGGAAAACCTGAGACTTAACCGCACATCTGTTAGCAATCGCGTCACTGTTGATTGTACAATGCAATGGCTTACTTGGGACTTTTATCAGCTTTCAGTTTGTATGGATAATAGGAAACAAATTATACGGTCACGCTAATACAGAATTAATTTTTTGCAGTCTTAGCTCCAGTGATGAAGAGTAGAATTTCATTTTGCTTGAGGAGTTACCATCAATACAAGGATAAAAACATTTTGAGAATTAACTGTTTTCTGCCTCAAGTTACAGTAAATTTTCCATGTTCAAAATGATTTCAGCTCTATCAGAATCATTTCTGGCATTACATTACCACAGAAAATAAGCTCTGTTGTAGTTTTTTTTAAAGCAAATATTGAGGAAACAGTAATGCAATTACAATACAAGTCTATTAGGCAGTATTCCAGAAAGTTTTTAAACACGGAAATGTGAATCTGTCATAAAACCTTGTGTCTAATTTATCCTTTCTGAGGTGAAACTACTTTTCTTGGTGGGTGAATGTCTGGTAATTACTGATGTCATTAAAGGGATAGTTCACCCAAAAATGAAAATTATCCCATGATTTACTCACCCTCAAGCCATCCTAGGTGTATATGACATTCTTCTTTCAGACGAATACAATCGGAAATATAAAAAATTGTCCTGGCTCTTCTAAGCTTTATAATGGCAGTGAATTTCCCAGCAGAACATTGCCCAAAGCATCACACTGCCTCCGCCGACTTGCCTTCTTCCCATAGTGCCTCCACGTGATGTAAAAGAAAACGTGACTCATCAGACCAGGCTACCTTCTTCCATTGCTCCGTGGGCCAGTTCTGATGCTCATGTGCCCACTGTTGGGTGTTGCCGCTTTCGGCGGTGGACAGGGGTCAGCATGGGCACCCTGACTGGTCTGCGGCTATGCAGCTCAATACACAACAAACTGCGATGCACTGTGTATTCTGACACCTTTCTATCAGAACCAACATTAACTTTTTTTTGAGCTACAGTAGCTCGTCTGTTTGATCGGACCACACGGGCCAGCCTTCGCTCCCCACATGCATCAATGAGCCTTGGCCGCCCATGACCCTGTCGCCGGTTCACCACTGTTCCTTCCTTGGACCACTTTTGATAGATACTGACCACTGCAGACCGGGAACACCCCACAAGAGCTGCAGTTTTGGAGATGCTCTGACCCAGTCGTCTAGCCATCACAATTTGGCCCTTGTCAAACTCACTCAAATCCTTAAACTTCCCCATTTTTCCTGCTTCTAACACATCAACTTTGAGGACAAAATGTTCACTTGCTGCCTAATATATCCCACCCACTAACAGGTGTCGTGATGAAGAGATAATCTGTGTTATTCACTTCACCTGTCATAATGTTATGTCTGATTAGTGTATAAAAGTCTTAAAAGGACTTAAATGTCCTAATTGAACTAAGGCCTAATCCTGGCTTAATCTAAACCTGGTCTGTGAAACCGGGCCATAATGTTTGTCTTGTGGCTGTACTTTTTAAACTGTGTGTATTTTAATGTTTATTGTCTGGTCCCATAGACTTCCATTGCAAAAACGACAAAATTATTTTCTGTGATGATAATCAATATTATGCCACAGATCTCAGAAAATACTTCATAAACAGATATGAAAGCAGGAAAAACTGCCATGAAAACGCAATGGTGGAAATTAATGCAGGACACATATATTCACATGTACGGAAGGATAAACACCTCTATAATCCTCAGATTCAAAGCACAGCTGGAATTCCTGGGGCCCTGATTATTACCGTTCCTTTGTTTTGTGCAAGAATGAAATCTTTCACGGCAGAGTCTCCCAAATCGGCTCGACGCACGTGCAGCAGTTTGGGAGAGAGTTATGAATAATAGATTTGAGGCTGTTGCCTCCTGTGGCGAGGTGATTGCTTCATTAGCCATGATTAGCACTGCTCAAACTCCCCAACACACAGACCACACAACTGTAGTCAAAACTCATCTCATATTTCATATTCAGCGTGACCTACTTAATTTAGGGGTAGAATTATAAATATTGACTTTCTGTACCGAATACCTCCGGTCTAAGATGAAAAATATGCCCTAAAACAGTTTTAATTACTAAGCAAAAGTTGATAAAATCTTTAGTGCCACATCAAAGCAGAATGAATCACTATTCCCATAAGCACTTAAAAAGGCCGGATAATTAGTCAAACAATATTCCTTCTTCTGCTGTCATTATTTATTTTATCAGATTATATAGTGTATAATTTATTATTTTATGCACCTTACTTCTCTGTTTTTGAATTAATCTTTTGAATGAATCTTGAATAGTATGACAAGAAAAATTTGAAAAGATAAATTTACTCTAAAACAGATTTAAGGGATTTAGTTAACCAAGTCTGTTAGTTGTCTGTCATTAAAATGCAAATGAATGCGTTACACCATCTGAACAAACTGATTCACTAAAACGGATCAGCTACTGGTTGAGAAGCAACCAACCTAACTTGAGAAGTAAAGTTGTTGTTATGGGCCGCCGTTTAAAAGTTTGGGGTCAATAAGACTTTTTATTTTTAAAGAAATTAATACTTTTATTCAGAAGGGATATATAAATTGAGCAAAAGTGACAGTAAAAACATTTATAATGTTACAAAAGATTTCTATTTTACATAAATGCTGTTTTTTTAAACTTTCGATTCATCAAAGAAGCCTGGAAAAAAACGCATCCTAGTTTGCACAAAAAATATGAAGCAGCAAAAACTGTTTTCAACATTGATAATAATAATAAATGTTTCTTGAACAGCAATCAGCATATTAGAATTATTTCTGAAGGATCATGTGAAACTGAAGACTGGAGTAATGATGCTGAAAATTCAGCTTTGAATCACAGGAATAAATTATACTTTAAAATATAGAAAACAGTTCTTTTAAATTGTAATATTTCACAAACTTACAGTTTTTGACCAAATAAATGCAGCCATGGTGAGCATAAGAGACTTCTTTCAAAACATTTGTAATAAATCTTACTAATTGCAAACTTTTGAATGATAGAACCTCAAACAAAACCAGAAACAACAGCTAGAAAGAGACTAAGAACTTAATTTGACATCAGTGATCCTAACAGCTCAATTCAGGACATATTTACATGTTTTAGTGAATTGTTGGGGCACTGGGAAATACCTTCAGGAACCGGGACTGGTCTGGACAAGAAACAGGGTTTATGAGCAGTGTCAAGTAAAAAGTAGATACTATAAGCATTGATAAATGTGGACAACCAGAATCAAACAAATCAATCGATTCATTGATTCAGATGTGTTGCATTAATCTCATTCCGTTGGAAGTGAACAACTCTCTAGGAATGCTTCCAAATCAAGTGAATCACAGCTGGTGGTGTAAGTGCACTTGAAAGGGATGTTTTCCCTTCTTGACTAAGGGCCGTTTTTGACAACCCTGATGCATTAGTCCAACAGGGCTGCTTTGTACCTTACAGTCTCAGACAAGAAAAAAGCTGTCAGATCCTTTTGTCGTGCAAATAACACCGGAACGAGCGCTTAATGGCGTCCTGCCGTGGCTATGCAATTCTCGACATGTTAAAACCGTCAGTGACAGGTCGGAAAATGCTGCCATGCTTCCTGCAGATCAAACAGCGGGACAGATAGAAAGGAAGCGATCTGTCGGCACGTTGGCTCACCCTTCTCTCCGCTCTGGCAGTGAAGGGAATCCTGGCTGACCGACAGGATTTGATAACAATCTGAGCTCGCTAGAATTCCCTGTGAGCAGAGCGTGAGACACGGAGGAGCCAGGTCTTGCCGGGCAGGTTTCTCTCCTTTACACACACACACACACACACACACACACACAGGAAAGAGAGATTGTTGTTGACAGCTTAACCTCTGGGCTCAGATACAGATCTCTGCTGACAGACTGAACCAGAACTGTCACACGACTGATGGGTGTCGTCTTCTCATTTAATAATGTGCTTTCCTGGTGCATTAAAGTTTGTTACTCCCACTATATCAGATCTGGATGTTAGTTCCGGATTGTTAGTTCTTCTGCTGTTTATCCCTAAAAAGCATATCAACTGCATTATTTTTGATATGCAAATTTCAAAGGCCTCTAAATGATTAACATGATCAAAACTTTGCTGAAAAAAACTGTTGCACACCATCTACATGCCTTTTGTTGTCTGATTGATAGTTTATACTTTTCTAGCAAGTAAAAGGCCTTTTAGTATAATCGTAAAAACGTCAACCTTCAGCTTGTGGTTCACGTGTCTTCTGGCTGTGAAATCTTTACTGATTTTTATCAAGTAAACAAAAATATTTTATATTGTTAATAATATTTCAAGATGAACACTTACTGAAGCAATCTAGGTTTACTATCCATACTTTACACATCCAGAGTGTGCGCACAAAAAAAACGCCTCTCATATAGTGCACAAATGTGACCCTGGACCACAAAACCAGTCATAAGTCGCACGGGTATATTTGTGGCAACAGCCAACAATACATTGTATGGGTCAAAATTATTGTTATTATTATTATTTTTAGGATATTAAGTAAAGATCATGTTCCATGAAAATATTTTGTACATCTCCTACCGTAAATATATAAAAAAATTATTATTAGTAGTAATATGCATTGCAAAGGACTTTATTTGGACAACTTTAAAGGTGATTTTCTCAATATTCAGACTTTTTTTTTGCACCCTCAGATTCCAGATATTAAAATAGAGTGGGGAGAACAAGTATTTGATACACTGCCGATTTTGCAGGTTTTCCTACTTACAAAGCATGTATAGGTCTGTAATTTTTATCATAGGTACACTTCAACTGTGAGAGACGGAATCTAAAACAAAAATCCAGAAAATCACATTGGATGATTTTTAAATAATTAATTTGCATTTTATTGCATGACATATCAGTATTTGATCACCTACCAACCAGTAAGAATTCCGGCTCTCACAGACCTGTTAGTTTTTCTTTAAGAAGCCCTCCTGTTCTCCACTCATTACCTGTATTAACTGCACCTGTTTGAACTCGTTACCTGTATAAAAGACACCTGTCCACACACTCAATCAAACAGACTCCAACCTCTCCATAACGGCCAAGACCAGAGAGCTGTGTAAGGACATCAGGGATAAAATTGTAGACCTGCACAAGGCTGGGATGGGCTACAGGACAATAGGCAAGCAGCTTCAGGCAAGACCTGAACCCAATAGAAAGTCTTTGGAGGGAGCTGAAAGTCCGTATTGCCCAGCGACAGCCCCGAAACCTGAAGGATCTGGAGAAGGTCTGTATGGAGGAGTGGGCCAAAATCCCTGCTGCAGTGTGTGCAAACCTGGTCAAGAACTACAGGAAAGGTATGATCTCTGTAACTGCAAACAAAGGTTTCTGTACCAAATATTAAGTTCTGCTTTTCTGATGTATCAAATACTTATGTCATGCAATAAAATGCAAATTAATTACTTAAAAATCATAGAATGTGATTTTCTGGGTTTTTGTTTTAGATTCCGTCACTCACAGTTGAAGAGTACCTATGATACAAATTACAGACTTCTACATGCTTTGTAAGTGGGCAAACCTGCAAAATCGGCAGTGTATCAAATACTTGTTCTCCCTACTGTAGTTGTATCTCGGCCAAATATTGTTCTATCCTAACAAACCATACGTGTCGTTAGTAGATTACGTGCAGAACTTTCCACTCCCATCGGCGCTTTTATGGGACTGCGCTCTCACGCTAATTTGCCCTGTTTAGTAAATCTGGCCCTTATACAGTTAAATGTATCAAATGATTAGGAAATACCCAAAACATGCTAGGCAAAAAGGGAATATTATAAAATTTCTTAGGAAATGTGATCCCTCAAAGGTGCATTAACAGAATGCCAAGACCACCTCGAACTGGTTTTAAAAACGTCTGAGACCACACGCAACACGAAGACAAGACTACTAAGCAACCATTTATTCTGGACATGGTCCTTGGCAACTCACCACACATATTCTGTGGTTTTGCAATAGTGAAACGAACCGAATTAAATGTTCTTACACCCAAACCTCACTGAAGAAAAGCCTAACCTCATTCTTTTGCCTTCAGAAAACGTCCTTGGCTGCCTAAAAGTGAGTGGTAGAGTGACAGAAAAGTAATTTGCCGCCTTTCACTGCCAGTGAGAATGATGCCAGTGGCTTATGAGATGTGGTTTATATAGACAGATCTAGACTGGTGTATAGGTACTTGCCCCAAGGCTGCGGAGAACCGGACTGAATCTGTCTGCACCAGAAAAATCCCTCCAATCATCTGAAATGGATAATAAAATGAGAGGAAATAAGTTTAGTTCAAGCTGACTGTTCATATTCGCTAAATCAAAATGATTATGTGCCATAATAATTTGGACATTCAAAAATGATATAAAATATCAATAATTTTTATACTCAGATCTGTAAATTGATCATCTATGCTAAAAGGATGCAAAACACATGCATTTACAGACACAAACTCATTTAAAATGCAAGCTGACGGACTTGTGCTCTTTATTTAGGCTGCGATCCTGAACTGCATTTAGCTAAACTAATTAGTACTTAAGCAGCGTGTAAGCGAAAGTGACGTGTTGTGGTTGTATCTCTTTGGTTAAAAAAGCCCAAGTATTCCAAGAGCAAGAACATTTGCAAGCCACCTGCATACTTAATATGCATGTCTGCATACTTCATGTTCATGTGATCTACCACAGATCTACACAGAACAAACCACACGCCATTTCTTTTCCAAAAAAATTCCACACACCCAGAGATTGCTCCATGTAAACATCCATAATTGCACACTGGGATTTGGTGCACGGTCCTGTAGACTATTTTCTGTAATCATGATATGAGTTTACAGGACATATTTGGTGTTTAATATACAGTATCATATTAAAAGGTCCCTGGAAATTCACACAATTCACAATTTACACTACAAAGATTTAATCAAATTCATTGTGCAACAAGACAGCACATGGAAAATGTGCAAATTGCCTCGGAAACATTGACAAAGTAATTTGAGCACATTCATCTAAATGCAGACAAAAAATGAGTAGTGCACAGGATTAACCTCCAAGACAGTCATTTATACACATAGAGTATGAGCAAATAACCTTCCTCAGAGTCAGACTAGAAAGTTTCTGTGTGAGAAATGTGCATCAGTACTGATCAATTTCCACTTTAATAATTCATTCACTTGCTCTATTCTGCTTTAGCCAGCAGTTCATCAGGGATACCTTTAGATATTGTGGGAATTAAAGCTTATAATCAGACATGCAATGTGCAATTCTGAAAACACCTTTGTATTTCTCTGCAAACTTCAAAGACATCACAGCAAAGCCTCACATCTTCAAGGTGAAAATGTGTGTACTCCATTTTATCAAGCTTGAGGAGAGACTCCAAGAGAATTAGCACAGAAAAATTAAATTGGTCTCATTGAGGCCTAGCACTATAAGACATTCATTTTTAATGTGGCGACTGCACCACTCCACCGTCCTGATTTCTGATCAGCCTCTGAGCTAAAGCTTCACTTTTCACCCTGTCAGCTTAAAATAGCAGAGAACGCAGAAAGAAACAAAGGCTGATTCAACTGTTTGGTCCAAAACACTCTTTTCACTCTTTTTTCTTTTCATTATCAGTACACTACTACTAGGAGAAACTCAAGAGAAGGGATGGGAATCACAAGTAAATTAACAATTCTTGAACTTAACTATTGTGGTTCTTTAACTTAAGTCTTTCAGTATTTTTGAGAAAGCATCAAATAATGTCTTTAACTACATGTTTGTCATATAAAGCACCAGTCAACACTCATGCTGACTCTTGGTTTCGAATTGGATTTGACTGAATTAATGATTCAGTGAGTGAGTCACATGTTAATCCAGTAACCTGATTCACTGAATGAGTGAGTCAATTTAGGCCTATGGCTCCATCTGAAATCACATACTTCCTTACTATATACACAACAGTATGTGAAAAGAGTAGTGCCACTATATCACTATATAGAACTTATATAGTTTACTTATTCAATACCTACTCAGAGAGTATGCGATTTTGACACAACCAATGATTTTGAGACTCATTTATTAATCATTTTAAGTGATTAAAAATAACTTCATTAAAGTCATTCATTTATAAATAGGCTTGGGTACTGAAACCCGGACCGAATCAGAACGCAGTTTTCGGTGCCTCATTTCGGTGCCACTTAACCCTTTGATGCGTACGATCCATTGGTATGATCACACTGGTGTGATTAGAACATTAAGTGCATCACATGATCAACTTTATAGTTTTGGCTGGTGCTAAGCCAGAAACGGCTCAGCTCAGTGTTTTTCATAGGCTATATCACAACTATTCAGTGTTTTTAACTGCATGTTTATTTGAATACTTAAATACACATACGTACTAGCAAAACAATACATTTATAGTGTGTAAAATACAAACTGATGTCTATGAAAGCGGCAATAACAACCCTTTTAATTATAAATTGACAACGTGTTTTATTCATATCAGATACACATTGTGTAAGTAACTATAAAGTTTAATCTATTCTTCTCCCACTTCACCGGCCACTTACTTTCATATATATGACAGATCCGATTCACTGAACTGCGGGGCAAACTAACATGGCGGTGCCCACTGCATGTTATAGATCAGCTAATATGATAATTTTAAAGGTTTTTTAAATGACAAAACACATTCACTTCCACATATTTGAGAATCAGAATATCAGGTAGTTGATGACATAAAAAAAGTATGTGAATATTTTGAATAATTAAGAAAAAACAAAATAAAAGCGATACATCTGTCATACAGCACTATTGTGGCATGACGCGTCGCCATGGAAATAATAAGGTGATACGTACAAGAGTTTAAAATGAGCATGTTTATTGACGAGTGAAATGTTTTTGATGATTTAAAGTGTATAATAGTGTGATAATTTACAATTGTTATAATTCATCTTTGTACAGTATTAGTACTGTAACTTAGTATTATTTAGTGCCTGTTAAATTATTGGAATACACTTTATATTAGGTGGCCTTAACTACCATGTACTAACATTTAAATGAATCATTTGATACAATGCACTTATTGTGTACATACATATTTTTACATTGTACTTTTAAAAAAATACCTGCATGTAATTACATCTGTAATTAATTTCTGTAATTACATTAATTACACTGTTGACACTTCCTTTAAACCTAACCCTAACCTTAAACCTACCCATACCACCACACTTGTCCATAACCTTACCCATATCCCATCGCGAAGGAAGAAGCCCTCTCTGGACTCTGGGCGAAGGAAGAAGCCCTCTCTGGACTCTGGGCGAAGGAAGAAGCCCTCTCTGGACTCTGGGCGAAGGAAGAAGCCCTCTCTGGACTCTGGGCGAAGGAAGAAGCCCTCTCTGGACTCTGGGCGAAGGAAGAAGCCCTCTCTGGACTCTGGGCGAAGGAAGAAGCCCTCTCTGGACTCTGGGCGAAGGAAGAAGTCCACTCTGGACTTTGGGGAATGACAGACATCCTCTCTGGACTCTGGACTCTGAGGCACGGAAGAAGCCCTCTCTGGACTCTGGGCGAAGGAAGAAGCCCTCTCTGGACTCTGGGCAAAGGAAGAAGTCCACTCTGGACTTTGGGGAATGGCAGACATCCTCTCTGGACTCTGCGGAACTGAAGAAGTCCTCTCTGGACTCTGAGGGACGGAAGCAGTCCACTCTGGACTTTCGTTGCGGGCTGGAGCCTTCATGGGACATTCGTCGCGGGCTGGAGCCTTCATGGGACATTCGTCGCGGGCTGGAGCCTCTCTTTGACCCTCTTCGGGGCTTTCATCGGACACAGGGGTTCTCACCGGGCTTTGGGAAGAGACTGGGGATGTCACGGGGCTCTGGGAGGAAACAGGGGTTGTCTCAGGGCTCTTGACGAAGACAGGAGGTGTCAACGAGCTCTTGACAGAGACAGGGGATTTCGCTCGGCTTTGGACGGAGATCGGTGACATCACGGGGCTCTGGGAGGAAACAGGGGATGTCACAGGGCTCTTGACGGAGACAGGGGACGCCACTGGGCTCTGGACGGAGACAGGGGACGTTACTGGGCTCTGGACGGAGACAGGGGACGCCACTGGGCTCTGGACGGAGACAGGGGACGCCACTGGGCTCTGGACGGAGACAGGGTATTCCCAGGACCGGGGCGCGACGCTCTCCAGACACCGGATTACTGCTTCTCTCCAGCTCAGTCCCGCTGTGTCTGGGAGGTCCACGGGATGATGGATAGTGGCCCTGATCCTGAACAGCGTCTTCAGTGTCTCGTCCTCGAGAACACTGGTGAGGGCAATGGAAACAAAGCCAGGAAGACGAAGACAGGCAGAGACAATATCAAAGGAGATTTTAATGACGAAGGAATCTCAGGTGAGCAATACAGGCAGGTAGCAACACACACTTACTATAACGGAGATCAGACACAGACTGGGAGAAAGGGGAGAACTAAACAGGGAATACAAACTAGATAATTAACAGGATACAGCTGGAAGGAGCTTAACTAATGAGGGTTACCATGGGGACAGACGAATGGCGGGAAAACTGAACAAGAAGACATGTGACAGAAGAGAAAACACACAGGAAGTCCATGGAACAAACAGAACATAACTGTGACACCGGTATTGTAAAAAACCCAAACGATACCCAACCCTATTTGTAAATCAGACTACACTGGCTGTATTACATGTCTCAGTAAAATAATATCCATATCAAATGAACTGTTAAAGAAAATACATTATATAAAATGTGTCTACATGCTATTTAAATAAAGGAAGACTAGTTCAACATGCAATATTATGCAAGATAATGCAATGCATTTTTTCTTTAAACTCATCGTAGGGCGGAAAGGGCAGAAATCTGTTTACCAATGACATGCATTGAGCTTTTACACTGACTACATTTACATGCAACCAAATAATCTGTTAGTAATCGGATTGGTGGCTCAATCAGACTAGATAGCCTACATGTAAACATCTCAATATTGATTCGAATGAAATGATAAAGAAATTACGTTATATATAATAATTTAAAGAAAAAGAACTATTCACTGTCGAAGATTATGCAATGCATGTTTGAACAGACATCCCAAACGGCTCCATGCATGGGTATGACACCGGATTGCATTCACACCAGCTAAACTGGTCAAACCGACTCATGATGCACTGAAAGAGTGAAAGTGTCCTATGGGGCTTGCCGAAGCAAGGCTTAAACTGGATTCTCAGAACACGCAAAGCACTCCTTGAAAGCAGCGCATACGTGCAAAACACAAATGACTAGGAGAGTCTTCAGATACAGCTATTATGAGATTATACGAGCTCTGGATTAACTTGTAAGAGCATAAATATTTTGTGTTGCTAATGGGAGGTTTTGTACAGTGAGTGCTGTGCGTTGACTGATGGATGACTGATTTTACCGGGGATTTCAGAGACAGCAACGAGAGAAGTGCTCATTATACTGCTGCCCTGATAAAAACATGATGAAATAACTGGAGGGAAAAGAGAAGGGAGAGAAGAAGTAGGGATGGGAATCATAGTTGCTTTAAGACCCATGAAAATGTTTGACAAGAACTGGTTCATAAGAGTCATTCATTTGTGAATCACTGGTCGTGCTTTATGTTTGTGTTGCGTGCAACCAGCTAGGACAATACAATAGAAAGACAAGTTATGCAGGGTCTTTATTATATCAAAGTGCTTAGACTTTTTTCCTCACAATCAATGCACACTTATCGCAAAAATATAGGCCGAATTCCAAACTGTGTTTTTGCTCCCCTGAAGGGCTCCGGGAAGGGGCGTTCCAAACGAAAGTGATCAATTGAATCCCTTCACGAAGCGCCCTTGCACAAGTCCGTTAGTGAAGGGTACATGCGATGGTCACTTCAAGGAAGTGATTTTATCATTTATGGTCATGTGACCCAGGGTGGCGAATCCTCAAGATTTATTTTAAAGCTAGATGGTGGGAGAGTTTAAGTTACATATGGATCAATAGCATGACGTGCATATTTTTGTGTCCAAGTGCATTATTTCCTTTTAAAATAATTTGATAAATTAATGACATATATCACTTTATTCTATAAAACCTATTTAGTTTTAATTCATTTTTAGTTCATTTAAATAATACATATTATTTTATGCTTTGTTATCTTAAACCCCCAAAATGTCAGGTGGTGCAACTGTCTGAACAAATGACTCATGCTGCGTTCACGCCATGTTGTAACTGCCATAGTTTTGAGATGACAATACGTGACTTTCTATTCTGAGCTGTTCACGTCCTCTGACTGAGAATTATGCGTTTCTATGGCAACACTATCAACATGAATCTACAGAGGTCAGGTACAGCGGTCACGTGGTACAAGTAGGACCTATCAGAAAATTCCCATCTTACAAGCTGTGATTACGAGCTCAACGAGGACGTGAATGCTATTTACAAGTTGAAATCTTGTAATTACGGTAATTACAACATGGCGCGAACACAGCATAAGAAAACTATTTAAAATGGTGTCTTAATAATAAAAAATAAAAAACTATGGCATTATTTTAGGTTTGAAACCTTTCATTAAACAAATTTGATACATATCAGTAGTAGCCCATGATTTACTCACCCTCAAGCCATCCTAGGTGTATATGACATTCTTCTTTCAGACGAACACAATCGGAGTTATATTAAAAAATGTCCTTGCTCTTCCAAGCTTTATAATGGCAATGAATGGCTGTTTCTGTTTTTAAGTCCATAAAAGTGCATCAATCCATCATAAACGTACTCCACACGGCTCCGGGGGGGTTAATAAAGGCCTTCTGAAGCGAAGTGATGCGTTTGTGTAAGAAAAATATCCATATTTAAAACTTTACAAACTGTAATCTCTAACTTCCGCTAACTGCCGTACACGCACTCATGAGAGACTGGCATTCCAGTGTATGACGTAGGACGCAGGATAGCGTAAGTTCTGGTGATGAACGCGGAAGTGCAGAGGATAGAGCAAAACAAAACTTGGTTCTCGCGAGAGCATATTCTCACCGGAGCATCCTACGTCAATTCAAAAAAATTAATTTAAACACTTTGAAATGTAATTTAACAACCCGAAACTTGTTTAAACACATTGTTCATGACTCAAAAATATGCATTACATCAGTTTTGAAAAGATTTACTTGTTTAAGCTTTATTTGTCAATGACCCATAAACAGAATAATTCAAGTTGTTTTGTTTCTGATATATTACACAAATTTTTTGTCATTCGTTTCATATGAAGTTTAAACAAGTTTTATAGGTAAAAATGTGTTTAATATTAGATACGTTAGGTAAATTTGACTACATGTAGAAGAGACGGCAAGTTTTCAAGTTGAGAGCAGAGAGGGATCACACTCACATATAACGCATATTTTAAAAACGTCATTATAAAATGTATATTAACAGCAATAATGAGAAATTCCTGTTGTAAGAACAGGTAATGGGATAATGGACGCCACGCTCCGTTGTCATGTAACATTCCAGGTGAAGATAAAGAGGAAATGATGTTGTCTTTCATTACTCCCTTCGTTTAGTGTGTTCCAAACGGCTACATTATGATACGCAAGGGCTCTGCCATTTTGAGTTAGTAGGGCATAGGGATGCTCACATCTGATTGGAATTTAGCCATCATTTCTTTTGCCATAATGCTGTAGATTCAGTGCCAGCTTTAGAAACACTGTCAGACTATTTTAGCACAGCATTTCATCCACATCTGTGGAATAATGTACATGACCTATTAATTGAAATTAATGTCATGAAATCATTCAATTTCATATAGTATATTACTTGAAAAATATGCGCTTGATTCCCAACATGAATCTTGAATATCTTCTTGTATCGAAAGAATTATATTTATAATCAACAATCCTGTCAGAGATCAGCCAGGCTCCACCATCACCCAATCACAGCGTTCGATGTCACCGGAGTTCTAATCACACGCACCTGCACCTCATCAGCACAGACTCATATAAGCACACACCACACAGTCACTTTGTCTGGTCTCGTTTTGAGTAAGGACTCACCTTCCTGGTTCCACTTACCTGATTCCAGTGATTGTTACTTGTTTCCGTTGTATCTCCTGATTCTGTGTCTCCATCGTCTTCCTGGTCCTCCGTGTCTGCAGTTCGTCTCCATTTCCAAGTCCCCTTCCAGTCATCAGTTCCTTCACCGAGGTGTGTGCTCCAGCTTCCATCTTGTTCACCATCCACAACCTCCTCATCCATCTTCAGAGAGAAAGACTGTCAGTATTCCTATTCTCCATTCATCTGCTTAACATATCCTCAGATATACTCACCACCCCGTCTTCATATTCTTCTGCTGTCAAATAAACTCTTTTATTTTTAACGTCATCCTTGTTGTGAGTCTCTGTTCCGTAACATCCTCCAACATGCCATTTGGATGGGGGTTTTTTTCACTGTTGCAGTGCATTATGAGATTGGCATATTTGTAAAAGATTGTTATAAATACACCTTAACACTTTCTAACACAATTAGGAAAAAGTAACTGAAAAGACACAATAAAAAAAAAATAGAATGATATAAAAAAAAATGAGGGCAGAAAGGGCAGAAAACTGTGTTTTGCATGCAACCAAATCAGTTAGCAATCAGATGTCTCAATTAGACTGAAAAGCCTTCATGTAAACACCTCAATCGATCCGACTGGGCTTGATCTGAATGAAATTTCGTTCAAATTGAAAGGGGTGACTTGAAATAATCTGATCAATAGAAAACATTTGCTAAAAAAAAAAAAACACTAAACATTTGCTAAATAAGATCTCCTGACATACTGTATATGTTAGCTTTCTTTTTAGTCATCAAGGCAAAACATTATACTCACGGTAGCTACGGTGACATAACTGTCTTTCTCTGGTTCTGAACACACACGCGCTGAAGTTTTGTTCGAAATACTTGTAATGCACATGCAAATGAATATGTGAATTGTATTGTAAAGTTTAGGGTCCAATTAAACAGAACTTCCAGAAATCAGATTGGATTCAATCATATTGATGAAAATTAATGCATGAAATGTATACCTACCGACTGTTTCTGTTGTTTAAGGGGTAATTCACACAGAATGCGTTATGCTGCACAGAACTGCATGGAGGCAGGACAGTGGAATAACAAATGTGAAAGTACAGAGGCACAAGTTAAACTACGACGAAGCAAAAGATGCGAGATGCGAATGCAACAGTCAAATGCATTCGTCTAGTATATGTTCACATATAAAAACAATGGAAAAGCAGTGCAGTGGAATGAAAAAATGCATTCTGTGTGACCACCCCCTAACAGAAACAAAGATTACAGTACATCAAGTGATTTCTGGACTACTACAGTGAGTTTTTGCTTTAATCACAGCCATAAATTATAAAACAGTTATCAGGAGCAGGTCTTTGAGTATTATTGAATGGAATTTACATTTACATCCAAATGATAATTAATTTACATGGACGGAACCAAAACTACATGTGTCAAAAAACATTAAAACTGCACTCGAGGTGCTGCTTCATCTGCAACCTGTAAAAATGCTGCTTAAAGTCACTATGAAATCAAAATTCTTGACTATTCTTATTTTTTGTGAAATGTTTCAATAGTTATTATAAGTGATTATACTACGGGGTGTTTGAATGCTTGAATCTGATTGGTTGACGAACATTCTAAGGTGTGCAATTATTTTCAGGGAAACGCACGACTAGTTTAGTCCACGACTATGTAGTTCCAGACAGGTCTTGACCGCATTACAGTTTCATATCACTTCACCAAATGATTTCAGTTATTTCAAAAGTCCTTATATACAGCCTACAACTAGGCTGGTCGAGATAATCAATATATATCGACTTATCGGAAAATACATGTATATGATATCGATCATTTTTAGTGACATGATTTATTGTCCATTATGTTTACATTTTGCTGATCATGTCGGAGGCGAAAGCAGGGCTCAGGCAGCTCCTTCATTCATAGAACGGACATCAACAGGTGAAAAAAAGGCATAATTTGAGGCGTTATAGTGTTTTCCTGACAACTACAGACAGCTTGGAAGAATAAATCCAAATTTAAAGCAGCAATCCACTGTTCTAGTAAATATATAAATGTCATAGCGCGAAATGGTGCACGCTCACAGCTAGTGTTAAGGCCGTTTCACACGGGACACGGCAGTCGCGAGTGTCTAGTTCACTTTCACAGAAAATGTGGGGTTTTTTTGCATCATTGTTTTTCTATGTAAACGGACGAACCCTCACGTCTTTTGCAGCATCTTGTGCATAACGCGGCATCATAATCATGCAGTGCTATTCGGTGTTAAGAGAAGTTCAACTTTTAAAAAACACGCCTCTAGAAAAATAGTTTTATCAGCAGATATGGCCTGTTGAGGCATCTGTGCCTTTATGGACATCTGACTGCTAAGTAGGGTTTGTGTTTTTCAGCAATAGTATGCACCCTGACATTACTTAGAAAAGAAGGTCAAGGAAAAAATCTGTAGAAGGACAAACTCCATATAAGTGCCTTCTGTGCATTTGCAGGTGCTTTTTTTTTTTCAACTTGCATTTTTTGTTAGAAACATTATTTATTATTTTTTAAAGGTTTTTTATTTAGGATATTTATTTTTTTGACAGCATTTCCATTATCTAAATATTCTTAAGAATTAAAAGTTCATTGCGGCCTACTTGCATTATTGTGCTGTTATATTATGATTATATATTCAGTGGCATAAAATGGTCTTAAAATTAAAATAATATCGTTTATTGCAATTATTTTTTGGTCAATATACCGCCTAGCAAAAAGTAGTTATTGTGACAGGCCTACCTGTAACAGTAAAATAACCAAAACCCACAACGACACTGACCAAACAAATAAATATAGTAAACAACAAGATAAAAATGTCAAATTATTTCCATGTTTTTTGCAACAAAATTACGTTTTATTATGTACGGAATGCACATACTCTCTCTCCCGCACTTTCAAACACTCACACATACAGTGCGGACACACACTCGCACAGAAACGTGGTGTCAGCACTGCAAAATAGTTTAACAACATAAAAGCTACGTGACATTTCTCACTAGCAAGGTAATAACGGCGCTGTTCTTGGAGCAGATAAACTTACAGTATAGAGACGTGCTGCTAAACACTGTTGAGAGACGCACAGACTCAGGTAATTCACACACGTTTAATCTCTCTCTCTCTCTAATAACTGCATTAGGCCCCGATCATACAGAACGTGTTTTTCAGGTTTGAAAACGCGAGGCACTGCCTTTTTTGCACTGCCCGCCTCTCCATTGATTGGACAATGGAAAAAAACGCGATGACGTCGGGTGCTTTTCTGCTCAGAGTTGATTTTTTTTCAACTTCAGGCGCTCAGAGCACTCCTACAAAAAACAGCGCGCAAAATGCTCATTGCCAATAGAAAAGAGAAAAAAGGCGCCTCTCACTGCAAAAACGCGTTTTGTCTGATCGGGGCCTTAGTCTGCTATCAGTGGCTCAAGCCTCCATTACTAGCTCTAAAATGACATTTTGGAATTAGCAACGCCGTGGGATTAGATGCACAAGAAAGAGAGTTTAAGGACAAAACCCTGACAAATGTCTTGAAATACATCACCTGAACAATGTGAGGTGTGGTGAGGTGTGGTAACCGTAGTATAAGCGGAATAATAGACTCCGGGCCATTGAATTATTGAAAAATAATGCACACCCGAGGTGTAACGGCCACTCTGCTTTGCTGCCGCATTACCACATTGTGTAAGGATGCTAACAACGATCGATTAATTGTCGATAATAATTTAATAGATAAAACGAATCGATTGACAATTAAGCAAGGTTATGCGCGTACGTATACGCATCCTGGCAGTACCCAGAAAAGCGCTATATAAATGTTACGAATTATTATTATTATTACATGCTGCTCAACACGAAACACGTAAAGCAGACATAAGGAAATGAAGCGAGCGCGCTGGAGTTATGTTTGGGACCAATTTATGTTAAAAGGCTAGAGTTACACCTTCATGACTATAAGAATGTGTGTGCATTCACAGCCTTTTGTTTTGTGCAAATGTAAGGTGTAATACTGTGTTTATTTCGTGTAGGCCTATATATATATCTGAATTATCTCATATAGGATGCATTTGGTTAAGAATTAATGCGGTATAAAGCGCGCCGGTGATCATCTTCAGCACGTGTGCAGCTCAAACAGCAAAGCACGAATAATAACTATGATTGGGACTGGCATATTACATAACATTAAAAGAGAACAATATTGTAATAAAATGTTGTTAATTCTTTGGGTTTAGTTGCTGTGTTGTTCCAGGAAGAGCGAGACAGGAGTTACTCACAACAGGAGTTATACACATTCTGACTAGTACGCATTTGAGGCGGCGTTGGTGACACGTTGTATCAGTCGTTATGTTTGATTATTAAATAAGTCATTTAATTAAATGATCAATCACATCGACTCATTTTACAATCCTACTAGCCCTTCATTTAGACTAAAAACCCTTCTCATTCATTTGGTGAGGAACATGGCGTTTTGAGCATTTGCACACCCTGTCATGATGTTAGCTATAAGCCACTGCAGTAGACGCGCATATTGCAGCATTAACAATTAATCGATTAATTGATCGTTAATTTAAACGACGATCCATCATGGGAATTTGTGTAAATTGACATCCCTAACATCGGGTGTGCATTATTTTTCTAATAATTCAATGGCCCTTAGTCCACTATTCCTTACTTAATCTGTGCATATCATTATTTTTTTAATTCATATGCCTCGTAATCTTTAATCAAAATAACTTCCCCTCCCTCTTCTCTTCTCTTCTCTTCTCTTCTCTTCTCTTCTCTGATGACGTTTTCTGATTTTAAGCATTCATTGTGAAACAATGTCCATAGTCCTCGGCTGAGTTTTTAGCATTTGCATGTAAAAATTTGCATGTAGTGCAGATTAACAATACCCTATAATGAACTGAACTATCCTGAATATTTAATTTAGATGCCACTACAAAACTTAAAAAAAAACATTAAAAAAAACCTTTTGAATACAAACTCCAGATTCCGAAGGGATTTCTCAATATTGTCTATGTAAGAAAAGAAAAAAACTTTTCTTACATAGAAAATAGCATGCTTTCTTTGACTGAGCCTTAAAAAATTAAAACATTAAAACCCTTTACATGCCTGGAGGCAGTGTCACAATAATAAAACCATCCTTCCGAACAGTTAATTCCCAACTCCGCTTCTGAAGCAAACGCATCTAAGTAAAGCAGGGCCCGGATGCCTCGTTTCTCTGGAACATAAACCAGCACTTTAGAGAGGGGTTTGTATCAGGTGACTCCCACAGGAGCGGTGCGTCTCCCTGGAGAATCTGTGCGATGTGAAACTCGAGAACCTTGTCATAATGCCGTGTCCTCAGAGACAAACCTGGCAGCGGCACCAATGCCTTTGCAGCTGCCGCGTGCTGAAGGAGTTACGACTAACTTCCGTGCCAGACGTTTGAAGACTTGGGAAAGGTGAAGAAGAAGGACATTCTGCGGTTCAAGTATTCCAATCAGGATCTTCAACACACGGTCAAAGAGACGACCTTGTTCTTCTTGTATCCCGGAACAGGCCACATAAAAAACCATCTCCAGTGTTTGGAGAGACGCCCGAGGGCTTTTCTCTTCAGCCAGCAGAGACAGAGTGTTTTGTTATGGTCTCATTATTTTAGCTTGTACGCTCTTGCCCAGGATATATTGCTTCAACTCTAACTGGATCCCATCTTTCAACACAGCCCATTATCAAATGGACACCTACGGAAGTCCAGGCTTGTTACTGCTATTGCATGTGCTGAGATGATTGTGCCTTTCACTTGCAATTTCCAAGCACTCCAACGGATTTCATCAGAAGTGTGACCAGACGATTTTCTCAGTGCTTGTCCAAAAACACTTTAAATTAATGGTGACATTCACCAAGAAAAAATGGCTTTTAGCAATGATTAGATACAACACATAACAGACATTTAAAACATCAAAACAGCATACTAATATATACAGTATATATACATATATATTAGGGATGTAACGATACGTTGTATACTGAGATATTACATTGGGGGTGGAAATGAATAGGCTTGGACTTGGAGCTGGTAACCCAAGGCACAGGACAATGGTGACACCAGAATAAAAATATTCATGATTCTGAAGCTGAAAATACAGATTTATTTTAGATCAATATGCTTGCACTCTGTCACTGAATAAAATAATGTAGGCCACTTTTTACTGGTAAGATAAGATATTTGGCTTTATCAGGACCCCAAAATATTCCCCCATTGCATTATTATACATTAGAGTCAACATTATGTATAGTAGTTTAATGTAGTACTGACACTAAAACTCACAGTAATTTTCATTTGGGTGAACAATAAACAACACAGATTGTCACTATTCACGATACATATTGTTGCACTTTTGTATTGCGATATATTGTGACACGATATATTGTTACACCCCTAATATACACCAATCAGGCATAACATTATGACCACTGACAGGTGACGTGAATAACACAGATTATCTCTTCATCACGACACCTGTTAGTGGGTGGGATATAGTAGGCAGCAAGTCAACATTTTGTCCTCAAAGTTGAGGTGTTAGAAGCAGGAAAAATGGGCAAGCGTAAGGATTTGAGTGAGTTTGACAAGGGCCAAATTGTGATGGCTAGACGACTGGGTCAGAGCATCTCCAAAACTGCAGCTCTTGTGGGGTGTTCCCGGTCTGTAGTGGTCAGTATCTATCAAAAGTGGTCCAAGGAAGAAACAGTGGTGAACTGGCGACAGGGTCATAGGCGGCCAAGGCTCATTGATGCACGTGGGGAGCGAAGGCTGGCCCATGTGGTCCGATCAAACAGACGAGCTACTGTAGATCAAATTGCTCAAGAAGTTAATGCTGGTTCTGATAGAAAGGTGTCAGAATACACAGTGCATCGCAGTTTGTTGCATATGGGGCTGCATAGCCGCAGACCAGTCAGGGTGCCCATGCTGACCCCTGTCCACCGCCGAAAGCGCCAACAGTGGGCACGTGAGCATCAGAACTCGACCACGGAGCAATGGAAGAAGGTGGCCTGGTCTGATGAATCATGTTTTCTTTTACATGACGTGGATGGCCAAGTGTGTGTTGCTTACCTGGGGAACACATGGCACCTGCCTCCAGAGGAAAGCCGGTGGAGGCAGTATGATGCTTTGGGCAATATTCTGCTGGGAAATCTTGGGTCCTGCCATCCATGTGGATGTTACTTTGACACGTACCACCTACCTAAGCATTGTTGCAGACCATGTACACACTTTCATGGAAAAGGTATTCCCTGGTGGCTGTGGCCTCTTTTAGCAGGATAATGCGCCCTGCCACAAAGCAAAAATGGTTCAGGAATGGTTTGAAAAGCACAACAACGAGTTTGAGGTGTTGACTTGGCCTCCGAATTCCCTAGATCTCAATCCAATCGAGCATCTGTGGGATGTGCTGAACAAACAAGTCCGATCCATGGAGGCCCCACCTCGCAACTTACAGGACTTAAAGGATCTGCTGCTAACATCTTGGTGCCAGGTACCACAGCACACCTTCAAGGGTCTAGTGGAGTCCATGCCTCGACGGGACAGGGCTGTTTTGGCAGCAAAATGGGGACCAACACAATATTAGGAAGGTGGTCATAATGTTATGCCTGATCGGTGTATATATATATATATATGTCTGTGTGTTTTTAAATTTGATTAATATAATATATATTATCGTATATGCAATCGTTATGCAATAATTATTATATATGCAATAATTATTACAATAAAACCATCAAATGTGTCTTTTTAATGATACGTTGTCATATGAACAATCACTCTGACACAAATAATGACACAAAACATGCTTCATTTCGATACAGACATCAATGAAGACTCTTTTCAAGTTATTAATTAAAAGAACCGGTTCATAAGAGTCATTTGTTCGTGAATCAGACTACTAGTCCTGCTTTATGTTTTTGAATCACTACAAAGAACCGGTTCATTTCAGTCATTTGTTCGTGAATCAGACACCGGTCGCCGTCGCGCTGTGTTTTGATCCACTAAAAAAGATCCAGCTCATTAGAGTCATTCGTTCATGAATCAGAACACACTGTTCACTGTATGTGTTTAAAAACGTCCCATGAAAGCCATTTGTTCGTGAATCGGATAACACTGATCAATGTTTGTTTATACAGGATAACTCAATACAAAGACGTTTCTTTTGATGGCATCACATTCACTACAGAAAACGACTCACATTCACGAGTAGGTAAACATTATTCAAAGGTATTTCTTTTGCTGTAATGCTAAATATTCAGAAGCGAGGAGGTTTACACATACCAATGCCTAAAAATTGCCCTGTGTGAACCATTATTTTTATGTTTTACAAACAGGTGACAAGAAGAATGAAAGATGACATACTGACAGGATGAGTGATGGTCTGTTTACGAGCCGTTCAAACGTGACGCCCTCTTGAACTCGAGAGTGGATCTCAAGTGGCCACTATGATGCTGAAATTTTGATATTCTGTGACATAAAAAAGTAAATAAATAACTGAGGTATAAAATACAATGTCTAAGCCATATCGCAACGGTTAGAGCACGCGCTGCTCGAATGATTCCCGGGCTTGCCTTGTTCTTCGTCACGTGACCCAAGGTGATATTTACAATATTCAAAATAAATTTTGCTGGTGATAAGACGATTTTGACCATTAAGTTTCCTAATGAACGTGTCACTAAACTAATCGATTCACGATTCTGATTGATCCATTGCCTCGTTACTAGTATCGATTTCGCTCATAAACATCAGTTTCCTGTGCCATTTTTTCATGTATTAAAACGTGTTATTAAAAATATATGATGGTAAATATTGCTGCTTCTGACAATGTAGTTTTATAGCCTATTAAATGCATATAAATCAAAATGATTGAATATGATTCTTCATTGTGTTCTTTTTGTGAAAAACAGTGTGGGAAACATGCCTTGATTATGTATTTATTATGTATTTTACTTCTTACATTAAACATTTAGAATCTAAATTAATGCAAATTACTCTGCTTGATTACAGTGAGTGTTTGGTTGAAATGATGCATCATCTGATTAGAAAACTGGGCAATTTGAGAATGAAATTGGGGGGCAGCAAAATTTTCACCACATAAAATTTAAAACTTTTTTTTTTTTTACTTGATTCACTCTCAAGGGATTCATTTTGAGAAGCACAGCGGTAAGACGAAAGAGAAAATCCCCTTCACCATAGCTTGATTTACCCAGTTTAACCCTCTGGATATTCTTTTGATAATGACCTGCTCTCTGTGCACTACAGACTCCTGCTCTCAGATCACCAACATGAACGGCTGGGTGCTAATTACGCTGAAGATAGCATGGACAGAAATGTGCATCTACCCAAGGATATTCATTATAATGAGCATACAGATTTCTCCAGCTTATTAGGGGTGGCGGAAGTCGGTTTTCATCAGCGAGTAGCAATGAACTTGAGACAACATCCTCCCACGGGCTGCGTCTCCGGTTCTGTCAGAAAACAGATTACAGCGTGCAGGCCAGAACACAAGCCTTGCTCCATTACAGAGCCGAGAGAGGGCACACAATGAAACAAAGTCCGGAAACTCGCTCCCTCTACCCTCATGGAAAAACATCCATCTTTTGCCAGGCGACAGGGTTGCTTGTCATTACAGGGCGTGATGAAAGATGTGTGCATTCCCAGAAGTCTGCGGGCCAGAGAGACAACGGTAGATCTGAGGAGAGACCCACGACTATAACTCACAACTCAGAGTTTGCTTGTGTTCTTCCTACAAGCTGCATTTCTGTGTATTATAGAGACAAATACTATTGCTGCAACATACTAATATATTACTATTCTGCATTAAATGTTACCTGTGCACAGAAGGCTAATTTTTTGTATAAACGGAAAACCTGGATAACATTTGTTGGATATGTGCAATATGCAACAAAGTACTGCACAGAATACTGTATTCCATATTGCAATGTGCGCAGTCTTCTATAATGTGACAAATAAACAAAGTAATTCTTTAATTCCACCAGAGCTGTTCGGCGCATAGGGCGACAAGCATTCTCCATCGGCTTCGATCCACGGCAGCGACTTCAGCCTCATCCCATGGAATGTCGACTGCTCGCAGGTTGTCCATAAAAGTCCTTCACCAGATGATTTTCGGTCGTCCTTGTTTTCGTTTGCCTTGTGCAGGCTGCCAGAGTCCATACGTGTCCGGCGAAACGAAAATGGCATTTGGTGATGGTTGCGGAGAGGGGCCATGCACCAGCGCGACGGTATACTTCCACATTCGTAACATGGTTCCAGTAAGTGATCCTGAGGACGCGTCGGCACGACGATCGTAGCCAGGAGCGGAAGTTTACTCTGCAGGGAGAGGGAGGGCTAATTCCAGATTGGATTAAGTCGTTGGAACGACAGACGACATCTCGCTCTGCGTCCCCATCCAAGAAGATGACGCTGCCAAGATAAGTGAAGTTCACCACTTCCTCCACTTGTTGTCACTGATGGTAATCGGGACTCTTGAGTTTGCGTAACCGATGCGAACGACTTTGGTCTTCTGTCCACTAATATGCTGGCCGCTTGATTTTCTAGGGCCATAGTGAGATCAAGTAGAGCAACTTGGGTCCGGCCGAAAACGACGATGTCATTGGCAAAGTCGAGATTGGCAAGGAGGAGGTTGCCACCTGTCCAAGGTAGGCCGATGTGTAGGTGGTCGATGGAGTGGCGACCAACGAAGTCGATGACAAGGAGGAATAGCATGCAACCTTGTCGTGCGCCAGTTTCGATCGTGAAGAAATCTGTTTCCCCTTCTTCTGTCCGTATGCAGCAGCAAGAGCCTTGGTACAGGTTGCATAAGATGTCAACGACTCAAGATGGGATTCCGCAAGCCCGGGCTATCTTCCAAAACAAAGTAATATCAGCTGTGATAACATTTGATCAGGCAGTCAGGTATTAGGACATTTTACACCAAATTGGAATGAACATGCAACATTTATTTTCAAGATGGTGACACTAATGAATTTCATTTCATTTGCATTGCATTTTATAAAAAGCATCTTACATTGCATTCAAGGTATTTTATCAGTACATGCATATATGCATGGGAATCAAACCCATGATGTGAACTAGTAGACAGGACAGATCTGTGCAGTATGAAGTCTTCCTAGTATATTTTTCACAGGGAAGTAATTGTATTACTCACAGTGTGTCCTAATAATGTAATTGTCATTTTTGTAAACAGCTCTGCAGACCTCATGCAACAACATCTGCACAACAACTGAAGGTGTACGGATGGACGTTCTGTTGTTCTTTGGGTAATTGGAACAGAGAACAACAGGAAAAGGTGAACAAACTTACAATGCTGATCCCACGCATTCTCTGTTTTACACAAATTTTACACAGATGTCAGATGTAGGGAATTAGATTGCATCAGGAATATTTTCATGTGCGACTGTCTTCTCCAGACAGCTGCAAGTCAAAGAAAGTTGAACACATATATAGGACATCTCCTCAGAATCAAATGGTATCAGGCAAACTGTACGCATGTTGTGATGCATAAGTTCATAAGAAAACCCATAATGTGCAAACGTGCAAAAACTGAAACCAGAGGACCTTCAATCGGGTTAGTTTGAACAGTAAGAGAAAACTGCACATCTTTGAATGTAATTTAATTAAATTAAAATTAAAATTTAATTTTTAAATTCTTTGGAATAATGTGCACAAATGAATCGTTCACAATACAAATATATGCATTAAGAAAGTAACTTTGCTTTCAGTAGCAATTTTGCTTTCATATTGACTTTTAGTTGTATTGCATAGGCAATATATCAGCTTTATATCACAGCTGCTACAGTGCTTTATCCGCATAAGCCACTGTAAACCCTAATGCTCAAAATAATTAATTTGTTTGAGTAGGGCAAACTCAAAGTAAACAAATTAGTTCAATCAAATAAATTTTTATGAGTATTTAGAACTTTCTTTTCTTTTGAGTTCAAGGAACTGACACATTTTAAGTAATCTGAATTGTTTCATTGTTTTAAATCCTATGAACTTGTTCCTTTTAATTTAGACAAACTTAAATTTACCTTAAACTGGACTATTTCCCAGCATGCTTTGCCATGGCACTCGAAAGGGAGAGTCAATGCTAAAATTAAGTGTTATTGTTTTTTGTGCAAGTTTAATGTAAAGTGGGAGATTTAGTAGTGTTTAATGTTTTGCTATGCTAATTTAGAAACGTTTCGGTTATGTGGGTTTTTTGGGGGGGGGGTTTACCATCATGGTGATGAGTGAAGCATGAGATTGGTTTGAGAACAGGTATACATACACTATATTGCCAAAAGTATTGGGACACCCTTCCAAATCATTGAATTCAGGTGTTCCAATCACTTCCATGGCCACAGGTGTATAAAATCAAGCACATAGGCATGCAGACGCTTCTACAAACATTTGTGAAAGAATGGGTCACTTTCTGGAGCTCAGTGAATTCAAGCGTGGTACCGTGATAGGTTGCCACCTGTGCAATAAGTCCATTCGTGAAATTTCCTCACTACAAAATATTTTCCTGACTGCATTGTGCCAAGTGTAAAGTTTGGTGGAGGGGGGATTATGGTGTGGGGTTGTTTTTCAGGGGTTGGGCTTGGCCCCTTAGTTCCAGTGAAAGGAACTCTTAATGGTTCAGCATACCAAGACATTTTGGACAATTTCATGCTCCCAACTTTGTGGGAACAGTTTGGGGATGGCCCCTTCCTGTTCCAACATGACTGCGCACCAGTGCACAAAGCAAGGTCCATAAAGACATGGATGAGCGAGTTTGGTGTGGAGGAACTTGACTGTCCTGCACAGAGTCCTGACCTCAACCCAATAGAACACCTTTGGGATGAATTAGAGCGGTGACTGCGAGCCAGGCCTTCTCGTCCAACATCAGTGCCTGAACTCACAAATGTGCTTCTAGAAGAATGGTCAAAAAATTCCCATACACACACTCCTAAACCTTGTGGACAGCCTTCCCAGAAGAGTTGAAGCTGTTATAGCTACAAAGGGTGGGCCCAGTACCGTCGCAAGGGCTGTGCCAAGTGTGCGACCGCACAGGGCCTTGCGCCTCACCAGGGCCTCGCGCAAAAGTAAAGTGACAGCTGACTTGATGTAAAGCCAATAGTTAAAGTTCATGTTTTTGTCCTTCAAAATACTATAACAGTTAAAAGACATAACTAAAAATGTGTATCGTGATGCTGTATTATTCTGCTTGTTAAAAATGTATTATGCATTAATTTGCAATATTTCTCTGTGCATGAGACTGTGCGTGTGACAGTGATTCATGCGCTTGCATGTCAGTCAGCGGGCATCGCATGTCAGGCTCGTAAAGCTTTATTCACAGTCCAAATTCTAATTTTGGCCGCCTCTGATCAAATGGGTCAAACCATAGATATTACCTAAGAAGTTCAAGTAGCCTAAATACGGTAGAAATGCGCGCTCATTCAAGGATGTGCATTTATTGGCGCACAAAATATTTTTTATTTAACACTATTAAAGTTAAATAAGCATAGCCTAACTATTACTCACCTTTCGGAGCATCAGTGAGAGCAATGGCACCGCAGAACGAGTAAAGCCTACTCTATCTCTAGACGTTTTAAATGTTTTTAAATCTGAAAACTGCAAAAAGCAACGAAATTATCAGACATCCATTTAGCGCATGTTCACAGAGGAAAACAACTGAAAAACAGCATTAGTTCTCTCAATACTGTCTGTTTGTTTTACTGACTGATAAATCGCTTCTGATGATTCAGTGAGAGAGCAGCCCAAACTCATTCAAGTGGATTCAGGCTGTTTTGCAAACGCGTTTGACCCATTCATAATTTAGAACATAATTTAAGCATCAAAATGTGCGCAGTTCAGTTACACAGTTTAACTTCTTGAACCTAATGCTGTTAAACTGAATATACAATTTTTTTTTCCTTAAATATCCACATAAACAAAAAATTGTTCGTCACTATAGCAACAGTAGACTCCTGTTAATATAGGCTATACCCCGGGCCTCGAACATTATGTTCGCACAGGGCATCGCACCCCCTTTGCTACGGGCCTGGGTGGGCCAACTCCATATTAAACCCTACGGATTAAGAATGGGATATCATTAAAGTTCATGCATGTAAAGGCAGGCGTCCCAAAACTTTTGTTAATATAGTGTATGTTAAATGTTCTATATTGCTGTACTCTTTCAACAATTGCTATGCTATGCTAACGTTATCAAAGCATTGTGTTACCAAGTAGCATTTGTTGAATTAGCTAGTTATAGCTAGCTAAATTTCCACTACTAAAAATATTTAAGTTGAGATTTTGGTTTTGCCAATTTATTCGGGTTTACAGTGTAGCTGTTTAGTTAAGTTCAAACCTAAGCTATGAAAACATGAAACTATACCATCCAGTATGACCCAGCAAGTTCAGACGCTCAGAGATGCCTTTTACTGTGAAGATTAACTTGTGCTGCATCACACTGACTTGAGTTTATTTACTCCCAGCCCCATATTAATAATTACAAGAGTAAATACATGCACACACTAAAGGCCCACTGTGCTGCATTTCATATTCCCATTCATCTCTGATTCCCAGCGCTGCGACAGCTGAAACTCCAGTTGGACGATTTCGTAAGCTTGTTTGGGGGAGGGAAACTTCAGCTGAAATGCTGTACGTGTCGAATCAGGGCGCAAGCACTGCAGTGGAGCTCTTTAGCTGCGGGTACATGCCATCAAAACACTCCTGTCAATCACTGTCGGCTTTAATTATGCACATGTCATCCATCCGCTTTAATTCAACCTGAATGACACTGCAAACAAGTATCTTTGTCTTGTTTTCACATTAAAATATCCAAACACCCTTAAAACAATATAAGCAGAATTATCTTAAATGTTATCAATGTTTATTTTATACAACACTTGCATATAGTTTTTTCTTGTTTTAAGACAAATACACTTCATTAAAGTCTTAAATGTACACAATTTTGCTTGTCAAGAAATGTAAAATTTATATTTTTAATTTATAATTGTTTGTAAGAATGTTAACATGATTTTAATGGAAAAATAAGACAAAATAATAATAATAATAAAAATTGCAGCTGCGGATGCATGCCATCCAAATGCTCCTGTCAATCACTGTCGGCTTTAAATATGTCATACACATGCATCCACTTAAATTGAACCTAAATGACACTTTCTGGAATGACAATAAACTTGACCAGAATTAGGTAAATTAGAATCGGTCCAGTGGTTTTGAATCTGCGGCTGTGGTTTATTGGACGAACACTGAGGTTGTTCTGGTAGGGGTCACTAGGCATCTGGACAATAACTGAAGGTGGACGGATGGACGTTCTGTTGTTCTTTGGGTAACTGGATGCTGATCCCACACATTCTCTGTTTTACACAAATTCTACACAGCATGTAATATCAGACGTAGGGAATTAGATTGCATCAGGAATGTTTTGATGTGTGACTGTCTTTCAGCAGCCGTCGGCTTTGCTTTATGAAATCTCCAGACAGCTGCATGTCAAAGGAAGGTGAACACGCATAGAGGACATTTTCCCAGAATCAAATACATGTTATCTCATTATGCATGAACAGGAACGAACATTTCATATATGCACACACACATAGAATTCCTGCATTCTCAACTGTATATGTATTGCGATAAGGGTTGCATAAGTTCATACGCTTCATTCACGCTTCAGATATATATGTTATCTTACACAATTTCTCAAGATTTTTAAGAGTTTCTCAAGAAATGTATCTTGTTTTAAGAACGTTCACATGATTTTAATGGGAAAATAAGACCACATTTTGAAAAAAAATGTTTTTGCAGTGAACAGAAAAATACTTTTTCTGCAAATTACAAGGTTTTAATGTGAGGCAGACCAGTAAACTTTAAATTATCACTCCCAAACGAACTGAAACCAGCTTTTAAGAGAAAAGAGGAGGATCTGGTGAATGTTCCGGTGTGGATGTGTGGAAAGATGGGAAGTAGGAGGAGATCTCCGCTGGCTTTAATCACATCCTGTAACCCGAGTTTGACAGCTGCTCTCAGAGCCTAAATGAAGTGTGGCCCCCGTCCCGGTCGCTTGACAGAGAGCCCGGCGGATCCGTGCACGGACAGGTTCACTTACCCCAGGCCAGGGGCTTCATGCCATTACCTGCTTGCCTGGATACTCATTTCTCCTCCGTGTTTCCACAGTCTCAAACACCTGCTCACTCAGAGGGTTGGATAGCGAACTGCGGAAATAAAGAAGAAAATGGTATGGTAGCCAAAGGGCAATGGCATTATATTCTTCTTCCATCATACACGCAAATCGCCATGGTGGCTTCCCATTCACTTCTACTGTTACAGGCAAGCTAATTAAAAAAAAACATAAAACATCTTTTGGAATTTTATGATTATAGATAATACACAGATAAGACACTACTTGACCCACACAGCACTTCATATATTTTAACAAAAGCCATATACATGAACATGCTGCGTGATCAAACATTTTAATACATGATGTGGAGACTTCATTTTTTGCACAAAAGAAGGACTGAATCAGAGATTTGAATCGATTCATTGAAACAGACAGTTTGAATTGAATCTCTCGAAATGAATCAAACACAAACAGTTTACTTACTAAACACAGCTCTGATTCAGTGTTATCTGTAGTGTTATTTGCTACTGAAAAATGAGAGACGCTATTATTAAAACATAGTGAATATAATTAATTGCAATTAAAGGGATAGTTCACCCAAAAATGAAAATTCTGTCATTAATGACTCACCCTCATGTCGTTCCAAACCTGTAAGACTCTCGTTCATTTTCCGAACACAAATTAAGATATTTTTGATGAAATCAGAGAGCTTTCTGTCCCTCCATAGACAAGAAAATGTAATTAACACTTTCAAGGTCCAGAAAGGTAGTAAAGACATTGTTAAAATAGTCCATGTGACCCCAGTGGTTCAACCTTAATGTTATGAAGCGACGAGAATACTTTTTGTGCGCAAAAAACAAACCAAAATAATGACTTTATTCAACAATTTCTTCTCGTGTGTGTCAGTCTCCTACGCAGTTTACATTAACCAGCTCCTGCGTCGTGGTGCTCATGTGAACAGCATCGACCAATGGTAAGCCGGAGTTCTGGCGTAGCTCTGACGTAACTCGGAAGCGCTGCACTGTATTTACGTCAACAGCCACCAAATTATGCACCAAATTATGGCACAAAAATTGTGAATCAATAATAACAAATCTCTGAAATAAATCAAACATGCCAACATTTTGATACTAAAGGTTAAAGGTGCAGTGTGTGAATTTTAGCGGCATCTAGCAGTGAGGTTGTGAATTGCAACCGCCCACCGCTCACCCCTCCCTTTTGAAGCACATAGAGAAGCTACGGTGGCCGACACAGGACAAAGATGTCGTCGTTGGAGAGAGCAGAGAGTGACTAGCGCTCTATAGAGCAGTTTGTCCGTTTAGGGCTACTGTAGAAGGGGACCTGCGGTGTATGTAGATAGAAATGGCTCATTCTAAGGTAATAAAAACATAACGGTTCATTATGTAAGGTCTTTATACTCCACTGAAAACATAGTTATGTATATTATATTGCATTTCTGTAAATAGATCCTCATAAATACTACACACTGCACCTTTAAATGAGAGATGCTATTAAAACATCATGAAACTAATCTAATGACACTCTTTTGGAATTTTTTTTTTTTTTAAATCATTGCAAATGTTTTGTAAGTATTAGATATTTATGAAATAAGTGTTAGTTTTTAATTCACATAATTAATTTAAAGGCATAGTTCAGCCAAAAATGAAAATTGTGTCATCATTTACTCTCACTTATGCCGTTCCAAACCGGTATGACTTTTTCTTCTCTAAAACATAAAAGAAGATATTTTGAGAAATATCCTTTTTGTTCATTCAATAGAAGTCAATGTTCAAAGCGGCTTGGTTATACCAACATTTTTAGTGTTCCACTGAAGAGAGAAATGAACAACATGAGGGAGAGTAAATCATGCCAGAATCTTAATTTTTGTGCGAACTGTTCCTTTAAATAGTAGGTATTGTAATAGTAGTTCTTAGCACAGGGATTGTGTTCATTTTTGTGTCTGCGGCTCTTGCCAGCGCCGACGGGTGAAAGCAGGGCAGTGTAAACACCCTCACAAGTCAAATGAAGCGCTAAACGCCAACAGGAGATTCACCCGAGAGCCATAACACAGCTGCACTGAACAATGCAGGGCCCACATACATCTGTGTGTATCTCTACACATGTGAGTGTGTGTGTGTGTGTGTGTGTGTGTGTGTGTGTGTGTGTGTGTGTGTGTGTGTGTGTGTGTGTGTGTGAGAAAAGCTGCCAGGGCTTCTGAAATGGAGCAGGTTGTCATTCCTTCAGCCCGCAGGGAATGAGAGCTTGAGTGGAGGATACAGTTTCTGCTGCTCCGAAGACAAAAACCCCCTCATTACCATCACAAGACTGATCAGCAAACGACTTCAGTGTCCAACCAGGTTAAAGACACGCTTCTGATGCTCTCACAGGAAATGCTAGGCTTTGCAAACACTTTCTCAGTTAAAGTTGGCATGAAACGGAAGTTGCGATCGTCTTCTTCCCTATTGTGACGTATACCCGAGTAAAATGGCTTCTCGAACAAGAAAAAATGTAGGGCAGGACTTGATTTTGTCCATGAGGAATTAATCGGATTGTTGTGGTTTGCTATTGACTAAATTTAGTTAATTTCTAATATTTAGCTGCTTTTCATCACACTGTTTTTGGCTCAAATTAAGGTGTTTATAGTTTTTACTCTTTAGTTTTAGGTTTTTTTTTTTATTTAGTCTAAATTTATCTTACATTTCAAGTTTACAGTAATGCTGTTAATCTAATAGAGAATGCAGGTCTGATTTAGTGTTATTTTAGTATTATTTAATAGTATTTTAGTATTATTTAATAATTATAATTATAGTTTTCATTTAAATTTTCGTTTAAGTTTTAGTAATTTTCTTATGCACGTTTTGATTTTTAGATTTTTTTAAGTTTTAGTCATTTTAGTGCTTCAACTTGCACTTTATTTCAGTAAGTTTTTCATCTAATATTATTATATTTATTATATTATATTATATTATTTATATTACATTATATTAATTATATTATATTATATTATATTATATTATATTATATTATATTATATTATATTATATTATATTATATTATATTATTATGTTATATCAGCTTTAAATGTTCTGTGACCTGTAAGTGAAGAATACTGCCTTTGTGTGTGTGTGTGTGTGTGTGTGCGTGTGTGAGAGCACCCACCTGCACAATCCCAGCTGTTCTGCTAATCTCTCTCTCCTTACTCCCGTCATACACCCTGTGCCCTTCCTCTCACCCCTCACTGAAAGAAAATACAGAGCATGTCATTCCAATACAATTTCCTGTTCCAACTGATCTGTTACGAGCCGCAACACTTATGGGTAAAAATTCCTCCCACCAAAATAATAACTGCATCACTGTTCAGGGAAGACATGCAATGCACCAGAACATGAAGGTATAATGTAATTGACTAATTAAAAGCACTAGTTAACCCAAAATGAAATATCTGTCATCATGCACTCACCCTCATGTTGTTCCAAACCTGTATGACTTTATTTCTTTCAGTGGAACACAGAAGATAATTAGCAGAATGTCCAGAGTGCTCTTTTCCATACAATTAAAGTTAATTGATTTAATGGTGTAAAAGCACCATTAAAGTATCATATTAGTACAACCCATATGCTTCATTGTCATAAGTCATATGATGCTTTGTATGAGGAACATTTAATGCACTATTTGCTGACGTCACTCTATAATCTCCTTGTGCTTTTTCAAACATCATTAGTTCATCATTTTGTCTCGTGGTTCCAGCTATCAGGGAACGGTCTCAGAACTTTTACTAACGTTCTGGCAATGTTCTCTCAAAATTATGAACAGACCTTCTTCCAGTAACGTTAATAGAACATTCATTCAAAGTTAAATGCATAGTCTTTAGTAATGTACTCAAAACATTAGCACAAAAAAGTTATTTATACATCATTCATGGAACATTTTTTTGGGAATTTTTGTTGGACCTTCGTCTAACATTTTTAAATGTTACTAATGGTTTTAGAATGTTCCGAGAACATTCAAAAGTAACATTCCCATAATGTTTGCAGAATGATAACTAAATTGTTTGCAGATTCATATCTGCAATAATTTTTTTTTTAAACATTTAAAAAAAACGACTTTTTCATTCAGAGGTAACATTCTCATAACACACATTAGCTAAACATTTTTAGAACATATTTTTGATAGTTATCTGGTAACTTTTTTTGAGTTACTGGTAACTAAAACTAAACTCAAATAAAATAAATGTTAACTGAAATTAAATAAAATATAAAAAAATTAAAAAATGAATACAATTTTAGACTTAAAAAAACAAATAAAAATACAATAAAATAAAAATTACACAATAAAAATGACAAAAACAACAAAATTACAAAAAAATATAACAATTAAAATGAAAACAGAAAATACAAAAAAATTGTAAAAATAAATAAAAACAGAATCTCAGTGATACTAAAATAACACTGGTCATGTGACATAAATGTAACAAGTGCAAAATAACATTTGTTTTCACAGAGTTTTTAATTCACAGATGCTGTATCATGCAACAGTGTCAATGTGTTAAAGATACATTAAAGATGCAACAGCAAAAGCAATTCAAACTGTCTGTGTTTTAAAATTCAACCCACAAAATAACCATTTAAACATCATGCATTTTATTCACACGCTCAAATAATGATGAATAAATGTTGGCCCCTTGGCAACCCCTCAACACTCTCACACACACACACACGCACACACACACACACACACACACACACACACACACACACACACACACACACACACACACACACACACACACACACACACACACACACACACACACAATCAGTTGGCTTTCGGGAACTTGTGAGGGATTATTAACATCAAAGTCAATAGAAATGTCAGCCTGGCTATCTTTGGAAATGCCAGAAGCCCTTTGCATATCCCCTCCACATCAACACACACACACACATACACACATACACACACACACACACCTGCCCCCAGCAGCGAGGGCTGATTATTGCCGCTCTAGTGAAACCGCCTTTTGATCTGCTAACATATTGGAAAGCACTCAAAGGTGAACGATCCGCAAGCTGAGAAGCAGAAGTAGATGACATCACGCACGGTCGGGGTCTCGTACAGTATCTGTGGGCTTCACCCACAAGCCATAGCAATTAGATTAACAGGATTATGCAAAACTGCTTTCCTGCGTTGGTGGTTTGGTTTTTATATCATGACATATTTACACTGGATGTGAACGCCGGATCAGATTTATACAACTTCACATTTCAAGTTGGCTAAACTTAAAAATTTAAGGCAGCACAACTGTAACATACAGGGGTTGGACAATGAAACTGAAACACTGGCCAATATAGTATTGGAGGTTTCATGCCTCTGCGCGGCCTGGTGGCCAGTCTTCACTGATTTACATCCGATCAGTAAGAGCCGAGTGTGAAGGATGAATTAGCAGAGCAATAGCACAGCTGTACATAAACTATTGCAATTCACACAACATAATGGGAGACATATCAGAGTTTAAAAGAGGACAAACTGTTGGTGTGCGTCTCGCTGGCTCATCTGTGACCAGGACAGCAAGTCTTTGTGGTGTATCGAGAGCTCTGGTCTCCAGGTTAATGTCAGCATATACCACGTAGGACGAACCACATCCAACAGGAGTAACTGTCGACGCAAGAGGAAGCTGTCTGAAAGCGGTACCCAGGTACTGTATTCAAAAAGCATAAAACCACAGCTGTCCAACTCACTGCAGAATTAAATGCGCAGCTCGACTCTCCTGTTTCCACCAAAACTGTTGGTCAGGAGCACCACAGAGTCAATATTCATGGTCGGGCTGCTATATCCAAACCTTTGGTCACTTGTGCCAATCTTGGGCTGCGGACAATGTGAAACACGTATTGTTCTCTGAGTCCACCTTCAATGTGTTTCCCACATCCGTGGGAGTTACGGTGTGGAGAAGTCAGAAAAACTCGGACTGTTGCTGTCCAGAGTGAAGCACGGCGGTGGATCAGTGATGGTTTGGGCTGCAATATCATGGCATTCCCTACTGTGCTTGATGGACGCGTCACTGCCCAGGACTACCAAACCATTCTGGAGGACCATGAGCACCTGATGCTTCAAACACTGGACCCTGAAGGGGGTGCCGTGTATCAGCATGATAATGCACCAATACACACAGCAAGACTTGTGTCAGAATGCTTTGATGAACATGAAAGTGAAGTTGAACATCTCCCATGGCCTGCACAGTCACCAGATCTAAATATGTTTGCGGTGATTTTGAGGAGGGAGTCAGAAAACGTTTTCCTCCACCAGCATCACATAGTGACCTGGACACTGTTCTGGAGGAGGAATGGCTCAAAATCCCTCTGGCTGCTGTGAAGGACTTGTATCTGTCACGAATTGATGCTGTATTGGCCACAAAAGGAGGCCCTACACCATACTAATAACTTATTGTGGTCTAAAATCAGGTGTTTCAGTTTCATTGTCCAACCCCTGTACACATACACGTACAAAAATAAAAATAGGGCCCAGTGTGCTGTGTTATTGTGAAGAAATTTTCCGTATTAATTTTTCACAAGTGTTTTACCACTATTTTGAATTATGCATTGCAATGCGTTGTGTTTTAGGATTAAAGGAAATGTCCGTAAACTTAATAGACATTGTACTGACAGAAGATTACCTTTTCCATTTTTCTTTGAATTTTTTCCTGAATGTGTAATAGAAATGAAATATTTTCCAAGTAATATTTATAATATTAATTTTTCACAGTATAAATTGGGTCTTTATATGAAAATATGTAGATGCCTTTTAAATTTTAGGATGGGCGTCTGTGGCATCCAAAAGATTAAAAACCTCTGGTTCTTATGACTTGTGCACTATATTGCAAGTCATATAATAGTTTTGTGTAATATTTAAGGCTTTGCAACAACATGAGGGTGAGTAAATAATGACAATATTCACATATAGATGAAATGTTCCTTTAAGCGATCTTAGTGCATGTGAGATTCTAGTGACCTCTGACCTCCCAGGAAACGAGACACTATCTCAGGGTCAAGATGCCCCGGGGTCGACCTGTTCCTTTCGACGGTGAACGTGTTTCCGCCGCTCCCAGCCCTCGACCTTCCTCCTGGATCTCTGTTTGCGAAATAGGACACACAGAAAGCTTCTTTTGTCTGTTCTGTCTGGCAAGCACACACAAGCCATCTCGCTGGAACCCGAGTCTCTTCCCTTCAGTGTTTTTAATTAAAGGATTTTTATTTTAATTCCCCTCAGCATCCTGTCTTGGATCAGATCTCGGCTGCATTTTCCAAATCCAAGCGTTATTTTGTTCTCACGAATCTTTCCCTGATTGTAGAAACAGACTTTCCACTGGATTATTTTAGGTTTTGGCAAATTTTCATACGTTTATATGTGTTTGTGTGCATGCAGTGTTGAGGAAGCTATTTTTAAATTAGAGCTTTGCAAGCTACAAGCTAATCATAATTTAAAGCAGTTCAACTACAGTCAACCAACATTTTTGAAGAACAAAAAAAAGTAGTTAACTACCAGAGAAACTAAAAGTAGCAACACTATTAGCTTTCCAAATAGTGCAGCTTTCCAGTAACTTTAGCAGTGAAGCATAAACACACTCTCCTAGAGAGTCTCTCTCTTAGTGTTGGGACATCTGATTCATTTTAGTCAGTCAGCTCATTCAGACAATTGATTTTAACGAACTGGTTGAAATGATTCACTAAGAGAAAACAGTCTAATAATGCAAACATAAATAAATAATAATAAAAAAGTTTTCATCACATGACATGACATCACATCACTCACATCACATCACTCACATCACTCACATCACATGACATCACATCACATCACATCACTCTCATCACATCACTCACATCACTCACATCACATGACATCACATCACATCACTCACATCACTTCACATGACATCACATCACATCACGTGACATCACATCACATGACATCACATGACATGACATCACATCACATCACATCACTTGACATAACTCACATGACATCACTCATATCACATGACATCACTTCACATCACGACATCGCATGACATCACATCACATGATATCACTTCACGTCACATGACATGACATCACATCACATGACCACATCACATGACATGACATGACATGACATCACTCACATCACTCACATCACATCACATCACATCACTTCACATGACATCACATCACTCACATCACTTCACATGACATCACATCACATCACTCACATCACTTCACATGACCTCACATCACGCCATCACGACATCACATCACATGACATCACATCACATCACATCACTCACATCACATCACATCACATCACATCACATCACATCACATCACATCACATCACATCACATCACATCACTCACATCACTTGACATAACTCATGACATCACTCATATCACATGACCACTTCACATCACGACATCGCATGACATCACATCACATGATATCACTTCACATCACATGACATGACATCACATGACATCACATCACATGACCACATCACATGACATCACATGACATGACATGACATCACATGACATGACATGACATCACATCACTCACATCACTCACATCACTCACATCACATCACATCACTCACATCACATGACATCAAATCACTCACATCACACCATCACATGACATCACATCATGTGACATCACTTCACATGACATCACATCACTCACATCACGCCATCACATGACATCACATCACGTGACATCACATCACATGACATCACATCACATGACATAACTCACATTACATGACATCGCATGACATCACATCACATGATATCACTTCACATCACATCACATCACATGACATCACATCACATAACCACATCACATCACATCAAATTACATCACTCACATCACATGACATCACTTCACATCACATGACATCACTTCACATCACATGATATCACTTCACATCACATCACATCACATGACATCACATCACATAACCACATCACATCACATCAAATTACATCACTCACATCACATGACATCACATGACCACATCACGACATCACATGACATGACATGACATCACATTATATGACATCACATCACATCACATGACCACATCACATGACGTCACGACATCACATCACTCACATCACATGACCACATCAAATGACATCACTCACATCAGAACATCACTTCACGTCACGACATCACATCACATGACATCACATAACATCACATGACATCACATCACATCACATCACATGACATCACATGACATCACATGACATCACTCACATCACATCACATCACATCACATCACATGACATGAC